>CM037787.1:5847015-5891922 GCA_021229015.1 Solen grandis
AATCTGGATACGGGGTCCTCAATTATTCAGCGGGTATTTAAACCAACCTTCGGTGACAAGCCGTGTGTTTTTAAAAAGTGGATGGTTTCGAACAGGTAAGAAATAGATGATCATGATTATGCTGTTGAAGATATACTTTATCTGAAGCCGTGAATATCAGGTAGTCTAAGACACGGATATCATATGAAAATTGATTATTTCTGTCGATACAATAAAATAACCGAATCATAAACAGGGTATTATTACAAAGGGTATCTAAACTAAAAATACATGAATAATAATATCATACGAAGATCAGTTTTAGGTGTTTTTGATTGTTCTTGACATACTGATAGAAAAGCTCCCTTTTTGCGCCAATTATTTCCATGGGGTATGTATTATCAAAATGAGGATTGATACAAATTTGGGTATTTGTTTTCTTTTCTCGTATATGGATACTTTTTCACCCACCAATTCAATCCAACAAAATGGTCTTATGGGGGTGTTTTCAAAAAGGTGAAAACTGCTTTCATCCGTAAAACATGTACTGTAAACTCATTAATTTTCGTTGACATTAAATTTCGTTGATTATATACCAAAGGAAATTTCGTAAATACATCTTTTCGTCGATCTATGTTCGAGAAAACGTGATGTCTATATAAAAGACAAGTTTTCTTGGGGATTAATATTAGTTGATAAAGCCCTCCACGAAAACGACGAAAAATAGTGTGCCGCGAAATTTAATGAATTCACTGCCTGTTACTAAATAGAAGAACAACACAATTTGTATGTATTTCTTGAAAACTGTGGTCTATTGAATGTATGGAAATTAGATTATTTAAATGGATAATGTCAAGTTTTAAAACTTTTCATATATTTCCCTATCTACATTCGATTTTTTTTAAGAATTTGAATAAAAAGGTATAAGTAGTAATAGAAAGGCTGGTTTTGGACCACTTTTGCACCGAATGACCTTTGCGATCTTTTTTTAAGCATTTCTTTTTTGCAAATAGAGCCCTCTATTCTTTTCGATTTTCATATGTGTACCCCCGCTGTAGCCAATTTGCACCGAATGGGGGCTGGTGGTTCTACCATTTTTGTTCCCTTTTTCCTGGGACCCCCTATTCCATGTAGGAATACAAAGGTGTATAGGGTTTGCGTTTGGTGGTGCACTATAAGTCTGACGATAAAATGTTGTTGACGTGGTTTTGGACCACTTTTGCACTGAATTGACCTTTGCGATCTTTTTACTACCTAGTGCAAAATTTGCCGGCGGCAACATTTTTGTAGTCCAAATAGGTACACTAGCAAGGTAGGTACAACCAACCAGACCAGGTCCAGCCAGACCCAGGTAGGTACAACCAGCCAGCCATGGTACAACACCGGGGATAGCACCAGAGGGGTGTCCTTTTGGTTGTCAAAACCGCCTGCCCCGCCCGCAAAATTTGGATGGCGGGCTACCAAAATTCTCCATACAGACTGTGGACCCTTTTGCACCAAATGACGTTTCGAATTTTCATTTAGAGAGATGTCCGAAACATAGTTAGTCTACAAGTCGAATTTTCATTTAGATAAATGTCAGAAATAAAGTAAACGTTTAAAGTCGAATTTTCATTTTGAAAGATATTCGAAATATAGTATGTAATCTTCTTTTGAGTATCATGGATCGTGCAGTACAACAACTAAGCAATCTGCTTAGAAAGGGCTGATAAACACCCAAACGTATGCAAATGGCCTAGCTGCGATTACACAACAGCTGCCCATACCGGGCCTACGTAGGCCAACACCCGCCCCCCACGGAGGTCAAAACCGGCCCCACAGAGTACTGCGCCGGCAAGGGTTTGTTAACTGATGAAGAATTCGATAGTATTTTCGGAGATCTCTTTGATTGGTCAACCACCGAGAGGCCTACTCCTGCCCCAAGGAGGCTACTCCTACCCTAAGGAGGCCAACTCCAACCCTACGTAGGCCAAAACCTGCCCCACGTACTACCCAACCAACTCCAACACTTACCCCACGTACTACCCAACCTATTCCAATACCTGCTCCACGTACTACCCAACCTGCCCCACGTACTACCCAACCCGCCCCAACACCTACCCCACGTAGGCCAACACCTGCTCCACGTAGGCCACAGTTTCGTAGGACCCCAATGGGTCCTTGGTAGTTTCTTGAGAGGCTGGTAGATGGATGCAGACCCCAGAGCCTTTCTTTCCGAAGTGGAACTTAGCATCCGAAAAAAGTTGGTAGAAGAGTTGGAGGCTCTGAAATGTGTAAAGTTCCAGTTTGCTATCAAGGTCAATCTTAGAAAGGACAACCCAGACGGCAGTGAAGAGTACACTGACCCCGTGCTACGTCACAAGCAGGAGGCTATTCTGCAGGAGGCTGAAATAGATGAGGCAATCAAACTAACTTTCCCCAGTATACAAGAACTTCTAGAGAAATGGACCAATAGAGGGTCTGGCTGGGTTGTTAGAAAAGGTACAGACCCTTTGGCTAGATATCGCCAGGTACCAACCGCTGAAAGGCGGGAAAAAGTTCACACTACCTCCGGAGTTGAAGAAAAAGAAGGCCGTCATCAACGTGGAAAGCAATCTGGAAGACTACTGTTTTATTTGGGCGATGCGTGCTCTATTGTTTCCAGCCGCGCGCCACTCGAAAAGACGCTCTAGCTACCCAACCGAAGACGGTCTAGACAAAACAGGCCTCGAGTTTCCGGTTCCGATCTCGCAAATCCCGAAGTTTGAGATGGTCAACGCCCTCGCAATAAACGTCTTTGGGTGGAAAAAAGGGAGAGTCGTTGTCCACCAACTAAGCAAACAGCCACAAGATATGCGAAGGTTTACACCTACTTTTGGTCGAGAACCACAATGTAGCCGTCCCAAAACTGAGCCGCCTCCTACATGACGAGAACAAAACCGTAAGACGTAAACACTTCTGCGAGCGCTGCCTACATTGCTTTTCTAGGGAGGATCTGCTAGAGGCCAACAAACCAGAGTGCCAGGGAATCGGCCAAACAGCTGTGAGAGTGGATATGCCTGATGATGGTAAAAATCTTGTGACCTCCAGAACCACCACAAGAGGATCCAGCCCCCTATGTCATCTACGCCGACTTTGAGGCGCTCACCACCAAGGTTGAGGGTCTGAAAAAGAGCAATACTACTACTACGCAACGGCACGAGACTTTTAGCTACTGTTACATCGTGGTGCGGTACAACGGTCACACAGAGCCTCCGGTTGAATACCGTAATCCCAATACTGTGGAACATTTCTTGAAGGCCCTTCAGGAAGAGGAGCGTAAAATAGAAGAAGCCAACCCCGCTAGGATGACACAGGAGGACTGGCAAGCCTACAATGCTGCTACTACATGCTACGTAAGCGATAAGCCACTTTGGGGAGACGCCGTCCGTGACCACAGGTGTAAGCTGCGTCTTGGAGGAACCACTATACCAGTGGTCTTCCACAACCTGCGGGGCTACGACTCTCACCTGCTTATGCAGGCCATCTCAAAGGTAGAGGGTAAGGTAAGCTGCATCCCAACAATACAGAGAAATATATTTCATTCGAACTTGGCCGGCTGCGCTTCATCGAAATCGTCCAATTCTTACTCGCCCCTCTGGACTGACTTGTGGGACCAATAAGCCAGAGGCTTTCCTATATACTACGCGCTATACAACCGGGAGTGTACCCATACGAGTAAATGGACTCCTTAGAGCGCTTCGCAGATACGCAACTTCCGGCAAAGGAGGAGTTCTATAGCAAACTCAATGACGAGCACATTTCCGATGAGGACTACGCCCACGCTAAAAAGGTGTGGGACACTTTCGGGTGTCGAACCATGGGGACTACAGTGACCTGTATAATCGCACAGATGTCCTCCTACTGGCAGATGTCTTTGAAACATTCCGAAAGACGTGCCTCCAACAATATGGCTTGGATCAGGCACACTGCTGTACAAGTCCCGGTCTTTCGAGGGACGCCCTAGTCAAAAAGACCAACGTAGAGCTTGAGTTGCTAATGGACTACGACCAACACCTATTTATCGAGAAGGGGGTGCGAGGAGGTATATCCATGGTGTCCAAGCGCCACGCCAAAGCCAACAACCAAAGAATGGAAGGATACAACCCAGAAAAGCCAAATAGCCACATACTGTACCTCGACGCGAATAACCTCTATGGCTGGGCCATGTCCCAGCCTCTGCCAACAAGCAGCTTCCGCTGGGTGGAAAATTGCGAAAATTTATCTATTGTAAATCACCCTGCCGACCATCCTGAAAGCTATATCCTAAATGTGGACCTGGAGTACCCTGAAAATCTTCACAACAAACTCAAAACAATTCCCTTAACACTGGAACGCATCGTAGTACAAAAAGAGTGGATGTCCGAATACCAGCATAGCCTTTCTAGGGGTACCGAGGTTAAAAAATTGATACCCAACCTCCGAAACAAAGACCGATACGTGCTCCACTACCGGAATCTACAGTTTTATCTCTCTCTTGGCCTTTGCCTTTCTAAGATCCACCGTGCGCTGCGTTTAAACAAAAGTCCTTGGATGGAACCCTACATTCTAAAAAATACGGAAATCCGAAAAAAGACCAACAGCGACTTTGAGAAGGACTTCTACAACCTCATGAAGAACAGCGTATTTGGAAAAACGATGGAAAACCTGTGCAAGATGGTGGATGTGAAACTAGTACGATCACACGAGGAGGATAATCTCCGACGGCTCATTGCCAGCCCAGCATTTGCCGAGGAATTATATTCGACAACGACCTTGCCGCAGTCCAGGTCCTCAAAAGCCGACTACAGCTCAACCGTCCAGTATATGTGGGAATGAGTGTTCTTGACCTCTCGAAACATGTACGACTTCTACTACAACCATCTCGCCGCGAGGTATGGCGACCTTTGTCAACTCCTCTACACCGACACTGACAGCTTGCTACTCTAAATACAAACGGAGGACGTCTACATGGACATGGCGAAGCATGTAGATCTTTACGACACGTCTGACTTCCCGAAAAACAACCCCTATACGGTACGGCGAATAAAAAAATGCTTGGTAAAATGAAAGACGAATGTGCTGGGCGGTCTATCGCCGAATACATCGGCCTGCGCCCCAAGATGTACTCAATACTCGAGTCCAATGGAAAAAAACATCCAGAAGGCCAAAGGCGTAAAAAAGAATGTCGTGAAAAAGCAAATCCGACACGAGCAGTACAAAGAGGCCCTATTCGGAAAGAAGACATTTCGTCACGGTATTGATGTCCTGCGATCGGAGAAGCACCAAATATATGTACAACATTTGGCAAAGATTTCACTTCCCCCATTCGACTCCAAACGTTGGATTGACAAAATGGTGTGGATACGCTGGCCTATGGCCATAAAGATGCCACGTCTGTAATGGATTCCTATATAGATGAGATCTTAAGCGGAATCTAGGCTCTTCCTGGGTTCTCCCTGGGTAACCAAGTTCTCCCCGGGTTCTCCCCGGGTTACCGAGTTCTCCCCGAGTTCTCCCCGGGTTACCGAGTTCTTTCCGGTTCTCTTAAGGTGCCTAGGGAGGGTCTCCCGAGTTCTCTTTTAGAGAAGGGGAGAATATATAGAAAAAATGAAACGAGATTTATCACAAAACCAAATCCAAGAATCCGGGCCCTTCGAGGCAAGCCATACGCTGTAGAAGAGGCGAAAAGCGGTTTGGTATCGGGAGTCCGAGAGAATAGAAAATATGGAGAGACCGCGAAAACTCTGTGCCTGCTATTGTGCCCACTACGCATACAGACTCTGCTATTGTGCCCACAGCGCCTGATATTGTGCCTACAGACTCCGCTATAGTAAGCTCAGTTCCCGATATTGTTCCTGGCCCCTCTGTAGAAGACTTCTACGGACGGCTAGGGCGGATAGAATCTATGGTAGAACAAGTTTCAAATACATGTATGTTTGCAGGAGCGCGAATCCGCGATGACCAATCTTTTATAGACGAATCTGATTGCCGAACAGACCTAGGACGAACAGACCAAAGACGAACAAACCAAGGACGAATTCAAACAGGCAGCCGAGGAGGTCGTCGAACAGCAGGATATCTTGTAAACGGCTGAGAGGTGGACCCATGTTTCTCTCGCCGCGGTATTCACCTGGATAGTGACAACCTGTACACCAAAGCAAGATCCGCCAAAACAGGCCCCGCCGCAGAAACAGGAGGCAACAAAGCAGGAGGTGACCAAAACAACGCTAACAACCTTTCATCGTCAGACTTATAGTGCATTATCAAGTGCAAACCCTATAGACCCCCAGTACATGGAAAAGGGGACCCGACGAAAAAGGGAACAAACATGGTAGAACCACCAGCCCCTATTTGGTGCAATTTGGCTAGACTACAGCGGAGGTACACATTTGTAAAATCGAAAAGTATAGAGGGCTCTATTTGCAAGAAAAAAATGCTTAAAAAAATGATCGCAAAGGTCATTCGGTGCAAAAGTGGTCCAAAACCAGCCTTTCTATTACTACTGTATAAAATAATAAAGGTTTTGTATATATGTGTTTTAGGGGACTTAGGTCGAATCGATGAAGATGGATTTCTGTTTATCATAGGCAGAGAGTTCATTAACAGTGATGGATTTAAATTTTTACCGGACCGTCTTGAAGGCGTCATTCTTTTACATGAGTCTGTTGATGACGTAGTAGTTATTGGTATTCCTGATCAGGAAAAGGGAGAAATTGCAAAGGCGTTTGTAAAGAAAACCAACGAAGATCTCACTGAAGAAGAATTAATAAAGTTTGTTGCAGGTAATGGTGTTTGTTTGCTTTGTTGGATTAAACGCCAAACCTACAATATTTCAGTCATTTGGAGACTAAATCTAAATTTGACAAAAAACTTTCATGATTCAGTATCATGTCGTAGACATGTGCAATGATACCAAATCCAGTCACATCATCCTTATTCTGGGATAACCAGTCCTCGAAGTACCTTGTGTATATACTAAGCAAAATTAATTGAGCACCAATCAGGGGGCTTCAAATACCAATTTGAACAACTATGGTATAACGGGGATAGGAAATGGAAACCCCCACGACCTCCGAACACCTTGAGCGGTCGGTCTTACCAGTCGGCCATCGGGGACATGAATAAATCAACCTGTGAAGGCTCTTATGCTTTAAGTTAAATTAACTTTAGATATAAACATTTATAATCTTAAATAAAGAAATATTATAGCGTTTTATATTTTTGCAAACATAAATACCCACAATGTGTTTTGTATGAGAATAAAAAATGATAAAAAACATAATATATGTTAGTTGATATCATTTATTGATACAAATTTCCAAAATATCTGGTATATGTAGCAAAAAATCATTTTCATGAAACATTTGGAAATATGTATCCCCAGACTGCTTGGTTACAAATATTCGCGTTTCAAAATGTATTAATTCCCATTCGTTTTATTTCTAAGGAATTTTAAGGGCGGTAGAAGGAGATGTTCTGCAAATCTATAATAACATATCATATTCGGTTGAATATCAAAGTACCTTCTTGATAAGTTGCAAGATATACGTATGAATTATAAGCTAAGAAATACCATGTACTTTCAGAACATGTTGTTGAAGAAATGAGACTTGGTGGTGGAGTGCAATTCGTTGATCATATCCCAAAGACATCATCCGGCAAAAAAGTAAGAAGGACGTTCAAAGAACTGCATAAGCGAATTGCTTAAACGTCGATTATTCCAAGTGTAGTTGCATTTACTTGCGCTTACATTTGTTTCGACATTTAAATCAGCTCATTCACAGACAATCAGTAAAAATTGAAAAAGGAAACAAATCTCCCCTCTCTCGACAATATTTGTAAAGTCTTTGTTTCCTCACACGTAACAGTCTATCAGACATCATACATCTTCAAACCATTTGCTACTGTTTCGGGATAGATTCGATCTCGGTACCTTTGAGAGGTTTATGGCGCAGAGCATTTGTGTAATCATTTGAATTGTGCGTTATGGGTTTTATTAGTCAAGTAAAGTATTCATTTTCTGAACAAGTTCAGAAGAGCAGTTGAACCATTTTGTCGCACATATGACGTACATATAATTTGCTTAGTTTCCTTTATTGAATAGAACATACATACAATTTGATAAGTTTCATTTATGGAAGGAAACATACATACAGTTTGTGTCAGCTTACTTTTCTTTTTTTCTCTCAAGGACATACGCGAGATTGTTATTATCATTCTTTTTAAGGGGGATTGCAATTTGCATATATATATATATATATATATATATATATATATATATATATATATATATATATATATAATTTATTTTATGAAGAATATTAGTGTGGTTTAACTTAACGAGAAAAAAATTCTTACATTACATTGTTGGATTCTGCTTCATTCTATTGAATACTTTCTTAATAAAAATGCGTTTATATTTTTACTGTTCAAATAGTGTAGAATGATATCCAATTCATAAAAAAAGATTTTCCACATGGTAATAATTTTACTTCTTCTAGCACTTAATAGATGTGTCTTGTAAATAGTGTATTCCTTGAGACTTAATACTGTATTCATCATATTATAGTTTGGTGTATCTATCTTATAATCTACAACTATGTATTCTAGTTGATTAGCGTATTTAGAAATACCACATTTTCTAAAAGTGTTATTCACATTTGACCAAAAGTTATTTATATAGCTGCATGTTATGAAAAATGATTATAATCCTCTACTTCGTTACAAAATAGGTATACTGGAGAATCTGTTATATATTCCAAGTGAAAGGGTTCAGATTTGTTGGAATAAGATTATGTAATAATTTGTATTAAAATTGTTTAACTACATTTTTGTAGTTTGCTTTGTGCATTAATAAATACCAACAATTCCAACTAATTCGCTTTCTGAATGTACGTGCCCATTGTGTATGCATATAGGGTTTATTAAAATATTTATCAATGTAAACTTTGTATTTTTGGTTGTTTGTCATGTGTTGTATTTAGGTTTTATGTTATTAGTTTTTTTAAACAGATCTGGTATAAATATAAGTTTTTATCTAGTCTTTCTTCTGTATGACTTGAATATACCTTTTAGAAACGAAAGCTTCTAAATTCAGACAATGGATTTTCTACTTACAATCACATTACCGCCACTTGTACATACATTTGCGTTGGAAAATAGTACCACTGGTTGTAGAATTCAACATTGCAGTTTTGATAAAAGTTAGATATATTGCAGGATTTTAAAAGCATTGTATATAATCACAATTTCTGTGTAAATAAAACTGAAAAAAAGCAAGTTTATAATTCAGTGTTCATCCGCAGTTTCATTCATTAAACAACATATAAATAACATTTAAAGTTATTTGCGAATTAGATCAATTGGTAAGAGCGTCGTTTAGTATTTTGTTCCCCCTTTTTTAGTAATACTTTTTATATTATATTCTTAGGTTAAATATTTTGTTTTTTAATCTTTTCTTGTTAGAGACTCAAATGACTGTAGTGTCTCTAGCCGCATCGGTATGTCACAACTCTGAAAGTACTTTAGGGATTGAGTTTAAACATTATACAATGGTCAAACTTTACTTAACAAGAACAATAACTATACCTTGCTTCATCTCAATTACTTACTTGTATGGCGATATGATGTTTTTCAAAAACTCTTGAAGGCATGGATATCATTCTTTACACATGGGAAGGATGTAAAGTGACAAAGAGCAATAACTTTATCTTGTCCCATTTTCTTGCTTTACTATCAAAATTAGTTCTGTCTGCAGCAAATTCATGAAGTAATAAAGGTATTGAGAGGATTAATACTAAGACTATTCCTTATCCATTTCTGTTTAATTTGACAGAAACCAGTAAATAAAATATTTATCTTACTTGCTTTATTTTTAATAAGATTTAACTTCTCTGATTTTTTACATGCATACCACCAAAAAATAAAGGGATTGACTTTATGATTCACATATTTTATCTTTCACTTCTGACAGTGCTCTCAGTGCTTTGCGCTTTGGAATGGCAGAGAAAATAGAATTTATTCAATATATCCAGTCTCGTTTTATGATCAGCTTATCATATATGTGTTTTGAGTCCAAGGTTCCTCTATAAGAAAGTAGATCATTTATAAAGATAATGCCTGAATCAATCCAGTGTTTAAAAAGTAAGCTTTTCCCGTTTTCCTTCTTAAATCTATTTTTCCCATCTATTTATGATGTGATTTCTTATAGAAATAAAGTTATTGCATTCATATGTGGTAATGCGTATATTATTAAAGTTTATCCAGGTGTTAATTAGATCTACATAAACGGTGTTAGTTTATTTTATTTGTGTTAATTGATTTAAAGGAATCAACATTCATGTCAAAAATAAGGAAATCTTTAATACAGTCAGCATACCTAAGCTGATAATAGACAAAAAACATTGCGTTTAATAATTAAAGCTATTGTTTTTAATAGGCTGATTTATTACATGCTAAAATTGGGTTAGAGTGGTATGTTTACATGTGCACCGTTTTCAGTGTTCCCTGTTAGTTTCACACATTCACGAAAGTCACTTAACCACGTCAACAGGTGCTTCCTGTCAATTTCGCGCGAACTTGAATCAATTAACCACGCTAAGATCTCTGACATTAATTAAAAACCCACCCACCAACCGTTTTGGTAAGTTAAATATTCGCTAAGCCAATGAAACATATAAAAGATTATTATTCAAATATTCAGCTGAACCTTAAGGTCATGGTTTCAGTCTTGATTTTTAATTGTTTGATGACTGAGACTTATTTAAATTGTATTCAACTCTTTACATTCATGTATGTATTTATAATTTTTGTGTGTGAATTTTGTAATTTCACATTGTTCAATTGTATACTTAATGTTAAGTTTATATTGCAGATATTTCATTTTTAATCATGTGATGGTTTCTTTTTGTAATGGTTTCAGTTTTGATTTTTAATTGTTTGATGACTGAGTTTTTAAAGTCCGTTTTATTACTCAGTCTAGCGAATAAGCCCCAACTTTCCACAAATCTGAGATTCAGGTAACGGTATACACTTTCCAGCATGTTAGTTTGACCAGCAGGGGTTACTGATATGATCTCTCATTGACCCTCTCCTAGTCATGGTAAATTATCACAGATGTTATTTGGAGTAAATCCTGAAATCGGTGTTTGCAAATTTGAATGGTAGAAAGTAGAAACATTAAGAAAAGGGAAAGTTGGTTTTCCCTCGTCAATGTAATGTTATTCTTTAAAGTAAAAAAAAATATTTCGAAATTAAATTTGATTGATATTGATGAATAGTCAATCTTACTATTTTTTTCTGGTTAATACCTTTAAAAAAATATATAGAAATAATAAAATTAAATTATTTCATTGAAAATAATAAAAATAATTTAAATGAAATAGACTCGCTGACAATTATGTAATAATATTATATATATTATGTAACTATTATTTATGAGTCCAATAACATTTAAAGAGGCCTTTTCTCAATAAGTGGGCCGATAAAAATATCACTTTCGGTCACGGTCCTAAATTGATAGTTTTTATTGCCCTGCTTTTCTTGCAATTTGATTGGCTAAGGCAAGAATAATAATTATGTAATAAAATTGTAATTAAATAAGTGATTTGATATTAGCCATGTTACTTGTCATCGGGACAGTCTTATTGGACCTCAAGCTCATACGACTGCCCTCGGACAAATGGCAGGGCCACTATGAAACCGCTTATTTAATAACATATATATAATGTTGTTTTTTATAAGTCGCAAAACAAGTCACAATTATAATGGAAATCATGTAAATAAGAAGGTACACATTCATACAGTTTATATAATTATGTGATGATTTGAGTAGTGGATTATAATTATGGTCATGTGATATGTCAGAAAAGAATGATCTTTAAATTTTCAAGAAGGCCATGTTCACCAGAGTACCATGCAGTTCTACCCGGTTACCATCAACAACTATCAGATTCAAATTTGAGATACAAAGAATCTAAATTTTCTATAAAGATTATATAAGAAAACTTGGCTTCTTTTATATATGGATTAACAATATTTAAGCTTAACAAAATTTTATTATGAACTTTGCTTTCAAAGGAGAAGAGGATATAATGAAAATAGCTGCCCTTCTTGCGGTCTCATTTTCAAAGGATCAACTTTATTTTAGGAATCCTGGCAGAGGGCTATGATGTGACCATATAAGTGTGCAATCATCTCTAATTGTGATTTATACCCCCGCTTCCCACCTTGTCTTTGATATACACTGGTCCTTGCCATGAAAAATTTCAACATATGACCTGTTACAACCAGAGTGATGGTAATGTGTAATCAAGTTACATATGGAAAGAAGTCAAGTGCTGCAGGGTTTAAAGTAATGAGTTATATCCTTCAATGAATGAATATAATTAATGTTTGGAAAAAAATAAGGCAGTGCACTTAACTATTCCATTACTTATAAGTTGCATGCAAAATACATCTAAATTTGTAACTTCAAAAGGGGCTAAACTTTATTTAAATATAGGCAAGAGTTATCTAACTTGATGGTATAATACCCCTTAACACTTACATGCATGAAATTCCAAGTTTGATTCCATGAGTGACTGCTGAGATATTAGCATCAATATGTTTCATGCGAAAAAAAAAATGCCAAAAGGGACAATAATTTGCATTAATTTACCTTACTTGCTCATTTGATACCCCTGAAGAACATAGTGAAATATTAAATAAAATCATTTAGCTGGTTACTAAAATTTACGTATGCATCATGGTTAATTGCATGCATTTTTTAAAATCAATATCCAAAATTTATAAGACGTTCAATCAAAAGTTGTTTTACTTGATGGTCTGATGCTTCTAAACACCATGAAGTTTGGATTTTCAAGTCAAATCCTACAGTAGATTGAGTGAGAAAAGTCCAAAAAGGGTCATATTTATTTGCGCTTATCTTCATAATAAATCATGATTCCATGCATTGGTATTAACGCATACTTCATGCATTGGGAGTGTAGAACATGATGGGACACGACATTGACGTACGTGCTAATTGAAATGCCACAGAAGTTTGAAATCTTCTATAAAGAGTTTGTATGGAAACTAGCCAACGTTTGTTTCTTACTTTATTTTTCTTTCTTCTTTTATTTTAATGGTTAGCAATCATTTTCTGATTATTATGGCCATATTATAGACCTTACGTAATGGATTTCCCACCTGGGGACCCTCATTTCTCAAGGAATCAATTTTATTTTCGCAGTAATGGTAAAGGGCTATGAGGTGACCATTTTCTTTTCCAAATGAACTTAAAAAAATGACCATTTAAGTTTCAGTGGAGAAGCTTTGTTTTAAAACAAACTTCTTTTGGTTTCCATGGCTAAGATCAAGTTTATTTATGAAACTTTTGTGAAGGGCCACCAAAACATTTCATCAGTTTCTACCCAATGTTTTCAGGGTTGATGTCTTTTAAAGTTAATTGTTGACACCACATGACAGAGGACGTATGACGAGGGAGGGACACAGGACGATCAGAATAGTTTAGGTTCTGGTCAGCTTAAACATCTCACTTTTTCAGGCTGATATAATATCAGTTTAAGCTGATATACCAGTTTTATATAGGTACATACATTCTATTGTGTATATATTGCTTGCAGCTTAATTTTATTTCTTTATCTTTTCTTTTTTGTCATATAGATAACTAGGGAAATTCATAGTTGCTACATAGTGTAACAATTGTTGCTATATTCAAACAAGATGATGATGTAACAGCTGCATTAAGCAGCAAATCCTTGAATTGCTTCTTGGAACAGGGTTGCTTGTAACTTTGTTCTATGGAAGCACACATCTCTGCATTTGATAATATTTCGGTTAGGCACAAAATTTCTCTTCTTTTACAGTTACAATTTCTCTCTGTCTTATCACTAAGGGGTGTAATTCTTTAGTAAATCTTTAATCCGTTGTGCTACTGACGTGGAAACTGAATTTAAATGAGTTAATAATCCCAAATCGATGCTGGAGATAACATGTTTAATAAACTGTAATAAAACAGTAAATGCACAAGCTAGGGTAGTCAATTGCTATTCATTTGGAAATATACAATCAATTGCATGAATTTCACTAGTTTATAAATAAAGATTTCACAAGTTTATCTTCATAGATATACAACAATTTTCACAAAAGTATTACCTCAGTAGCCAGGAAATTAGAATTCAGTGCCAAGTAAAAGAAAGTTGCGAGTTCAAATCCAGCGCTCACATGCTTTTTCTTTTGTAATATTTAATATATATGTACACATGAATGTATATTTTTTGGTGCACTTAATACACGTATCAATTATCAATTTACCTATATTAATTAAGTCCAAAAGATTCCATACATAAAGATCATTGATTTATATTTGCTTAATTTATTAAATACACATATTGACATAAATCTTATAAAATATTGGCAAGAAAAAACGTGGGAGTTAAGTGACAATATGTATATTGTTAGAATATTGTTGCGTTCAACTGTTCCTGTTACACCTGTGTTTATGCAAGGTTTATAACATTGAATTTACTAGAAATTTTGATCCTTGTTCATCAAATCTACTTAAATAACAAAAGAAATGCAACAAACCCTGTTCTCTAAATGCACTCAGTGCTTTGATTTATGCAGATGCTATTCTATATACTCTGTGAACAAATGTAAAGAGGAGTCAATTCAAAATGTTATTCTGACTTGGTGAGGAGATTTACAAATCTCCAGTAAGGTTCTGGAATGACCCAATTCATAGCCCTTCCTAGCAGTTTGACTGACCACAGGTCATTTAGCCATTAACATCAAACACTTCCCGCTGTGTTGTATAACAGTACTGAGCTGCTCAAAATGAGCAGTTTTCTTGGGCTTATTGCCTAGACTGTACTGGTCTTGTTACTTTATTATTTTGTTTTTAGTTTCAGGCGTTATAATTGTAAATCAGAGATGTGTCAAAATGAAATCTTGCTTGGCCTGGGCATAATTTTATATAGAGCATTCTGTGTGTGAATATAAGTTTAGTTGTGTTTGCTTATATATAAACAAAAATGTGAAGACATAACATTACATAATACATATATTATGCAAACAGGATAGTTCAACTCTCCCCTTTTATTCATTAACATAATGTACATATATTCTGTTTTGTTTTCTTGATTGTCATTATTTTTTTATAAACTTGTTCTTATGTTGCGGAAAATTCCTGAGAAATGTCGGGTATTGAAATCAGTTGTTTAAGTCAAATAAGGAATTTTAGGATTATTTTATTGGAAAGTGGCTGCTGACCGATCCGTTCTGTTAGGAAGTGTATTCAAGTTTATCTGATCAAATGGCCTAGTGATTGAATCTAACACTGGGTCTGTCTGATCAAATGGCCTAGTGATTGAATCTAACACTGGGTCTGTCTGATCAAATGACCTAGTGATTGACTCTAACGCTAGGTCGTTCACCACATATGAGTTTAACATCTACCGTATGGAGGGATGTGAAGGAGGTTGACATGGGGATTGGACTCCAGGGGTGACTTGTGGTAGGGATTGGATGTGGAGCGACTGTAGGGATTGGACTCTACTTGATTTATTTCTTGGGGAGTCGCAGCTAGTTCCTTTAATAATAATAATTTCTTCGGGTTTTTCCGCTACATCAAGGACCTTTATAGCCACACAGGGAATGTGAATTGATTTGATAAATATTTGTTATTGCTACACTTGAAATGTGAATTGATTTGATAAATATTTGTTATTACTACACTTGGAATGTGAATTGATTTGATGAATATTTGTTATTACTACACTTGGAATGTGAATTGATTTGATTGATATTTGTTATCACACTTTTAACTTAGTTCTGGTGTTGGTGATTAATTTTAGCCATTTTGTAATAAAATTATTACTGTGTTTTTGTATTTCTACATTCCTTTATTGTATTCCATTAAAATAAATAACAACAGCAGGTTCGCTGTGTTATGTGTGATTATATGTCATTTATGATCAGGGAATCTTTTTATATCATTCCTACCAAGTATTTAAAATATTTTCATTAAACGAAGATCACTCACGTTAGATATTTTTATATAAATGGTGTCCTATTTACATATAAACTCTTCCCGCTCATGACCCTGATTTCCATAGTCTGAACTGACAGAAACAAATCTCGTTGTCACTGGGAGTAGCATTCGGTGTATTGCTCCTTGTGGAAACCTGAGTAACAGAAATAAGTGGATGACCAGGTCCTGTCCCGATGGCCGTGTGGTTAGAGCGTTTGCCCCGAAATCGAGAGGTCATGGGTTCGATCCTGTCTGCGCCATACCGTAAAAAGTACTGGTATAGATAACACTAACTTGACTTGACTATTTGAGTTTACCGTCGCTTCGACAGTATTTCAGTCATATAGCAACATCCAGCTAATTACAGGTGGAGGAAGATCCCGAATGCACGGAAGCATCCGGGTAGAACCACCGACCTACCGCAAGCCAGCTGGAAGGCTTATATATCACTATGAAATTACTGAAACGTGCAAATTTACTACCACAACAATATTATGACCCCATTTGCCTGCAATACGCACAAGAGGGGAGACAGGCTCTGCAGTTTTGTTGGTTTTTATAATACAGCAGTCGATTTAACTGGACACAATTCATTCAAAGTATTAAGACGGATGTAATGATACAGTGGGTATTTGATACAAGCCCTCAGTCAATGGCGGGTTAATGAAGTTTTCAACTTCGGGACTGATTACAAGCGAATAACAAAGTGGTTGATAAAGTATGGAAAGATTTTATTAAGCTGCATCCCATCAAAACCACTATCACTTGAGACATCTAGTGCCCTTGGATGTTCATAATTCAAGGGACATAATGTGTTATACCATGACACTTGTACATTGATGAATAGTTAGCTACCTTAGTGATTCGATTTCTTCAAGCTCGGTCCATCATATTATATATGGGCGAGTATTCAACACGCGCTTTCGGATTCCTAAAGCTCCGATTATATTTTATCGTTTTCCAAAGCAATCAAATATCACCATGTCACTGGGTGATGTTGAAACTCAAATTGATTGGCATTCTTTTCCTAATCTTTCTTATTCTAATTTCGGGAAAGATGAAATGTATAGAGAATATATGCTGTATTTGTAAGTGTTATATTTAGGATGTGCTATATCTCAGAATATTGCACGGTGTTCGGCTCAGATTCTCAGTAATCTTATGACGGAGTAATTAATTATAAAGCATCTGATCACCCCAGGTCGTCGAGTGGTAAGAGCGTCCGCATCTGGAGCGAAGGTCTTGAGTTCGGTCCCCTGTCGCGAAATACCAAAGTCTTTAAAATGGCACTGGTATAACTCCCTTGCTTGGTGCTCATCATATAAGGGTTGTTCCAGGCCCGATGTCAGTATAATGTGTCTTGCAGTATACCTTTGGCGTGACATTCAGCGTGACAACACTATATCTGTCTCAAGTAGAAATAGTCTTCAAATGACAGAACTATTGTCGGTAGGGCATTAAACCCAACAAACAAACAACAAACCATCTGCATTATTCTGCGATAGGGCACTCAAAAGGAACCTCTCATTCCATTCTAACAGGTTTATTAGACTGTGAAGTTTTGTTTTATTGAGCTTTACTTTAGAACACAAATGACGTCATATAATACATTGGGGGATTATTAAAATTCGCGGAGGACTAATTTTCGTTGATTTCGTGGAGGGGCTCAAGTTGGGCTATTGTGGTCACTCTTTGTCGCTCGTCCGTTGTAGGTCCGTTCGTTCGGCTATCCATCCGTTAACATTTTCTTCTGTACACTCCAGCATCTTCATTTCTTAAAATATCTTTTTCATTTGACAATGTTTATAACCATAACATCTCGGATAAGTTCAGCTATGGCTGATGTCTGTAAAAAGGTCTGGAGTTATGGCACTTGAATAACAAAAAATGCATGAGTTAATTTTGCTTACACTCTATGATTTTCATTTCATTAACAATATTCTCTAAACTTAATGACAGTGTTTTTAGCCATGATTCTTGGGTAAATATACTTATAGTTGATTACCCGTTAGGTTTTGAGTTATGACCCTTGGTTTGTAGAAACATTGATATAATTCAAATTTTGGACACTCTAGCATCTTCGTTCTTAAACCATCTACTTAAAGCTGTTAAACTGTAAAACTTTTTTATAGCTCGATTAAGCTCAATTTTGACCGATTTATGCTCATTAGGTCAGAAATTAACCTTTGTTTACTCACTAACATCTTCATTATTAAGCAATAATCTACAGACACTATGACAATATTACATGTAATAGCCATAATATATAGGCCTAGTTTAACTATGGCTGTTAACGGTCAATTTTTTCAGAAGATATTGCCCTTGAATTATCAAAAATGCCAGAATTTACTTTGTTTACGCTTTAGCATCTGCAGTTTAGTTTAAACTCTTATTTTCCATCGATTATGAAACAAGTTCTTGCATCTTAAATAAATCATTCTCGATGGCTCGGATGACGGCGAATGTGGTCATCATTTTGGGAGGAAACCGGAGCACCTGGAGAAAACCCACGTATCTGGACGGGCGACCACCGTACCCTCTCTAGTACGCCACCCAGGATCAAACCCGGGACGCATTGATAAGAAACGAAGTGCGTTACCATTACGCCATCCAGGCATCTGTAGCTATTTAACAACCATCATTAAATTTATACACGTTGTTAATGGCATTACCACTATCTTAGTGCATTTTGATGATGGTTGATATTGAAATAGTGGATCTACAGTTTATGCGCTTGAAATATCTGTACATCACACAGATTTGCCGTTTTTGCAGTCTAACACCTTTATTTCCTAGGCGGTGTAGGTATTGTTTCTCAAGTGAGCTACTCCAGGGCCATTTTGACCCTCTTATTTTCTGATTATAAGTTTTTTTTTTTTTTTGTTTTTTTTTTAACTTTGAATAGATGTTTAAAAAGTGGGTCCCGAAGATCACCAAACGACTAAAAATCCTTGGAATCCATGAGTAACAATAAGCAAAATAAACCAAAGGTAAATATCATGTTAGTTTTTAACCAGTTAGAATTGTGTTATTCATATTAAAGGCGTATTTCAGAATAGCTCCATTTTACTATATAGACATATTGAAAATTACAGAAAAAAGCTAAAATCTCACTTTCAGGGCAGATAACATAAAATAAAATAGCATGGAGACCCGATTCTTATTCCATAATTTTGTTTCAAGTGCAATTCTTTATAATCATGCAAAGTTTTTAAAAAAAATATGTTCGCTAGTTTTGATTGTCCTTTTCTTTGTCTATATAGTAAAATGGCGCTATTGTGAAATACGCCCTTAAGAAATTCCTATAATCAGCGTTACAATACAAGTACTTACATGATAAAGAAAACGTTTTTACCAAACATATAAACAACGTATTTTATAACGTATTCTCATATTATTTGAATTAATGTTTATATCACACCCCGAAAAAAGGTTACGATGTAAAATTCAAAATTTGTAGACTCATTAGATTTAAATATATTTAGTATGCCATATGCTGAATGCTCTTATATCTTTAATCATTTACTTTTATTTAGTGAACAGATGACTATTTCATATACGAATCAATAATTTTTAAACGTATTGCATTTGTTTTTTTTATTTTTTTAGAGATTGAAAGCAAAACTTCATTGCTTCGTTACTTAAGTTGTCACTAAACGAGCGATACAATAATTGACACTAAACGTGCGTTACCAAAGTTGACACTTAACGTGCGTTACTAAAGTTGACACTTATAGTGCGTTACTACAGTTGACACTAAACGTGCGTTACTAAAGTTGACACTTAAATTGCGTTACTAGAGTTGACACTAAACGTGCGTTACTAAGTTGACACTTAAAGTGCGTTACTAGAGACCTCGGAGGAAAAAAATTTCGCGGAAGCTCCGTAAATCTTCCCAGGAGCTTCCAGGAAGCTATGCGTATATTTCCCTGGCCTGTTTTCCCCGATAAAACATATAGGGAAATTTTCAATGTATGCAATGAAGTTCTTCCGAGGCCTCCCGATGACTCCACATGGCTCGCGACTTTTTCGAAGATTCCGCGGGACACAGGGGAACCTGTTCCCGAGGCTCATCAATTTCAATTGGGAGTACATCCCCGAGACAAAAAAAAAAAAACAAAAAAAAAAAACAAAAAAAAAAAAATAATGTCAAATGGGACTGAGCCTTGAGCGATATAATTTTATATTTTACCTTCGCAAAGCCATGTATTGAATATTACTTTGCAAAAGTATTTGACTACAGTTGTATTAAAAAAATAAATAAAAAAAACAACATATTTTTCAAATATGTGGAATAGAATACCGGGTATATGCTGTATTAGGTTCGAACTTGGTAATCTTGACTGTCTAATTGTCGATCTGGAAGCAGCCTTCACACACAGACTACCCAGATGAAAAAAAGAAGGCGCACATTTTAGGGTTGGACGGTTGCAGAAGGTGTGGGCCCCTTCTGCGTGTTGATTTTTTGTACCTTTTTTTTTCTAAATGTTAAATCAGTGACAAAACAAAAAATATTCAGTAATAAAAGATGTTGATATTTAAAATAAAATCTTTAATATCCGTTTTATTTCGCACATAAATTGTGTTTTCTGTGCATTAGTATTTCGTATTCATCGACTATTAGTAACATTGCTCAATGACTGATTACCTGGATTTGATTTGAAGTAGTGATCATGCATAATCTACATATACATTGTCCAAAAATATGAATTGTCCCAAAATATGGCAGATTGAAATTTTCAAATTGTCTCATTACTTATTCATTTTTAATAAATTTATAATACACCAGGATGTCTTTATAAGAGACCATGAATACACATACATGTAGATTATTATATTCGTAAATATTAGAAAAGTGAACATGATGATGTATCGGCCTACTGTTTGTATTTATTCCTTTCAGGAAAATATTTAGAGGAGTTAGTTTCATAAAAAAATAATGCTTAAAAGGTATGTAAAAATAGTAAAGATGATGACATTTAGAAACACAACCTATTTTTGATTAAGTTTAATTTGCATGCTAGCGATAGGTAAGCATCTAGATTTTTTTGCTACAGCAATTTGGTAATTGCCTTTTTTTCCCCCATTGTTAGATTGCTCGGCAGACGACATGTAAATGTCTCTCAGTCAGTGAAACATGTCATTGAATTTGCTTACGCAGTACCCTAAACACATGCTTATCACACAGTCGTGCACGACTTCCGATTCGGATAATCTACACATTAACAGAAGGGGGCTATAAGACAATAGGAGTCTGGCTAGTCAGGTGGTTATGCGGGTGGTTCAGTATGGGGGCCCACGAGGGGGATTTCCTCTAGACAACACTACTATGATGTGATCAAAGGATTCATAGCCTAGAAAAATGTATGACCATTGCAGCTGGGTGGGGGGGGGGGGAGCCGCTGGATCCGGCCTGATCTGAGTTGACACTAAACGTGAGTGCTTTCATCCTGAGTCCAGTGCATACACTGCGCGTTTTCTGGTGAACTCCGCTGAAAACATATTAAAGTTATTTATATGTATATTACACATTACAAATTGTATAATGTTATGTTTAGCATATAACGCGTCTACAATTCAACACTGATATATTCCTTTATGTCATCGAATAATTGACCATATAGATTCATTTTGACGCATTGGCACACAGAGCAGTTAAATATCAGATCGCTCCATTCAGCTGCTTTCATACAATATTGTAGCTAAGAATCTATACAGCATACTAGGCAAATACAGACTGACCACTTAATATAGGTGACCACTAAATATGTTTGACTCTAAGTTCAATTTTTTTCCTTTTAAATGTACATATTCATAACATATTTGAAATAGCTATCTTTTTTTCATAAAGAAAATACACGAAATGAGATCATTATTATATTGTTATATATATTGTATACATTTGCAAAACAATTAATCGTCCTTCCACCTTGTTTCCGGTTTGCTTTTAGAAGAGAAAGTGGATTTTCTACTTACAATCACATTACCGCCAATTATCCATACATTCGCGTTGAAAAATAATACCACTGGTTGTATAATTCAGCATTGCAGCTTGATAAAAGTTGGATATATTGCATGATTCTGTATAGCATTGGGTATAATCACAATTTCTGGGCAAACAGAACTATTAAAGAAGCAAGTTTATAATTCAGTGTTCATCAGCAGCTCCATTCGTTAAACTACCTATAAATAACCTTATTTGCACCATAAATTTATGGTTGCGGAATTAGCTCGATTGGTAAGAACGTCGTTAATGAATTATTTTTTTAATTCTAGTTTTTATACATCGATTTTTTATTAAGTTACTTTTGATTTGAATCATAGACCACAGGACCCTCATATTCAGTAAAATAACTTGAAGAGAAAACGACCTCTCCAAAATATAAACAATTTATGGAGTGGTCGATTTTAAAATATGAGGGTCCTGCACATGAAACAGGTTCGGTTTTAAGGTCAAAACAGTAGATATGAGAGGGGGACAGTATGCTCATTGTATGTCGTTAATAGAAACATTATTTTTTTTCTTGTTAGATCTAAAAAATGACTGTAGTGTCTCAGTCGCATCTGTATGTCACAACTCAAAAGTACTTAAGGGGTTGAGTTTATACTTTATACAATGGTCAAATCTTTACTTAAAAAGAACAATAACTCTTATTTGCTTCATCTCTATTACTTACTTTTGTATGGTGAAATTATGCTTTTCTAGTAACATATTTTAAAAATGATTAAAGGGCAGTGATATCATTCAGGGTGTGAAGTGACAAGAACAATACCTGTCTAAAGGAAATTCATGAAGTATTAAAGGTTTTGAGAGGATCAATACTAAGAATCACTATTCCTTATCCATTTTTGTTTCTTTTGACAGAGACCATGATCCATAATCTATCTTACTTGCTTTTTTTTTTAATAAAAATTTAACTTCCCCCTTTTTTTATCTGCATACCACAACAAAAAATTAAAAGGAATGACTTTATTATTCACACATTTTAACTTTCACTTCTGACAGTGCTCTCAGTGTTTTGATTTTTATATCTCCTCTTTTTTGTCATGATTTTAATTTCCATATATAAAAATTATTTCTTATGACACCTCGATTTTCATATCCATCATATTATGATTCAGCACACTTATAAACATTGTAGAGTATGGAATAACATTAATAGGTAAAAACTTAAACGATTCTTTATTTCTAACGTTAAGACGTATCATACTATTAGCGTGGTCTAATCTTGTGTCAGTGTTTCATCAGAAAATGTATTTTACTATGTAATGTAAATTGTAATAGCTTATTTTGTTTTATATTCAATATAATCGAATTTTGATGAGACTTTATGCAAAGTAAAAAAAAACCTTTTGTTATTTTTTCTCTTACCGAATAGCCTAGTTTACCTGCTATACGGTATTTGCTTTAATTGGAAAGTTTAGACATGGATTGTACGCATAGAAATATCGGATATCAGGTATATGCAGTCATCTGTGCTTCTACTAAAACCAGAACACAATGTTAATGTCCCAGTTACCGGTTGGCTTGAGCGTCCGCCTCGAAAGGGGGTTTTCGGTCCCCAGCCTCTACATACCCAAGTCGTAAATATGGTACTGGCATAGCTCCATTGCCGGCGCTCAGCATAAAAGGGATATTTTCAAAAAATGGTTCAACCGGTTTTCAGGAAATGTGACTGAGTGTGGTATCATGCCACATTTCCACGGCGTGATATTGCGGGTTTAGCATTACATCTGTCCCCATACCACATAGTCTGCAAATAAACTGAAAAAATTGTTGGCGGAACGTTAGACCAAACTAATAACATCAGAAATTTGTAATTAGAAATCGTCACTTGATCAAGTAACACTATGCTAATCCCATGCTGGCATCAATAATCACAGCATGATTAACTACGAGCAACGTTAGGTGTGTTATGTTTATTAGGGGTTTCTGCCTCTTTGGGTTTTTTAAGTTTTTACTTATTATCATTATTTCTCTTTTTGGGGCATATTAAACAGGTGCCGAAAGCCCGCAATAAAATTTTAACAGTAGGCAGAGGATTCTGGTCATTTTGAATCAATAATTTTCATTTCATATGACTCATGAACTCACGGTGAAAATTGCTTAAAATTTGGTTCGCCTCTATAGCGGGCAGTTCGGATATATATACAGTAATACAATATAGGTATTTAATGCCCCCCCACCCCCATCCCCCACTTTTGCCAAACCCCTCAGGATTGACTTGATTTGTTTAATTTTAAGTTAAAAATATAATTAGATGTTACAAAGGCCGTGATTAAAGCATGAACTTGGACCCGCTTATGGTCCAGAGTTCTTCTTTGAATTGTATAAACCTCACCGTAATAAGAAATTGTGCATCAAAAAAGCGTTTTTAGACCCTGCAGGCATTATTTTTGACCATTTGCAAATTCTTTTTCACTAAAGTGCAACATAGTATCCCATTGTACAAAGAACTTCCGTTTCCTGAACCGCAAAGGTCAAGGTCATAGTCAGTTATCCGTCTTTTCCCTTTGACATAGGTATCTCAATAACGTAAAATTTTTATCGAGGGACTATGGGAAAAAAGTATTGCTTTGAAAAACCTTTCAGATGATTGTTGATGATAAACTTATTTATTTAGGTCCATTGGGAAACAAAATTTACATAAACAATATGACCCGATCATCGCAAATTATTCTGATTGTTGATTTTATTATAAAATCAGAATTCTTACCTTATCTAAATTAAACCTTTTTCTATATATAATGTAAATTCATAATTGCCCGAAGTAGAATGCATAAGGCTGTATTTTCCCAAGGTTACGATTTAATCCAGGGTTCGAAAACACGACATGACAAGCTGCAATGCCACCTCACAAATAGGTCGACAGAAAAATGTTGTCTAATCTGTTTAAAGATCTTTGGATTTGTTAGCAAACCCGATTTAATTCAAACTTGCAATTCAAATAAGGGACCTTTATACCCGTTTTAAACGAAGCGAGACCAAAGTATGAGGGTGGCAAAATGGTACCGGGTTTTATCGAAAAAAAGATTTATGGTACCGATGTTGCTGTAATAAAAAAAAATGTCCTACCGTTAGATCAACAGGATTACTTAAACGGAAGAGAGAAAGAGTATGACCTTGCATACCAAAACATTCCAAATGACGCAATAAGTTTTTGACGTCAGTTTTTTTTCTTATTAAAGGGGGACAACATCTTAACGTTATTTTTAAGTGGATTGACAATTGAAAAAATGCCTTTCGAGACATTTGGGTTGGCCCTGAAAAGGGCCGTTTTTTATTCTTTAGATTTCGGTGATTTCATTTTCATCGTTTAATTTCGAAGGCAACGTTCCTCCATATAACAAAGTCTATTGACCTCATCTCCTCGATTTCGAGGCGTCGTTCTCATCTTTCTTGATTTCGGCGACATTATCCCATCTCCTTGATTTCGGTGACATCGTTTTCACGTCACTGATTACGATGACATCTTTTTCATCTTGTAACATATGCTTTTTGTTTCTATGAGCATATGGTCTTCACTTGTTGCTGTTGTCTCAAAAACTCCTTATGTTCCAGAGCATATAGGCATCATGTTCATCTTGTTGCTGGTCTCAACATCACCTGATGTGCATTTCTTCCAAATGCAGATGGTTTGGCAATATGGTCTTGTGGCTCCGCTTGTTGTTCGATAACCCCCATCAATTCGTTGACAAATTCAATCATTGCTGAATTTCTCCATGGTTGTGCAGCGGAATATGACCGAATGCTTGATGCGGTGCGCTTTTAGCCTTAGGCGGATTGACCTATTTTTTAAAGAGTGTTAGCGTACACCAATCAGAAAAACGTTATTTCATTCAATACAATAACGTGAAAGTTTACCTTGACCTGAGTTGGAAGCATTGCAATCCCCTTGACCTAGTGGATTAACCTACTTTGATTGACATATCAAATTGCTGTTAAATTTGATAGTGATACTATTTTTTTAAAAACATTTTATTTTGTAAATTTTTTATAAAACTTTTGGATAAAATTTTAATGAAAAAAAAAATCATTTTGAAGGGAATTGAAAGAAAATAATGGTGACAATTGAGGTGTATTCTCTTTCGAGGACATATGGGGTTGGCCTAAAGGGCCGTTTTTTTTCCCCACAAGTTTGGGTTACCATGACGCTATGGGTTTCTTCGCAGAATTCAACTTTTTTCTATGGTGACGAAATGTGCTTAAATGAATTTTAAGATATCACGAGTATTGTTCATGACATAACATTCACTCAATTTGGCTACGATCTCTTGAGTGTTGTTGTTATTTTTAACGAAGTTGGTATCGGGCTTGTATTTTAAGCTTCGTTGGTTTCGGCTTGATTTGTCCAGTCAATTGCAGTCGTTGTCCATGTTATTTTATATGTTGCTTTATCCATACTCAGTCTAAAAAACGAATCATGACTTCTTTCTTTTTGATACTTTATTACGTGGTTTACAATTTGAAAAAAAATGTCCTTTCGAGACATTGGGTTGGCCCAAAAGGGCGTTTTTTTTTCTCCTATTCTTACTTTTTGCTATTTTGTATGTCTTTACAATGGGCCCAAGTCCATTCTTAGAAGGGAAATCCACCACAAGTGGACGTTTATTGGATGTTCCACAATTTCTGAATGAAAGTGTAGGCACCACCAGCTTGTCTGTTTTAAATTTGATACGGCATTCCCCTTCTTCCATTCTCTTTGCAATTTGATGAGGTTGTTGTTCACCCTTTGAGTTCCCCAGAATAATTGTCCAACATTATTTACTTCTTGACTGGCGGTTTGGTGTTCTTGGGGTTTTTGTTGCTGTACTGTTGCTGCTGGGTGGTGGAGGCTGAGGTTGATACGTTGATTGGTAACTGGGGTTTTGGGACACCGAGTCGGAGTGGGACGACACTAAGCCTGGTCAGGGAGCTGTCGTCAGTCAAACAAAACAGCAGCCTGTATGCTTGTAAAAGAATCAAAGTTACTAATTTCCATGTTTGAGAGTGGTATTATGATAAAGATCGGTGCTTTTTAGTCTTGAGGCGGTTGACCTACTTTCTATCGAGTGTTGGGACACATCAATCAAGAACGAATTTCCACCAATGTAAAAAAAAACGAAGTTTAAACCTTGACCTAAGTTGGATGCATTGTCTTTGGCCTTGACATTGGGGTGGATTGGACCTACTGACCACTTTTTTTCATAACTATAAAGTTTTTTTTTTAAAAGAAGGGTAAATCACAATGTCCAACAAAAACCGGTTCGAAAAGTGTGGTGTGTGTTTAGAGGAGAGGGAGGAGGATTATAACTACATAAACCAGTGTAAGTCAGGACATTGTATGCATCATGTTCCACGGCCCTTCAGAAGTGCCCGTTTTGTAGGGCACCCTATCAAGTGTAAAACTGCCTGCCTTGTTTTTCGCTAAACATGGGCCACATGCGTTCAAGGATTATGGCATATGGTTTTACCCTGAATATTCAGTTAGTGGGTGACTCCGAAATTCAGGATAACAAAAACCAAATACGGCCTTTTCATGGCCAAAACTATATTCGAGAGGAATATATCACAATTGTTAATGTGTAAGATAAACAAAACAACAAGAAAAAATTTATTTTAGCATTTTATTAACTCTATGAACATTGCAAAAAAAAAAAAACAAACAGATGAACAAGCAAACACTATTAACAACAAGTACATAAATACATTTAATGAAAGAAATGGGTCTAAACAAATTTTCAGAATTCAAAACACCACGACAATCTCCAAAATTTTTGGGATTTTACGTGCATGTTTGTTGGTGCGATTAACACTTTCTGCTTCACGTTTGTACAGTTCGCATAGTTCTGGTAAAACCAACACCCACATTGGAATCGTTTCAAATTGAAGTGGGGTTTTACCCCCTGTCCGAATTTTTGCTCAAGCATCCTGTTAAATCACATCCCGAACAAGAAAATGCAAAGCAAAAACAATAGCTAAACCCCAAAAAAGTTTGTATCCTTGAAAACTCATGAGATTCCCTGTAAGGGCCCATTTTTTCCAAAAACGTTGAATTCCGAGGAGTTTTTTTTGTCCAACAATCAAAGTAAAGTCTTTCGTTGAAAAACACAGCCCCCCAAGTTCCCCGGTTTAAGTGAATTGGGGTATTCACTAGTAATTTTTACAGTCCTGCTGCGTTGTGGTAGTTGACTTTAGAAAAATCCATGGTTTTAAAGGAGAAATAAGGGTGAACATCCAAAATAACGCAACAAAACGTTTCCATTTTCCCCCAATTTTTGTTTAATTCGTCTTCCCATTCGCACTCGGCTTCAAGGGTGACTTTCGTATCTACACTACCTTTTTTTTTGCCCACATCTAAAAATAAAGCTTTCTCATGCGTGGAACCTTTTTTTGTATTCAGCGACCATTTTCCCCATCCTTGATACAAGTCCTTTTTTTTTAATCATTTTTTCAGAAACATCTCACCCACCTTTTTTGCTGCTAAACAAACAGGGGGGATTTGTTGACTGGATAAAAACCATGCAACCAAACACTTTTTTTAAAAAGATATCAAAAGGGGGCCCTGCAATTCAGCACCACATGATGGTTCAAATTTTTTTACAATACGGTCGCCATTCAAGTTTAGATTTTTCGTAATTTTTGCCCACGTTCTCCTGATTCTCGGGGTTTTAATAGCTGGATATTTCCTGAACCTTAACCCCCTACCTGACGTCGATTCGGCATACACAACACGTTGGGGGTCACCAAGAGCTACACAACCTAAAGCTCGTTCGCAAGTTCGCCGTTTTTATGGTCAGCTGTCCCTTTCAAAACCTTGTTTGGCTTAAGTCAATGCCCACATGTGTCCCCTAAAATGTAATCGTCCTTGTCAGACCCTGGAGCGGTTTAAACCGAGTGACCCGGGGTTTTGAGCGGGACATGTAAGACCAAAATTTCTCCTGTGGAAAGTTGGGCGGAAAACGGCAATTTGTGTCGTCTTTCCGCTACACTGACTTCTAACTTAGACAAGTTGAAATGTTAAAAAAAAAAAAGGGTTTGGGGTTGCCAAAAATCGCCGTTCATGTCGATCTTTACCAGGCCCAAAGATACTTTGGGCAACTTCCTTGAAATAAATGATCTTCGATTTTGATCGCTGGACCCGGGGAATGGGAAAGTTTTCACCTCAGCTCGGCGAATTGGGATCTTCTCCATTTGAGCGATGTCGGGTTTAATTTTGGGGCCACTACGGGTAAGGGGTCAACATCCGAACATTGAATCCAGCTTGAATTAAGGGGTTTTTTGCCTCTGTTCCAAAAAAAGCAAAAACTGACTGGGGTTCTTTGAGTCGCAGCCTATCTCTACACCTTGGGGGGGTACTTGTCTTGCAAACACAGTCAAAGCAACGTCCGCACATTTCCAGAACACGACCTGTGGATACTGTTTTCTTTTTTCAAACCCTTTTATTATTTCCCCCAAATGTATCTCTTTCATAACCCCCGGGGCAACTCCAATTTTTCCCTAGCGTGGGGGTTTTGGTTTTTCTGCCGTAAAAAGACAGAAAAATTTCCCAAAGTGGGGCCCGGTACGCTACTTCAGCTTATTGGTGATCAGTTTTGTTTTTCAGGACACGTAAAAACGCTAAACAACTGGGAAGAAATTATTTTCGTGGATTTTTCTCCATCGCACCCAGTTAGTCCCCTCCGGTTTGACTAATTTACTTCGGGGACAAGTAGCTCGGTTGATATCTCCACTTTTCTGTTGAGCAAATTACAAATTTCAAGGGGAATAATTTTTCCCGTCTGACACAGGAAATTTCTGCCACGTGCTCTGCATTGCTGTCAGTAGGTGGGACATGTTCACATCAAGTTCGTTTTGCTACCCACAAAGCCGTTTTGCATCGTTGTTCAATCAAAAATATCTACGGTCTGATGAATTTTTTTTTTTTTTTTGTGTCTCCTTGACGTGTTGGAAGCAAATGATGCGACGTTTGAATTCTCGAAGCTTTATACCTCTCGAGTTTTTTCTACCCACATCTTTCAACAATTTTTTCCCCTTTCTTGATCACTGTCTTTACTTTTGGCCAGACAGAATATCTTTTACGGCTCCATCCCCTTTTAAAAACCCTCTTTTTTTCAGAGTCTGAGTCCTGATTCACGATGGGTTTTAAAACCAGGGGGAAATTTTTCGGCCCCCTTTTTTTAAAAAGGAGCCCAAACCATATCCATTTTCGATTTTTACCACGGAAACGGGAAACATCGGTCTTTCTTTTAAAATAAAAACTTCCCATCGACTTCCCGGAGTGAATGAACTGATTCCCCCGGTAAAAACCGGGGTTTAAATTTATACGATCTCGTTGAAATATGATCTGCTGACGGTTTTATGTAGATTTTAAAATTAAAAAAACATTTGGGTTTTGCCCTGCTTTTGTTTTTGTGTCAAAGGGAAACGCTAAAAGGGGGGGCTTTGACATCCCCTATCAAAGGTGTTTTTTCAGATGGGGATATACAAACAGAGGGTTTATTTCGTGAAGAGGTCCACACCGTATTGAATCTGTTGTTGTCTTTGCCGGAAAAAACCCAGATTCCCTCTCTCCAATTTTTGTAAGGAGGGATGGAGAAGTTTTCCCAAACCGATTTTATCCCTATTCCGGGGAAAATTGATACTTTTGAAACCGGGGAAAAAACAAGTCCAAATGTGGGTTTCTTTGATTAAAAAATTTTTTTGGTCTTGTTAATAGCCTTGCCCCTTTCGTCAGTGAGTTTTTGGGTGACGCATAGATCCTGCAGAATGCAAAGGGGTTTCCCCTTTTTTTTTTCCTTAAATTTGACCCCTTTTTCACTGTAAAAATGCGCGCCAGTTTTGTTTTTTAGACACACGAAAAATTTTCCTTCACCCTTCGATTTTTTCTGACTTTTTGTGAACGATTTTTTTCCACGAAGCCATTCCCAATTTTTTGTTTGTCCCCCAAAATGGTTTTTGTCATTTTGGTTCAAAAACAACATTGTGTGTTTTTTGGGGACAATGCCACGAACTATCACTGATAAGTGAGTAGAAAGAGTTCAGATTTTAAAAATTTTAAATTGGGTTTTGGAAATGTATCCGATAGAATACTCACACACAACCAAATTCACGTGGGGACTTTAGACACAGGTTCAAAAATGACACGATGCAATTAAGAGGAAAAAAACTGTGCAAGAAAGTGATTCTGTTGTTTGGACCTCATTTTTTCCTGTCTGTATATTTTTGTCACCTGAACACGAGGGAAAAAGGGACTGAGACTGCTGTTCAGATTTTTATACTTTATACTAAATGCGTTTTGGGGAACCAACTTTAAATTTAGGAAACCAAGCCCTTGACTTCATTTTTAAAAAAGTTTTACCGCCTACCCCCCCTTATCCCCCAAAAAAAACTGTTTCCTTTTCGTATAGCTCATCATCTTTTATTTTTGTTTTCATCCCGTAGAAGGATCCGGCGATGTTTCCCCAAAAAATTCAAGTTTTAGGTCAATGGGGTTTTCTGGATGCGAACCCTTTAACAATTCCCTGTCCATTGGGGGTAATAGCCTTTCCAAATTTTGTTGGGGTTTTATGATGCGCACTATGCCCCCCCTTTTTCAATCATTGATTTTTTTTTTTTTCTTTTGAGGTTTTGCCATACAATGTCTTTGTGACTTCATGCCATTTTCCAACACAGATGCGGGGTACCTGTTTCGATGAAACGATAATTGTACCTGCCAATATTGCAGTACTCCCAAAATAGGGTCTTGTGAGGAAAAAAATTTTCCCAAATTTTTTGTTTAAAAGCGTATTTTTGAAAACGTTAAACAATCCGCTTTTTTTTCTGGTTTTCAACGTAAAAAAATAATGTCATTTTTGTCTAGAACTTCTAATTCTTTGTTAAAAATTCTGGCCCCTTTGTCTTTTTGCAAAGAGAGGGGTTTGGGGCCCTTTTTTTAGAATAGACAAAGGGGTTGGATATTTTTTTCCATTTTGTCAATGAGGGTATTACCCAAGCATATTTTGAAAACACATCAATGACCATATGGTAGGATATGGGGAATTTTTCTTTGTACATACTTGAAACTGCGAGATCACTTCCATTGAGACGATCCCCCCACCACAGCTTCGACGTCGACATTTCTCGTTTTTTTTTATGCAACTTTTGGTTCTTTGACTTCTAAAAAATTCTCGTACACCCAAAGTGAAAATTTTCAACTGTTTTTTTGCTCCTTGTAGATTTTCCCCGAATTCCTCCAAAACTCGTGGATTATCGTATCATAAACAGGGGACAAGTAACGTGTCCTTTTTTAGTGGGGGGGCCCATGACGAAGGGGGTAATATCTCCTCGGGGGTTTTTCCTTTTAATATCTTCGTTTCTTTGATGTAGGTGCGTGGGAAAACTACAAAAATTTTCCTCCTCCTCCTCTTCTTCTTTATAATCACTGTTTTTGTATGAAATTCCATCGACTTTAAAAATTTCCCACGATTTCTTGGGGGATTTGACCTCTCCAGTCCTCAAAAAAATTTTCCCCCTTCTCTGGATTTGACCCTTTCCGCTGTCGAAGTACATCTTTTTCCAAATCATAATATTTTAAAAAACCCCAAGGGGGTTTTCCCATCAATTCTAACAGGGGCCTTTCTCCCAACTTAAGGAGGATGGTCTTTCAGCATTTTAACAAAAGATAGCCTTTCGCCGCATGGGGCCTTGGAAACCCCTCTAGAATTTGATCAAGGGATCGTTTTTTTCCCTTTTTTTCATCACTGTACCCGTTGTTTTCTCAGCCATGTGGTCGGGAGGGTTTTTGGCTTTTTTTAAGTGACACTTGAAGCGATGTAATACTTCTCCAAATTGTTGTGCTTTTTTTGACTCAGACAATTGAAAGTCCCCAAAAACTTATTCATTTTTTTTTAATATGAAACTGACATACTAGGGGATGGGGTAACCGAGGTCGTTGTTCTTTTTTCCCCCCGATCATCTCTTCCAACAACCAACTTGAACAAAGGGGCCTCTCTTCTATTTTCCGAATATTTCACCAGCAAGAGGTATAATTGATTTGGCAAGAGTGGGGCAAGTGCCAACAGGGGTGAAAAACCCTTCTATGAGAATGATTTTCTTTTTTCGAACTGAACTTTCTTGGGTCGCTAAACTGCGGAGCTCTTGTCTCTTAGAATGCAATCGACGCTTCTGACCTCTGACAGTGGTACATTGCCTTTTAAAATTTTTGTGACAACATTCAGCAATACAACCACCAATTCTTTGGTGCTTCTTGAATAATCTTCTTTCGAATTTGGGCGGGCTTCTGTCAAAGCAAGCAACTATTGCCATGTTTCGAACGAGTGGTTGTTTGCCTCATGAGACAAATAATGAAATGTTTGGTCCTTTTTTACCCTGTTGAAGGGCTTGTTAACGATATTGCCAGCACAAACTCCAGTGGTCCTGAATTTCTCATCGCAGAACGCAGTAGGAAAGGGAATGGAGACTTGGGATTGGTGAAAATCTTGATGATATGATGATAAAAGAATGAACCCCCCCCCATTTGAAGAATTGGAAAGTCAAACAATTGTCGGAACTGTGGGTTTGGAGAAACCTTCATTACCTTGTGGTGTACCAACCAGAACCTCATCGAACTTCCATTAAATGGGGAGTAGATAGTCGGGGGGGAGAAATTGGTGAAGTGTGAGCTTTGGATGATGTCACTGATGTAACACACGTCAAATCAGTAGGGGGACACTTTTGGTTCCAGTTGATACAGAGCGTTTTCTCCTTACATGCAAATCGTCTTTAGACAAGTCTGCTTCTTCCTTGTTTTTTCCTTTTACTGGTAAACTTCGTTTGGTTGCTGTTTTCGTGGTTGTTGTCGTGACCGTTCCTGGCGGTGACTTTCGTTTTGGGTGGTTGTTTTCCTTGCTACGGCCCAAATTTTCTCATGCTTTGGTCCCGTTCCCACAAGCAGGGTACAATGATGGTGTCCCCAAGGAAACCTCCACCACCAGGTTTTAAAATAAGTTGTCTTTTTGTGGTCAGATCCAATGTTATCACTAAACGTCTTAAAATGTCTTTGTTTGCGTTCCATAAAATTCACGCTCTTTGGCACGGTTCTTTTTTCTCTAAAATGAGTCGTGCAGCTAAGGTGAACCATTTCACCATCCTGTTAACCTGATTCTACCAGCTCTTGTCGTTTTGTTGGTTTTTTTTTTCCCGACTCAACGATTCTAGAGCTTTGACACTGTGTGGCGTGTTTCCATGGAGCGTACCCTTTAAATGAGTGGTGTCATGTTCCAGTCATTTTAACTGAGTTAACGAGGGCCTCGACTTCACCTTTACCCACCGATGGAAACATCTGTTCTTAAACAAATCAGTTCGGTTTTCTTGGATGAAAGTCAATGAAAATAATCCATGAGGTGTAAGGTTGCATCTTGATACGCCATCACCAAATGGGGAGTTTATTTGGTTCGAAAGGGGTTTTTTGATCTGACCTTTATCTCTTGTGTTTTGAAATAAAACCATGTAGTGTGTATTCAAGCTGATGGTACGACTAGCCTTGGTTGTTGGGACATGTTTTGTGTTTAATGACATGGCATTTCTATGTGTCCCTTCGTGTGAACCATAATTTAATTTTCTCCTCATCTTTTTCCTCCAACATATCATCAAATATGACAAGGGTGGTAAGGTTTATCGTCTACTACTCTTCATCATCCCAGGATACCCTGAATGAATTGATAGCTTCACGTCTTGTAACTGTGCGTAGGCACTTGCCTTCTTTGTAACATCAGACGAGTGTTTTGTACCAAAAGAATAAATCGGTTTGGTACTCAATTTTTTTTACAAATTGATTTTTCCTGAAACCACTTGGCCCTGAGAAAAAAATTTACTTAGGAAGTTGAAAAAGTAAACTACTTTCCATGATGGTCCAAGAAAAATTTAAAAGCATTGACATGACAACATTTTATTTTAAAAAATCATAGCAAATAAACACTTGAACAACACAGTCCAAAATGTAAACTAACACACATCATGAATCAGTCTTTTTTTTTATACATCATCCATTCCGGGAATATCTGGTACATGTAATCCCATACATTTAAAAGCCACTTTGTCAAATAGTTCCTCGGATTGTCTTAACCCCCTGTTCTGATTGAATTCCAAATACACCACAGCCAACACACACTCTACGCCATGGGTTCCGAATTGGAGTTATTTTTTTTCCTGTAGTGAAGATTTTCCATTTTAGCTTCTCTTTCGTCTTGCAAGTACTCTGCGTAGTATCTTATTTTTGTAGTGTCCCAGAGGGATTCGTCTCCCAACTCAAATCTTTCAAGTTGTTGAAATCGGGGTCTTGAAAGAAAATATTCACTAGGATTTTGGCCTCTTTTGTTTGAATATTGCGGCGCACTTTTACCAAAAATTAAACACTTTTGGGACAAGTGATAGGTTCTGGAGTCATAAAAGGCACGTAAATCCCTGGTTTTCGTTCCGGTAGTTAATCGCAAATCGAGATACTACCTCATCAAAACGGTTTTTTCCCAATGTATCAATGTTTAGGGTATCAATGATACTTTTATAGCTGCTTGAAATCACGCTCTCGAATCAATAAAGAAATCATAAACTTGGTTTTTAAAAAGGAGGATCCCCCACGTCCCCGGGAATTATCGTTTCCAATGCGCGTGCCCAAGTAAAACATAACTCGTTTGCAAAATGCAGCAGGTTTTTTTTTAGCTTCTCTAGATGCTTTGATCATCTTTGCATTTCTACTGTAAGTGTTCACGTGAATCTCCGTATTTTCCACCACCGTTCAGGCTATGCACACGATCACAAGCAAAGGGGTTTTTGAGGTTGGGCCCGTACTCATGTCTAATTTGTCCACGACCCGCGTTTTGTTAAAATCGAGCGGAACGTCTTGGGGTGTGTCCACGATACTTTGCGATTTCTATGTCTCTTGATTCCGATTCATATTCGATGACGTCTTGTAATGTCGCGATCTTGTACACAGTCGACCATAGTCTTAAAATTTTCCCAACTGACTCCTTCAATTGGAATGTTGTACTTGTCAGGGTCATAGATGTACATACAACTGTCTGTGTCAAAATACAGTACCTATCTCCAGTTTTTCCAACTTGGTGTAAAGTTCAAGTCGAGCAAGACGTAACAATGGCAGCTACCACTGATTTGAAGATGAATGGGCTGTGTTGCGTCTGTTTCATCCGAGTAATTCACCAACATGAAGTTGTCATGATCGAAAATCTCGGCAAACTGCACAGTGACATACGGTTGGAGAGTAGGTCATACAACCGTTTCACCTTATCACATACTCGTTTTGGTTTGAACATTGTTTTGTGCATTCTTACCCCACAAGCAATTCAACATGGTTTTGGCAAACGCTTTTTTTTCCTTTGTTCTTTTTCACTTTGTCGAGCCAGCACCCTCTATCTGAAAGTAATTCTGTTTAAAAGCGGGCTTCATCAATCTTCTGTTTTTACCCCAATTAGGGTAACCACTTGCTTCTTGTTTCAATTTCAAGTATTTGTCAATATACTGTTTATAACACATCTTTACTCCATGTGTCCCAGTGCCAGATGTGGAAGACGTCTACCAATTGGTATCCTACCTCAAGAGCTTTAGCTATTCCCACAAGGGTCCAGGTACCTGTCAACCATCGTTTGTACAGAGTGTGATTGCCTTTTTCACACTCTTCCCCAGCACAGGTACGGCACAGTGTAAAAGATCATTTTCTTGTTACAGTGAATAGGTAGGACTGGTACCACAGTCTTTGTGGTGGCAATACACGACATTTGATGAGTCCCTTGTACTTTCCAATGTTCTTTATATCAATCATCTCTGACTTAAGATGTTGGATGTCCCACGGGTATCTTTTACTTGTTCACGAAGGATACAGTGAGCAAATGTCACATACTTGATTTCTTCCTTGGTGGTTGTACCACTTCATGATACAATTGAACGGCATTGGTTCGTCCACCAAACAAAGCATCCCAGGTATAATAGGTTCTTGGAAGGGAAAGAAACGGTTCACAGTATCTCTGTATTCTGGTTCAATCTTGCATTTCTGAATCAAAGTCACATTCCCACATTACAACTGTGTTGTAACCTTGTTGTGCCAAGTCTTTTCAACCGAAAAGGTTGTGGCATTGTATAACTCTCCATAGTTTGAAGTGTGTAACCGTTTCACACTGTCTCTCCTTGGGTAACATTTTTGGACAACCGTGTGTCCAGCACCCCATGAATTCGTATACGTGTTCGTCTCTTTGTGGAATCCGTCAACGTAAAAGGGTCCAATTTGTACTTCACCTCCATTTAATGCATGGCGAATGTGCTTATCTCAATGGAAGCATTGTTTCTATCCACGAATCCCTTTGATTGAGTATCGTAGTTTGTTTGGATACCCGTCATCAGAGATTACAGACAAGGTCTTTGGAGGCATTGAATTTTTACGCCAAGCTTTGTTGCACACTTGACTAGAGTGGTCGCTTCCAGAACGGATCAATTTGGTCACTGCCCAACAGTTCTTTCCTAAATCCCACAACCTCGTTTCAAATGTCCGCATCTGATTTGCAGACTTTTGCATTTCTAACTGAAAGTAAAACACAGCCTTTGTGCCACTTTTGCATTGTACCACTTCAGAAACGCTTCTCTCTTGTCAGTTTCATGCTGTTGAGTCTGTAAAAATGTATGGGGAATAGTCTCCAATGTAGTCTTGGTATTCATCCGTGTTGGCATAAAATGGAACCATCCTTTTGCCATCTCAGTCAATCCAAACGTGTCGGGGAAACCGGACAAAGGCATGTGAGAAAACTCAGTGAGTCGATGAATCTCACTTGATGGGCTGTCATCATTAGAATTTTGCTTCCATTCATGATCAATTCTGGTTTACTGTATCATGTGTCATAGGCCTCAAAATAAACTGTGCATCGTATCCTTGTGATTGTGAGCAATCACTGTTGTACCTTTGTGACTGGTTGAAACAGCAATGCACAAAATCTGACAAGGTGTTGTTACCACAAAATTTTTCTCTTGCTTCATCCACAGCTTCGCATTTCTGACACGGCTTTTTCATGGATTGACACATACAATCTCCACAAGCACGCTGAGCAACACAAAAGTTTGGTATATTTCACCCACATCAAATCGGCACTCAAAGTCAAAGAAGAGAAAGGTTCAGCGGTGACTTCATGTTCTCTGGTTCTTTGTACGTGGGATATAACACTGATGTTCTGCATCCACAACTTCCTGCAATACTTGCATTTTTTAGTGCCGGGACAGAGATGGTTCTTCTTTTGCCCACAATTTGACCACAGGTCTTGCATTTCCATACACTTTCACAGATGTTTTTTGTAGATTTTCCTGGTTTCGCTTTGTGCTGATCAAAACATTTCTGACTATGAAATGTTCTACACATGGAAAGAATCCTTCTTTTGGGCATAGTGTCGAGGCGTAACACAGACAAATGTTTTTGCACAAGTGACTTCTCTGTTGTTTTAACCGTAGTTAACAGTGTTCACAGAAGTAGCTGCACCCAGAAACCAGTGATGATGTAAATGCAATCATAATGTTTATCATGATGATAAATGTGAATCACTTTGCGTTTGTCTGCAGAGGTGGGTGATTGAACACACTCCATTTTCTCAAATTGTGGCCACACTTTGATCACATAGTCTGGATAAAGGTGGGCTTGAATCTTCTTTGTATTCTTCTATACCACAATGTTGATTTGGACTAATGCCCACACTGTCTAACAATTCTTGGCTTCTTGACTTTGAAGTAATTTTGCAGATTGTCTCATCAAATTCCATCGCTTCTTCCAGGCTGTAATCATCCGTTTTATTGAGTTTACACATCCCTACCACAATTGATCGTGCCAAACACATACTGTCGTGAGCATTGTCTATCTTCACCATACTTCGTTTGACTTTGGACAGTTCTCAATGCTCATGTGCGATCCAAGCGTTCTCTTTTTCTTCTTCCACCACCTCCCCAGACATAAAACATGTGTCATTTCTAATTGGAGATCCCATCATGAATCTCAAACTTGTGGTTGCTTTGTGATACTTTCTCTTTTCGTTCAACAGCGTATCTCCTGCAATGTGTGTTGCATTCCCGAACGGAATGTGGATACCAAATGCACGTACAGATGATTTATGGAGATACGAATTTGATCGTTGTCATTGACCCTGCTTCTCTGTATAACTGTTTCACCATGTCATTGAAAAGTTGATGTGTAAATTCAAACGGTTTTTTATATATTTCAAAAGTAACATCGACACGTGGCCATTCGTTTTTAAACTTCTTAAGTTCTCTGTGACCGTGGCTGTATGGAATAATATTCCCGTATATCACTCTTTGTCTTTTTTGCAGTGGCTCATCGTCGCTGCTTTCTTCACTACTCGACATCGTTGTGATTATAAGTAAGTGAGCAACCTTTTTTATACATCAAAGCTCCGCCCACCTATTTTCAGGGCCTATAAAGTGCGGTGTGACCCGTCCACTTCGTCACTCTCAAACCTGATTCAACTGCTCTCTTCAGAATGACCTGCAATACATTTAAGTTCTGGGTGAAAGGACAACTACAAGCTATCATGACAAGCAGATCAACTAGAAACAGAAAGACAAGTGACATGCTACCGCTGTCAGGAAAAGTGCATTAGCATCGAATGTACGAAGAAAGCACCTCAAACAGTACGGGTGTGCACCGTTGTCATGAACCGGGACATTTTTTTCTAATTGCCCAAACCTGCAGTGTGTCACGAACAAGGCCACTTTTGCATCCGCTTGTCCTAGAAAGGGATGAATAGTACTGTACCTACAGTAAACGCACAGGCGGACAGTGAAATGCAGAAAAATGGACGTATTGAGACGTGCCACAGACGGACAGTGATGTTGAGTTGCTGGAGGCTGCCTCTGATTGGAGAAAGCTACCGTAAAACCCAAGAAACGCAAGAGAACGTCAACACATGCATCGTGTGTCCTGAGGCTCACCCATCGACAAGCAGTACAGAGTGTAACCGACACAAGAAGCGAAAAATGTGACATTTGAACACTAGACTCGAAAACAAAGTTGTGTTATGTTCATTATTTGCTGTATGCCCACGTTTAATTCATTTTGCTGTATGACACATGTTTTGTTGTTAAATATAATAAAAGTCATATGACAATTGTATTAGTTATCCTTTCTACATCATTGTAATGGTCCTAAAAAGGACCGTTTTTTTTTGAGAAGTGTACTAGCACTCACTCAAATATAAATACCGCCAGTAATGCCTGCTGGCTTCTGGATATGCCAGGTAAAACCCTGACAAATCCGGGTACAATGGCAAAGGGGTAAACTCGGGTACAAGTTACACCCTCTTCCTTAATACCCTCTTCCTTGACTTCTACTTTCTTCTCCTTTCGTAACGCCTTCCTTGCACGTCGAAAAACTTACGAGAACTTCATGTGAAGAAAAATACATACACAGCATTACACAATTATAGCAAGAAAAATGTAGGTTAGTAGGTCAATCCACTTCAGGTCAAGGTCGAACACATCATTTTTTATTGGATAAAAATAACGTTCTCTGATTGTGTGCGCCAACACCGATAAATAAAGTAGGTCAATCCGGTACTATAAAACAGTGCACATACTCTATACTTTATTATTCATGATTGAAAACATGAGACCGAACACACGTATGTCCCCCTAACTTTGCAAAATTGTTTCCTCCCGACAATCCCAGCTATAGGAACAAGAGAGCGACCAAGACAGCTATCACGACCGAGTTGAGGTGTATGATCAATATCTCACTCTTATAAAAGGGAGATCTCCCTAATTACCTGCATTACCTTTGAATTTGTACCATCTACCCTACTACAGGGATCGGGAGACAGCCTGAACTTCATAGGTGACAAGGATCAAACCCGTTGTCATTTGCTTCTCCTTGCAGGATGGATGAAGAGATAGTGATGGGATGGGACGTACAACGTGTGGTAGGACCACAATTAATATGAAACAAAGCGGCCCTTTTTAGGGCCAACCCAAATGTCCGAAAGGACATTTTTACAATTGTCAAATCCCCTTTAACTTACATAACGTTAAGATGTGGCCTCCTTTAACTAAGAAAAAAAAAACATGACGTCAAAATGACAATATTGCGTCATTGGAATGTTTGGTATGCAAGGTCATACTCTTTCTCTCTATCCGAACTTAAGTCATCCTAGTTAGATCTAACAGGTAGGACATGTTTTTTATTACATGCAACATACGGTACCATAAATCTTTTTTTCGTATATACTCGACAGCTGGATAATATACCTAAATTAAATACCCTGTTCCAGATGTCCCAGGTGGCACCTGGACCCTCGGCCAGAAAGTGTTTAACATCCAGAACGTCCTACCTACGTCACCATTTTGTATATAGTAAGACAACTAGTATATAGTATTATCATGTATTCTAGTAACTAGGATTACTGGTTTTCACCCACGCATTCCGTGTTTGATTTCGGCATCGGCATCACTTTAATACACGGACTACGTGGCCCTTTGGTGTTTTCTGAAGATAATTCGGCATGGGTCGAAAATATTTCAAGACCCTCTATGGCGCAAAGTAATGGTCGTTGTAATACGTGTTCCCTAAAGACGTTTGAGACACACATCTACCTATGTTTGTAATAAAACATGTATGTAAGGTTTATGTCGCAACGACAGCATTGCAATCATTTGGTGATTTTGTCTCCATGAGACAGGAAATGTAGTGGCTCACTGCGATATCATGATGTTTGTAATAAAACATGTATGTAAGGTTTATGTCGCAACGACAGCATTGCAATCATTTGGCTGTATTTATGCTGATATGTTCCTCCTTTTCCTTTCTCTCTATCTTTCCATTCGTCTGTTTTCATCTGTCAATATATCTATCTCTCTTTTTGCCCTTTTTTCCTTCTCCTGTGATTTGTCTCTGTCGCTTTCTTTCTTATTCTCTATTTTTTCTTTTACTCAATTAAAAACATTCCATTTCAGATTGACATAAAATATGATGTACAGAATTTATCTTTTCTAGCCTTTTCTTTCTGTTTCTTTCCCCTTTTATTTCGATCTCATTTATCTTCCTCTACCTTATATATACTTATCCCTCTTAATTAGAAAAAAGACAGATACGATGTAATTTACAAAACTGTAAATTGTACAACTAGATGACTAAATTAATCAAACCGGGACACATCCTGTTAGATGAAATTTGGATAGGACACGTTGACATGGTATTCCTAAGGTTTATATATGACATACCGAGGTTTTAATTTTTTTAGGACCACTTTCGACATCGATGTGATATATACATTAAAATGATAATATTAAACAAACGAAAAGGCTTTTATGTGTGGTAATGCCTGAAAGCCAGCAAAATATTATCTAGTATTTTAAAAGTCATTATTGAATCTACCAAACATTTTAAATAAGCTTTTAAATAAATATTCAGAAATATAAAAAAAATTCAGAAGAACGCCCTAGACCCTTTCTACATGGGTAAGAGACATCGTCTCAAACACCCGCCACGCCGCCCCATTCAACAACTTCCGACATCTCTATGACGATAATCCGTTTCTTTGTCACCCTAGGTTTAACGGCCCACCGACAGTATTTCAGTCATTTATTAACAATATCTACATGACATATACACTTATTTAAATATTAATACATACTCATTCAAACATACATACATAAAATAATACAACCGAATACACAAACATTTATATATTATTTCATTCAAATCCACCAAAATAACAATAGGGCGAACCGACTCAATATTTAGGGCGAACGGGTATAGGGCGAAAGCGAAAAGCGCGAAAGAGTATAGGGCGAAAGGGAATTGGGGCGAAACGACCCATAATCTAACCGCACCCCTTAATTAGGTTTTGTGCGATCTTGCAAGACAGAATTACATCGTGTTTTATACTCAGCAACTTTTCTAATTGGTCACCTGATAATTTCATCAAAATATCACAAGGAAATAAGTGTATGAAAATCTAATGTAATTAAATTAAAGAACTGTTTATTACAAAATAGAAATCATAGGTTTAATTCATTGACTTTTTGTTGGCAAAATCCATGTATACTTCAAGGTTATGTTCATGGTAACTCAATTGTGATTGTTACCATCAATATATTCACCTGTATTGAAAAATATTAAAATCAAAGGTGACCAATTAGAAAAGTTGTTGTGGGAAAATCAAATTTTACACATTTTAATGCTTAGTGTGTGTCGTTAATGTTTGTGTTAAAGTTGAATTAAATTTGGATTAAGCACATGAGCTGTAAATACTTTTTGAATGGTATTGTCAACTGCTGTTTTATACGTTTCTCGATTTTGGGCATTAACTTTGCCACTATGGTTGCTTCTGTGAAGCGTGTCATCAGCTAAACCTGCATCTGTCTCCATCTGTCTCCTGGATATTCATTTAATTGAGTGTCAGTATGCGTCGTCTACGAAAGAACAAATAGGTCATAGCCACAATATGAGAGAACATGAAATAAATACTGTTGCATAAATGTCATCTGTTAAAATTCTATGGGGCATACTTGTTATAACTGACCTTGGATTTAAACTATATTTCTGATCATAATCAAACAACCAATAAATTAAGCCAGAAATCACATACTGCATTTACCGAATTGAGGGTAATAATATTATGACAACTAAATAACTGAGTGCGCCGTGGTCCCGTGGTAACGTAACCGATTACGGATCCGAAGGTTGTGGGTTCGAACCTCATTGGAGGCAAGAACTCATGATCTTCCCGGGCGCAAAGTACTGGTCTAACCCAGGAACCGTCGAGAAGGATTAGTATAGGTTGTAAGAACTTGTTTCCCAATCGACGTAAAATAAATATGTTTAAACTAACTGAGTGCAATATTGAGTTTGCATCATTCATTTAAGCAATGTTGAAAACAAAAAAAGAAAAAGAAATCGTGTATCTTGTACTGCCTTGTTTTTGCATAAATTTAGGATTAAAACTCGATATTTTGCATATTTTTGGTTTAAAATCTCGCGGTATATACATTGTTGTATTGACATTGCAAGAATATAATATCATTTAAATGTAATTCTAAATTAGAAAGATATCTTTTTTTTTTTAAAATTTTTTGAGCATTATTTATAAACAATTTTTTTTTTATTTTTTAGCATATGGGCTAACAGAAATTGGAATGGTGGAATGGCGTATTTTTAGTTCGGACAACGATTACAAACGATTATCTGTAGGAAAATCCCCTGGTTAAAGCAAAGGTGATAATCCTCAGATTAATTGGTCATAAATGCTCGCGTTTACACTTCTATTTGGTATATAGATTAACTTGAATGCCCTAGAAAAATCTTTGAATTTTGTTTATCTGTAGTACCTTATCAGAGAGGTGGAAGGTAGATCGTTTTATTAGGTTTAGATATACCATGTCCTTTCAGGACGTGTAGTTGAGGAAATGAGACTTGGTGGTAGAATGCAATTCATCGATTATATTCCGAAGACTTCAGCCGGAAAAAATCTTCGAAGGACGTTCAAAGAATCTTAAACTCGATTAAACATTTTTTTAAAATAATTTCATTACATGCATAAACTTTTTTTTAAAATTAAATAATCTTCATTTAAATAAAAACCTTTATATATTTTGTATTTATTTCTATTCAAAGTCACTAATAAATGGAGTTCTTTTTTTACAATTTTTTATACAAAATGAAAACTGGGGAAGAGTGTAAGTACTTATTATTTAAATCCTAAAAATGGAAAGAAAAAAATTACATGTTTTTAACTTTTGTGAAAAATTTACGCTTAAGAAAATCAAGTACAGGGAAAAATAACCTTTTTAAGCAATAACTTCGGTGGAAATCGATCGCTTGACGGGCAAAGATAAATGTCATTAAAGGTCTTTTCCGTATTTCTGTAAACTTCATACATCT
>CM037787.1:5892022-5942022 GCA_021229015.1 Solen grandis
CAATCGATCATGTCGAACTGAAAAAATGTTCTATTGCACTAAAGTAATGGCAGTGAGTTTTTTTCATCTACTTCAAATAGCTATAGTTTCGGACGATCACCTTCGGATATTATCATAATAATATACTCCTAGTCTTATAAATGAGACCTAGCATATCAAGTATTAACATTTTGACTTTCACAGGATATGCTAGGTCTTATGGCTCTCTAGTCAAAATGTTAAAAATTGGTATGCTAGGTTTTATCTCTAGGGCTAATAAAATCCTTGATTGAATAAACCGTTGCTCATGAGTAGAGTGGGTGGGATACACAAAAATATTCCTTCTGATTTAATTTTCTCAAATAATTTTGATGTAATAAAATATATTTTTATCATGTGGTGTATTTTTATTATTTTAATAGTTATATTAATCGTGAATATAAAGAGCAACATATGAAAACATATTGTACTTTAGATACTGTTTCATAGAATCAAGGTCTCTATATATATGGATTAGATAATGCACAGCATTTGTCTATAATCAAACCTACCAGTGACCTAATGTATAAACTCAAAACTACAACTACAAATCACTCCAAATTCATATTAATTTTTCAGTGTTATTTCATGTTAATGGTTTAAATTCGATAGTAGTGTTTTCACAGATTTTATATAAAGGGCCTTCTATATTTTTTATCAAAATTTTTACCCGTTTGTATGAGTCAGTGGCTAGTTAAATTAATTTAATTTGTTGCTTTTTGTCCAAATTACTGTATATGAAAATCACTAGGCATATTGTAGATGTAACACTACATTTTGATGACATATGCCAAGAATTATGAATCTGGTGCATAAAGATTTTATTCACATTTTCATTTAGGGACATTTTCAAGCAATTGACAATTGTGTGACACCTTAAACAATATTATTTTATAACATAAATTACAAAGATTATTAACAAGCCATAATCTGGCAACATTGGATGGGATCCAATGATATCCCCGTCATAAACAGATAATATTTCTTGTTTAAAATATAGCTTTAAAACATTTATGGTGTAAATAAATATTTTCTCATCAAAACCAAACACTGGAAATGGAATAACTTTATTTAAGTTACTTTTGGATATAATTTAGAAATTACATTATCTCATCAAGAGGGCAAAGATGGCTCAGAACGTTCACCTGAGAAACGTTGCCTTCATTGTTAATTATTGTATTATGAGTCATACTGAATACATAATCCATTCAGAAGTACAGCAAAATCATCTAAATTCCACACAAAAACTGTTCATACCATCCAAATTATGATGGTCATAGCTCTAAAAAGTCTATATAACTGGGGTGGGGTAAATTTTGACACCAGGGCCATGATTTGAATAGATTTGGTTGTGGTCCACTAGTAAACATATCAACTCCAGTCATTGTAAAATCAATTGACCCCCTATTGACGGAGCCAATTTTGACCCAAGGGCCATGATTTGTACAAACTTGGTAGAGATCTACTAGGCCATGTTACACACCAAATATCCAAACTCTAGGCTGTGGTTTCTGACAAGAATATTTTTCTAGTTTTTCCAAACTTCTAGTTTTTTCCAATATAAGTCTATATAAAATCAAGTGACCCCTGGGCGGGGCCAATTTTGACCCCAGGGCGATGATTTGAACAAACTTGGTAGAGAGATCTACTAGAGTAAATTACACACCAAAATATCAAAGCTCTAGGACTTGTGGTTTCTGACTTGAAGAATTTTCTAGTTTTCCCTTTGTAAGTCTATGTAATATGGGGTGGGTCCAATATTGACCCCAGGGCTATGATTTGAACAACATTGAAAGAGGTCTATAAGACAATGCCACACACCAAATATCTAAGCTCTAGGCACTGTGGTTTTGGAGAAGAAGATTTCACTTTAAAAATCTAATTTAGCTCATGTGACTCAGATATGCAACAGACCGGAACCATTTGAACAACTTTGGTAGAGATTTATGCAAGGAATATCAAAGGCAGTTTTCATCCAATTTGGCCCAGTGGTTTAGAAGGAGATGTTGAAATAAAATTGTGGACGACGGACAAAAGGGGATCACAATAGCTCACCATGAGCACGTTGTACTCAGGTGAGCTAATAAACAGGGAAGGGGGGGGGGGGGGCAGAAACCAATGGCATATAAGTAAAGCCTGTGCCAGCAGTTACCTCTGGATAAAGGCCAATATCTGAATAAATACTAACTACTTGGATTCCATGCACTGACTTCATAGAAAATCTAACCTCTGATTAACAGCCACTTCTACATGAAAGCCAGTTTTCAGTTTGATTTGAATGGCCTTTGTTCACAGGTTATTGTAAATGTTTAGTCTTCAATTTCTTATTATATTTTTGTGTCTATATGGTATACCTTATCAGGAGTGTTATTCATGATGGACTTTTTTCAGGGGGTGGGGGGTATTCTGTAGCTTTGGAAGCTTTAAATAAGCAATAAGAAGTATAAAATTGACATTAGGTGTCTGGAACAACTTCTTACAAAGTCAATCAGCATTTTGATGTCTGGGAAAGACTGTATTTGTTTGTTACCCACTGGGTATGGAAAATCTTTGATTTATGAACGTTTGCCGTTCATCAACCATAATTGTTTGTTAATTGTTGTTGCATCACTTAACGCTATAATATCCCAAGAAGTGCAAAAACTTGGAGACACTGCAATGTTTCTCACAAGAAAACGTGACCTGAAAAACATAGAAAATGGTAAAATAAATTATTTATTTTGTCATCCAAAAGACATTGTTGCCAATAGAAATCTCACATATTTTTTGCAATGTGACAATCTCGGATATGTAAAAATCTATCTTGTGGTTGATAAAGCTCACTGTATTCTGGAATGGGGCGACAACTAAAGGCCAGACTATCAAAAGTATCGCTAATTTAAGATCAGTTTTACAATGCCAAGTTTTGGCTCTATCTTCAACTGTCACAAGGTCTGGACAGAAAGAAATAAGAGTAATTTACTTATGAAAAACTGCGAGACCATTTGTGCTTCTCCTACAAAACAAAATATTGAACTCATTGTATTAAAGCGACAAAATGAAATACTGCTTGCATACCATATGATTTTATATTCGAGGGAGAGAGTTTATATTCAAAGGAGAGAGTTTTCCTATAACAGTGATTTATTGCAAATCAATGCAGTGGATAGGCTATGGCTACGAGATGTCAAGGGAAGTTCTTGGAGACAATTTTTATGCAGGCGCCAAGAGCCATCCAAAAGTGGTTAGAATTCTTCATCTATGGAAGAAAGCGGGAAGGTAAGTTATTTTTGTATATATTACACATATTCAAACCAACTCATAACAACCATTCTGACTAACAACCAAAGTATTCTTTTCAAGCATGTTAATTAATATCTTAATATCTTGAAAATTGGTGGTGATGAACTCATTACAAAAAACATGCACACACACATAATTGTAAGTACAGTCAAGTCTTTCTGATGTGACCATGGAAAAGAAGTCTAAATGGCGGCCTTTCAAAAATCATGTTGAAAGTTATGCTCAGTTTTCCACAGTAATCCGCATTTAATGACCACCTTTCAATAGTGACCACCATGTTTCTTAGTGTTATGGTTGCATAATACAGGTTTTATTGTACAATACAATTTTATCTATACATGTACAGCTAAAAGACATGATCCTAGCCAGTCTACAAAGGCGACCAGATGAATGCTGGTCCCATTTAACTAACGAGTAATGGTTATGTTTAAAACGATGATAAATGTATATTGTTATTATCCAGAATCGTAGATTTTAGTATATCATTTCTTTTTTCTTGCTTTGTTTATGTATCCGAAGTGTCAATATACCTATATAATATCCGAAAATATGGCTACTTTTATAATTAAATCTTACCCGATCAGAACATTTTTGAATTAGTAAAATATGTTTTATATGAAACTCATTTCCTTTAACTCACTTAAATAAAACTTCATCACTCTGAATAAGAAAAAAAAACTTACCACGGCATACACTGGGCGCCGCCATTATTGAGCTTTGCCTGACCCGATAACGTAGTGTCAGGGGCAGGTAATCTCGTTTCAGGACTTGTTGGACTGGTGTAAGGATAATAAGACTGGGTGTGGTATCATGCTACATGTCTACGGCGTGATACTGCAGTGTGGCAGCACTATATTTGTCTCAAGTAGACATTGTCTCCAAATGATTGACATACTGTCGGTGGGACGTTAAACCCAATAAACAACCTGGAGTCTGGCTTCTTCTGTATCAAATCGTTTTGTGGGGGTATTAATCAACTTCAGTGATAGTTCTAGATGGTTATCGAGCGAAGGGAGATCATGTTTTGCAGTCAGATTTTTTTATTATTCAGAAACCATGGCTCTGTCAGCTGAAAAATAACATGGACAGAGAAAAAGGACAGAGACTCATAAAGAAAGAACGGTATTTGGACAAAGAAAAACAATAATAGAGACATGATATAGGTGTTAGGAGGAAGACTTTAATTGGAGATATGGCTCGAAACGATTTAAAAGGAAGAATGTATAAGAAACAATTTCCAATGGTTAAAAAAGAAAAAAAACTTAATAAAATTTTGCATTTCATTAGTGAAACAAAATCCCTTTACTGATACCCACATCCTGGATGATATAGGGAATTTCTTTGTTTTACTCATGAAGGGAGAAAATTGGTGTGATATGTAGTCTCCCAGTACAGCAAATTCCACGCAGTAGTTACTTCCCCTTACAGTTAAAGATAACCACAGCCACCACAAGTAAAACTTAACAGTACTTAGTTTTTACTTAATACTTTTTTTTTACTGCGGTTGGCAATACTCTATAAATAACTTTTTTAATAAACATCAATTATCGTCTTTTAGTAAAAAAAAATATGTTTTTTTTCCGTGCATGTATGAAAAATAAACCACAGGTACCGTATGAATGTAGTAGCTAGGAACGCAACACCTTGTACATACAATTCCTGATGTAAATAAACAAATCCACGTGCCTACCTAATATTTCAAAAATTATACTGCACTTGTGAAAAAATGAGAAACTAAGAATACATGGAAGCAAATATCAGGAAATGCATTATTTATTTAAACCAGATATTGAACCAAAACAAAAACAAATTGACTGTATTTTATTATTATTAAATGGTTTTAAAAATTTTTATCCAATCATTTATAAATTCGTTAAATTTGTGGACAAACCTATTGTCACCATTGAACATTATTCAAAATGAACAAATAGAATTTCTTCTTGGACGTTATTTACCATCATGTAAACTTTCTTATTCTGTCCCTGAAGTAAATGATTATATATATATATATAATTGAGGATGAGTAGCCTTATCAGGCGATTATGAAGTCATGTGTTCAACTTAATTTTTACAAAATTTTTTACTTAAATCGTAATATGCAAATATTAAGATATATGCCCAAATGGGCCATATACATAACCATAAGCACATTGGACAAAATGCACCATCCTGGTTGACATTTTAGCCACAAGTTCATTCATTAACTTATCTCCATGATAGAGAAGACTTTCCACACTCCTCTATCTACCTAAAAGACTACCAAACGCTGCATTCCACGTTGCCAGCAAAACACATTCTAACTTTATTTCTCAACAGCACGGACTGAACTGCTTTTAAAACAGTCTGAAAACATATAAACATTATATAATTATAAAAAGTATGTATACATACAATTCCTATAGATTGATATCAGAAAGTAGACTGAACGTATTACATGTTTTAGATAAATTCCCGAATTAATGAATTTGTAAGTCATTATTGATCTACTTAATGCTCTAGTGGTAAAACTATCCTTTTATGTATGCAAAGATTGTGGGTTTGAATCCCACAAAGTTCAAGGTTTTTTCATGACCATCCCAAGCGCAAAGTATTGGTGAGCCAAGGAAGATTTGTGAGGGATTAGTAAAAGTTTTAAGAACTGTTTCCCAAATCGGCCCAAACCTATGTGGTTGACAGTAATAACTTACTTACTTAATTAATTTTTGTGCAAGGGAAACGCTTGATACCGAAACTTGATAATGATGAAGAAATACCATCCAAATCTCGGGCCACAAACATCTAAACCCTTGAACAATTACAGTAAACTGAATCCCGAACAAAGCAAAGATCTGATATTTTGAAGGTTCAGCATAAAGCTGTGAATGCAGTAACAACACTAATCGTACCTATGACACTGCATGCTGAAATACTTACTTTTCCTACATTTTCAGTCGGTGTTCTAATGGTCCCGATTTTCACTTTTTGAAATCACATCTTCGAAGTTAGTGACTCATTCATAGACTATGGTCTGCGCGGAAGTCATGTTCCTCCAGGCCGGATCTAAGCAGATACAGGAGAAACTAATCGTTTTCAGATTCCGACTCTGACGACTTAGTGCAATATCCGTGTAACTATTCCAGTTATAAAGCCGGGCGAATGAAACATTACCGTTTCATTTTGACTTCTTTCTTGACACTTATACTAAAACTTTGAACTTGACAAAAGTTAAACGACTTTAAAGTCCTTTTCTAATGTAACTAACTTATTATTATAGTCTGACATGAAACAGATAATTCCTTCGTTACATCTATCCAATATGGCGGACAAATATTTATAGTAAGCTTTCACGTTCTGTTCTTTCGTCACAATAAGTAGTTAATAATAGGAAATATAGAATAGCCCCTCAGACATTTCAACATTTAGTGCGTGATAACTCGGTACTGATACCCGTTTATAACCATTAATGTTAGAATGAACTGAAAACCCAATTCGACCGAGAGTCGGACTCATTTGATTATGACTCGAGCAGACTTTTACTGTCTAGGACTCGCATATTTATATAAGACGTAAATCTGTTTTGTTATGGTAATTAAAAAATGGTGGTTCATAAATAAGTTAATGCTGCATGTTAATCGACCGTTATTACAAAGCGGGGCATACATTAAGGGGTGTTTAAAGAGATATTTTTCAGGCCATTGTTGTATATAAAATAACATTACATAATGGAATTAACTGTTTGCAGGCATGCTTTGTTTGAAATAGATTTTTATCTAATAAAAATAATATCTGATTTGCAATTTATCATCATGTTTATATTTTATTTCGATCTAGATCTACCAGAATACGCCCCCCCCCCCCCCCCCCCCTCTCCCTCTCTCTCTCTCTCTTTTATTAACCAGTTCATTCTCATAATATGCATGTTAACTTTCAGATTTGAAGAAAAAACAGTAATGGAAATATAAAGAAACTTGTTCGCGATGGGCATGCGTCACAATGGGAATAGGGGGATTAAACTAGGTCCACTGTGTTACGGCGCGCCAACAAAGCTAACAAATATGATGCAAATGTAATTGCCCTATATGGAGGGACGGACCTTTCAAGAAAGGCAACGTATGAACAATTCAATGCTTGTCAAGCCTTTGTTTGAGGAACACATTATTAAGAAGACATTTTATGTAAAGGGTGATGGTGTTCACAAAGAAATTCTCTTTTAGCCTGTACATAAAGCCAAGACATGCACTGTCCAGCAGGTGGTTTTTGAACACAGTTTCGAAATCCCCCCCTCCAGCAGGTGGACTCTGAACACAGATCTGTCATTTTCCTCCCCCTACCCCACCTTCTCTCTCTCCCTTGCTTATATTATTAAAATCACATATAAACTATATTACTGATATTATAGTCCACTAATGTCATCGCAAGACATGACATGCACACGAAACGTTGGAGAACAAGAGATATAAAATCGATAATCTTGTGAACGTATTTCAACCCGTTAGAAGAGGAGTGACAGTGCGAGAATCATCAAAACAATCCTGAACTCCAAAATCTACAATAGGAGACAGATAAAGCGGGAACATGAGGTGAGACACAAACATAACCGACCAGCAGCTGTTCCTTGTCGATGAAGAAGAAGCATTGTAAGGGATGTCAAGGAAGCAGTGTGGAGTGGGTTTTGATAGGAGACAGCTCTTAGAGCCGACTGTCTTTGTCAGAATGCTAGCATTAGTGAATCGTTCAAATAAATTCCATGTCAGAAAGGATTGGTTGAACGGAGTACGACGTCGGTATTCCGAAGTAACTGTAATTCCGGAGGTCGTCAACAAATACTTATGAATTTACACAGATCTGGAACTGTTATGAAAGCGCGTGTAACTTTCAGCACCAATCAGTGAATGCCATTGCTTGATGGAAAAAAGCCGAAGACCCTGGTGTCTAGGACAACAAACACGTCATCAAATATAACCGTGACGGCGTATGTAATTGCCATCAATGAGTATAGCTAAGGGCAAAACGCCGAAGGCTCTCCATGGATTTAAAACAGGTGGATGGACAGGATGGACGACACTTTGGTTCAAGTATGTGTTTCTGAAGCACTGTGGCTCGGAATGCTCACACTAGCCAATATTAGATGGACATTCATCGTACGAAAATCAAGTGATTCAATTGTGTTCGTTTCATTTTCTGTAAAAAAAAAATGAAAAATAAAAAAAAATAAAAAATTGAAAAGGCGTATGGCAGTATTTCATTAAACATAGCTTGCTTTTGTTGCTGTGCGAGCAGACGTTATAGCTGTTATATATTAGTTTTTAATCTTTAGAAGACTCACTGCCACAGTCTTCAAAAATATGTTTCAAAACACTTAATTTATTACAGACAGACATCCCTTCCCTCAGAAATTTCCCACTGAATATTATATCGACTCTTACCTATAAACCTTACTAACTTGACCGGAACCTTTTTTAGCTCCCCTGAGCACGGAAGTGCTCAAGCACCCTGCGTCCGTTGTCAACAATTTACTTTAGACATCTCTGAAACCGCTCGGCAGAAGTTGATTAAATTTAGCAGGGATATTCCTTGGGTAAACCTTCACAAAGGTTGCTAAAATAAACTTGATCCGTGTGGAACTCTGGTTGCCAGGGCAAAAGAAAGAAAATAATATGAAAACTTTAAAAATCATCTCCTTCAAAACTATTGGCCAGATTTCAATATTATTTAGTACAGATGTTCCTTGAGTTACCCTTTATTAAGATTGCTAAAATTATTTCGATCCGTTAAAAATCATGGCCGCCAGGGGCGGAGCTAATTTGCTTTATATGTATATAGTTAAATATTTAAACCACATCTCCTCTGAAACAGCTGGACATAATCTGTTTAAATTTGGCAGGAATGATCCATGGATTAAGCTTCACAAAAGTTGCTAAAACTATTCCGATCCATAAAAGAATATGGCTGCAAAGGGCAGGACTTATTTGCTTTTTATGTATATATTGAAAACTTAAAATGACCTCTCCTGAAACTGCTAGACAGAATTTAATAAAACTTTGCAGAGACCATCTCCTTCTTTAAGATTCCAAATAAATTTAACCAATGACAAACATTTTTCCCCGATGACTGGTATCACGTGGCCGTTCGAAATAGCAGCGCTCATATTTGTTAGTTGAAAACATTGACATTTTTGCAAGGTTGATTTCACCAAAACTTCAGGATATTTTGGATGTACAAAAGCAGGAGAATATAAACACATTACTAATGTAATCATTTCACCAGAAAACACCGATATAATTTGCTAATTTAAATTGACCAATCAGTGACGGGGAAAATTATCGAGTGTATGGTTATTTCCCGTTGAACAATGTCTAGCATATATATAAGGTTTTCGGAGAGTGATCGTTGAATTACGTAGGTTTACGTCTCACTTCGGGGTACTGATGTTGTTCATCGACATGTGTTTGAGTCTTATATGAACAGAGGCAGTTGCAGTTCTTTATCGCTGCTTCGATTTAGATCTTTTTTCCTGAAATAATGTATTTCTGAAGATGTGGTTGCTTTCAAGCAAAACATGTCTCCTTTTTCATCTTTTTAACAGTGATACAGTAACCGAAGTGTTTAAAATGCCTGAGTATGCATGCGACCAATGGTGTTCCTTTTGGCATCTGGCAATATTTTCTTATCATAGGTTTTGGTGCTTGTCACCCAGTTCGGAAATCAATATTACAGCTCTGGTGGTATCATGCTTCTGCTGCAGGAAGATTGAGTGCCTGTTGTGACAGCACTCTATGTGACCTAAGCGCATTATGGGCGGAGCTTTGAGTCATGTGTTGCTTGCTAAAAACGTAAATTTGTAAATTTACCCAGCGACATGGATTTTTTTTAATGTAATACGTGACCTATGCAAAATCTACTGTATTTGCTAGAAATACTGTGTGTAACGTTACCAACTCGTATAAATTCTTGACTGAATGCAGCATTTGGTGTAAGTCTGTTTTGGTACGAGGTACGGCATTCATTTGAGTGATTACATTTTGGCGACGCAACAGAATGAAACATTTCACATTTTATATTTTACACCACCCATCCATCCTATATGCAGGCTAAAATGCAAATACTTTCTAATCATTTCCTAGCTTTATAGGCAATGCAGGATGTGATTCAAGCACACATACTTAGTCATAATGTAATGCATAATCATAAAAGTAAACAAATTAGCATGCCGGACTGTATGCTTCTGGTAGAAAAGCTTATCTGAAATTACTGAGTATCCAAGCCGACAGGAATAGACGGGTACAGTTTGATGAGCTTCATAGATATACACCAAGAAATAAAGTCAGTAATGTAATTTAATTCTGTGCTTTATGCTAAAATTTAATGATAATCAACGATATATAATTGTTAAAAGTTCATAGGGTTGTAACTTCCAATATCTAACTTGAAAATATTCAATTTTCACGAAAGAAAAATAAAGTGTTCCGTGAATTAATTTACGCAAGTGTAACGCAAACGGTTTTCCCACAGTATCTTTTAGTTATGAAACGAAAATGGCGCACCAGTGAATCGTGACAAGCTGTCACTTAAACTTTCAGGATATTTATTCAGCAATAAAACAGTATTTGAAAATCTGTAAATTATATAAAATAGTATAGCATATAGATCTAAACACTGTTTATATTTTTCTTCTGCAGTGTTAAAACTAAATAGCACACAGCATACATTTAGTCTTACAAGTATCTGAAGAGATTATCTGAACGAAGTTGTCCATCTGAATATCTGATGTTGACTGAGCTCCCAAACATCGATCTGAGCCCTTTTAAAGTAATCTACAATCTTAACCCCAAAATATTGGTTGAAAAGGTTGAAAACCCATTTTGCGTTGGTCGAAACCAAAGCGGATCGTTCAACCATTAAATATTGGTTGAGTCTACCAAAAGATGGCTAGAAATTAAGTCCTAAAATAAGTCAATGAAAAATCTTAAGTATCATACATGAAAAAATACTGGCTTTTTAAACAAACTTTATACCTTCTGCTTAAATGATACAAAGTCTTGTGAGTACATCGTTGTTTATAAACAATGCTGACCTGTAACCCTTAGCAATAGAGCAAAAAGATCAATAAGGCACTGCGTAAAGTGGCTGACCACACAAAAATGTAAACACATGTTTTCATGAAAAATGGTTCATAATTGTGTTTATACATGGAATAAAACGAAGTTACTTGGCAGAATAATGCACGAATATATGCAAAAGACATTGCAATAGGATTTCTTCAAATGGAAAAGGATTTAAATTCAAAGAAGATCGTGCACCGAAGTTGAAAATATATATGCATCGAGGAAAATGCAGAAGTTAACAAATCCTTGTGAGGAATGCCACTGACTTTATAAAGTGCAGTAGATTAAACTGAATTATAATCTGTATAAATGAGCTTGTGGTTCGTACTTTGAATTAAACACAGCTTATTGTACATTAAATTGCGGGTTACTAGCAACTAGACAGAATATTTCATGTAGATCAATTAAAATATCTTAAGGTGAGATGCGGTAGGTCGGTGGTTCTACCCGGATGCCCGGTGCATTCGGGGTCTTTCTCCACCTGTAATTAGCTGGACGTCGCTATGTGACTGAAATTCTGTCTAAGCGACGGTTAACTCAAATAGTCAAGTCTTAAGGTGAGAAGTTGTTAACTTATAACATAGTTTAAACAGTTCATTATATAAGCGTATTAGGTTTTAGCTCACCTGAGCACAACGTGCTCATGGTGAGCTCTTGTGATCACCCTGCGTCCGTCGTCCACAATTTGCTTTAAACGACATTTCTCTGAAACAACTGGACAAAATTTGATTAAACTTGGCAGGGATGATCCTTGGGTGAACCTTCACAAAAGTTGCTGAAATAAACTTGATCCATGTAAAACTCTGGTCGCCATGGCAATAGAAAGAAAAAAATAGAAAAACCTAGAAATCATGTCCTTCAAAACTACTGGCCAGATTTCATAATGTTTTGGTATGGATGTTCCTTGAGTAACTATCTTTTTTGTACATAGTTCAAACTTTAAACAAGCATGTACAATTAAAAAATTTAAAAAACAAGATTGCTAAAATTATTCCAATCCGTAAAAATATATGGCCGCCAGGGTTGTGTCTATTTAAAAAGTAGGTCACCAGGTCAAAACTTAGAAAAACCTTGTAAACACTCTAGAGGCCACATTTTTGGCCCAATCTTCATGAAACATGGTCAGAATGTTTGTCTCGATAAAATCTTGGGCAAATTCGAATTCGGGTCATGTGGGGTCAAAAAGTAGGTCACGAGGTCAAATCTTATAAAAACCTTGTTAACAGTCTAGAGGCCACATTTTTAGGCCAATCTAAAAAGTAGGTCAATATGAAAAATCCAACATATGTTGCTCATTTATAATCAAGTGAGCGAGTCAATGCCATCATGGCCCTCTTGTTTCTTAAATATCATTAAAAATAAAAACAAGAAATGTTTGTAAAACATATATGCCCCTCCCCCTCTCATATGCCATACTATTTATATAGCTATATTGTATGTATGATGTTTGGCCTTATAACGTACTTCTGTATCATAAGTAGGTCAACACAGAAAGGGCACCGCAGTTTTAATGCAATTACCACCATGAAATTAAGTGAAAAGCATGCAGAAAATGAACAAGAAGAATAATGTCTCATTTTAGTTTTACCTTGTGTATTGCATCCTTGCAGTAACGGTGAAAATGCTGGAAAAACATCTTGTGAAAAAGATTTGACCAGAACCCATTTTGATCATAATCTATCTCGGCATTCAATTTCAACAGTGACCTTGACCGTTGACCTAGTTAACCCTAAATCAAAAGGGGTCATTTACTGGTCATGCACAATTTCCATACTAAGTTTGAAGTTCCTAGGCCCTGGCGATCTTAAGTTATTGATCGGAAATGGTTTGATAACCATTTTAACATAAAATCCCAGTAAATCAAGGTCATTTATTAATCAGAAACAGCTTGGTCACCATTTTCAAAATCAAGCCAAGTAAATCAAAGTCACTGTGACCTTGACCTTTGACCTAGGGACCCCGAAAATCAATAGGGTTCATCTACTGGTCATGACCAATCTCCATACTAAGTTTGAAGTTCCTAGGCCCAGGCGTTCTCAAGTTATTGATCGGAAACAGCTTGGTCACCATTTTCAAATTCAAGCCCAGTAAATGAAGGTCACTGTGACCTTGACCTTTGACCAAGTGACTCCAAAAACAATAGGGTTCATCTCCTGGTCATGATCAATGTTCAGACTAAGTTTGAAGTTCCTAGAGGCCCAGGCGTTACCAAGTTATTGATCGGAAACTGTTTGGTCTACGGACCGACCGACGGACCAACCGACATGTGCAAAGGAATATGCCCCTTCTTCGGGGGGGGGGGGGGGGGCAAAAAAATGAAGATTTGCTCATTATTTAAATATTCCCCGATTGTTACACACCATTTTGTATCTAATTATGTTGTTTCCATAGCAACAATACTTGTGCTTAGAACGTAATATCTTGTATCCTAATACAGTTAAAACGGCGCAATGCAAACAGTTTGTATCTTTACAAAGGATTTCATGGCGTAATAACAAAGCATTCTGAAATATGCTGTGATGTTACAAATAACAACAATGTAATACCCTTATGACTTCTTTCTTTTTTTTTTAATTTTGTACAAAACATTGAAATACGGATGATTCTGTGAAGTTACTTTACAAATAAAACTTAATTTTGTGTTTACTAGGAAAACATGTCTTGAAGTATATTTAAAATCTAGACAAAGTGGACATGTACAATAACCATAACAGGAGAAAACGTCCAAAGTGCACTTAATAAAAATTATCAAAGAAATGAATCTAAGGATAACTGTGGTATACACATTATTGTACTGTACGTACAACTGCAACATGAAGCCCATCTTAAGATGCTAAGTGAAGAATTCTGACCTGGATTCGAATATGACCTTGGTATGGTAAAGACATACATTCTGATAAAGTTCCATCAAAATTTGGTAAAAATTGAACAAAAAAATAAATAGAAAAGCTCACCAAAATGGGTATAATTCAGACTGTTATAAATTGACAATTTGTGATTTTTCATTGTTGTGATCTTAAGGGAGGATGAATTTCTATTCCTCAACTAATCTGTCTTCAAAGTCTGAGTCTGAGGAATCAATCGTTTCTGGAGTTGCCGCCGCATCCTCCAGAAACTCTCCCCAGTCATTCACTCCATACACATCACTATCTGTGTGGACAGCTACACCAAGGTACCAAAGGACTGCGGGAATATGGGAACATGTCTCAACAGTCCTGGCCCCAGCCCTACATTTGCAATATCATACAAATACATGGTCTGCATCACATCTTATCCACACTAAATAAGATTTAGATGAGACATGGCGGCTCTGAAGTCTGACTCTTAAAGACCGGGAATTTCTTCGTGGAAAAGAAAATCACACTCGCCATTTATGTACTCCTGAACATAGCTTGTGTTCAGTTTTTACTGATATATTCCCAGTGTTATTAATCTCAACGTAGTTTCATTCAACCTTGGAAAGTCGGTAAGATTACGCTTCGCCTTTCCAGGTTATTTTCCTCCACAAACTGTTGTAAACTACAGATTGCTAGACATTCTGTCCAACATCTGACCAGCTGTAATGGAGTCCTGATCCTGCGTCTTACTGAGAGCTGGAAAGTACATGTTTGACAGTGAACATACAATCCTCACATAATCACCAATGTTTGGCGCATGGTTAGTAGGGAGCACGTGATCTAGATATTTCCATCGCTTTATCCTGGCATTCGCGGCCTCCACGACCCACCTGACCTGAAATCAAATATAACCAAATCTATTAAGTGTGTTTTTTTTTAAATATGTTTACCCCCTTAATGCAGCCTATAAGTCAAGTTGCATCGACTTCTAAACTTTTAACATAATTAAGGTCGAGCTGATTATTAGCTGGCTGTTACCTTGTCATTTGCCTTCTGACCTCAAACTAGAGAAACGGGTTATTAATTACCCACCTAATTTAATAAATAATTTTATATGATATCCATAACCCAAATGTTAGCCTTTAAAATTGAAATAAACTCCGTTCTTAACTGCAAGAAATTTTCATACTGCTTTGACAATTCCAACAACGATGAACACTTGTCGATTACAGGACGACGTGCAAGGCCTTCAACTTTTACAAATGAAACTTCAATACATTTTTCAGTTAGAAGATCAGCACCGGTGCAGAATCTAAAAAAAGCGTGCCAGAAGATCGGAGTCTCTCTAAAAACCGTTCCAGATGATGGGATGTAGCGTTGGAATCCTCGCACATATTTTCAGTTAATTTAAGAAGACTTATTACACGTCTGGGAATCAAGTCTTTGCACAGTGACTGCAATTTGTCTTGTGGCAAATGCATCTCTCTCAAGATTGGAGTCCAGCAGTCAATGACAAACATTGCAGCTGGTAATAACTCCTTGTGAGCCATTTCCCGTAGAATGCGTTCCATGTTTGCCTGCCTTGGTACTCGCTTAAGTTCATGTTGTGTAAAATATCATAAAGCTCTGATTGGTCCACGGATCCGACATCTTTTAATGCGGCTTGGAGTGTTTCAGCATAATTTTTAGAATGTATTGCATAAATGTAACCACTAAATCATCTTAAAAATGTTCCAAACATGCAGTACTGCATGAAAACTGGATAAATTTGAACTGGAAAATGGTTGGCAGTTTTTAAGCCAAAAACAATAATTCTTGCCACAGATTTCCATTGTTTCCTTCACCGAAATCATGCCTTAAACATGGATTTTTCCCGTTTCCAAGTGTGCATTCTGTATAAAAAGAACTCCAAAATCCACCTAATACATCCCTTGTTACTCCACCAGCATCTTCAGCTGTCTCCATTTCACCATTTGGCATTATCCCTTAGGTTTTATTGCACTTATTCACCGTGTATTCCTCTTTTTAGAAAGCTTTTATCATTTCTTTCATAACTTGACCTCTGAGTAACTTTAACGGTCTTACTGTTGGTTGAGAATTAGCCCCATCATTACTTGCAATGATTGCGTAGTTGGTGTTATTTTCTGATGCATATCAACTATATCATAATGTCCAATTTCCTGGTCGTTATCAATTCCTGCTATTTGTATAGCTCCGGACAATATGTCACCTGATGATTGTCTTTCAGGAGTTCTCGAAGATGCTGACTGTTCAGATGGACTATGAAGGTGAATATCGGGGAGTGAGTCCATATCTATATCATCTTCAAGCTGTTGTCCAAGTGTGTCTTCTTCTGGTTCAACTGAAGCTAAATAAAATCTGATAATGGGCAATTGGGTGTCTTTATACATTTGACCAATTGTTATACTTTCATCCACACTTGTCTTGATAATCCTATACATCATATCGGAATATATTCTGATTGCCTTTGGAAGATTCTCCATTCGGACAGAATAGCCTTTTCGCCTCCTCTAACAAATCATTTTTTGTTGCATCTTTGTTAAGTGTTAATCTTCTGTACCCCCTCCCTTCTTGCTTCTAATCGGACTACTTTTTCCATATGATTTGTGTATCAACCCTATTAATTCTTTCTTTTTTTTTCAGCATTTCTGTTGCCGAATCACTTGTTTGATTCCTTCATTTTGTTTTCTCTACTACTTTTACTGTAGTCTCTTCTCGACGTTTTCTTGTTTCTATCTTTTCACGGAGTACTTATAGTAAACTGGATCGTTTTTCTCTTTTCTTGGATAACACGCGATCTCTTTATCGATCGTATTTTTTTTATTCTCAGTCTTTCTCCATGTAGGGGAATATATTTCGAGAGTTCCTCGTCCGTCATTTATGATATAAGATCCGGTCCAATCTAAAAGAAACTAATGTGATGAATTATAGCAAGGAAGAAGTATCACAGAGACTATGACTATCTATGTAAATGTCCCCATGACTTTGATATACCCGTAAAGCTTTCACGTTTTAATTTAATATTTAACAGTTTATTTATATTACAGTATAGATCACGTGAAATAGACAAGAATATACATAAAAATTATAGTAGTCTTATGTTTTTTTCAATAGCATATTTATTTGCTATGTTTTAATAGTTTACACCAGAAAACTACACTTTGGCATTGTTTAATTTGTTATTATCAGTCTCGTCAAAATTCGTCTACAAAGCATTATGTGTTTATTTTTTATCAAAGTAATGAAAGAGACCACATTATGAAATAAGTGCGTTGTCTGATTACGTTTAATACAGTTATTAAAACAATATGTTTCTACCGAATGCTCAATTTGAACACAGAAAATATGGTATTCCAAAGTTTAACATGTTTACACTCAATGTATAAAATGTATGTCACCGTTTCAAAAAAATATTATTTTCTATAGATTCTTTTATTCACATGAAAACATAAGGTACATCTTTTAAATTTTTTTAAATTTTTTCCTTGATAATATATTTCTACATTTCTTGACTAATATTGTACTTTTCTTCATAATAGAAAATGGTGTTTAGGTTCTATATTTCCACAACAGTAGTCTTCGAGGTCGGACCGGACTGGGAAACGAGGAATCGTCAAGATACCCGAAACTTAATAATATAGCATATAAATAGGTTGTCCTGAAATATTTATATCTTTTTCGCATGTTTTACCAGTCTATGTTAGAACTATTCACATCAAATGTTTTAATTGATAGAGATGTAAATAAAACTGCTTTCAATTCAAGAATGACGCGATTTGTTAATGTCGGGGATGTGTTACTTTTACGCTCTTGAATACACTTAAGGCACAGACACCTTAAATTACCGGTTTTTAGCTCACCTGAGCATAGCTCAGGGTGAGCTTTTGGGATACTTGATTGTCCGTCGGCCGTCGTCCGTCGTCCGTCGTCCGTCAACAATTTTGATGTTTACACACTAGAGGCCACAGTTTTGATCCAATCTTCCTCAAACTTGGTCAGAATGTTTGTCTTGATGATATCTTGAACCCTTTCGAAAATGGGTCAGGTTGGATCAAAAAGTAGGTCAGTAGGTCAAATCTTAGAAAAATCTTGTTTACACACTAGAGGCCACTATTTTGATCCAATCTTCCTCAAACTTGGTCAGAATGTTTGTCTTGATGATATCTTGAACCCTTCGAAAATGGGTCAGGTTGGATCAAAAAGTAGGTCAGTAGGTCAAATCTTAGAAAAATCTTGTTTACACACTAGAGGCACAATTTTAATCCAATCTTCCTCAAACGTGGTCAGAATGTTTGTCTTGATGATATCTTGAGCCCTTTCGAAAATGGGCAGGGCCGGACCGAAAAGTAGGTCATAGGTCAAATCTTAGAAAAATCTTGTTTATACTCTGAGGGCAACATTTTTGGTCCAATCATCCTCAAAATTTGGCAGAATGTTTGTCATGATGATATCTTTTGTGGATGGGGTCAGAAAATTCCTGAACATTGTTTCACCTCATCATCTTAATTCTGAGGCAATCTGTTTTGTACAGGCAATGAATGATACTTTTCTCAGGTGAGCGATCTAGGGCCATCTTGGCCCTCTTGTCTCAATTTTATAATTATTTTACCGTAGTTAATTTTTAATAATTAGATATTAAATAAATCAAAATCAAACACAAAAGCAAATGGTGTCCTTTAATATAAATGTTGATTCGGAGAACGTGGGAAATAATTATACTGATGATACTACGGACCACCCGACAATGTTTGAACACAAAGACAATGTAGTCCCCGCAAAGATGTGATTCTTAGCGATTGGTGATCGGTGGGATATTATGATGTTTACCATGGTAATAAAAACGGATTTATTAGCAAACTCGAGGAATCGCATTGAAATTACAAGGAAACTAACTTGAATTTTTTTTTTTAACAACGAAAATGAGCTCAATGGGCTTTCGTTCTTGACACAGCATTTTAAATTTTAGCATACCTATGTAGTAGAGTTATATACAATCGTTCGATCATACATTATTGAGAAGTTATTCAGTTTTCAAAGTAGAGACACGGGTGCTTAGAATGTAGGTTCTATAGTTGGTGTGACTAACGTCACACATAACTAACAAAATAATGCCGATTAAAAAATATTTCCAAATATGTTCGATAAAGAACAGTCAGGTTTTGTCGAGGAAAGATATATATAGGTGAAAATGTTAGACTTATTCTCGATGTAATAGAATACCGGTATTTAAATTTAATGTTTTTGCCGACTTTCAAAAGACTTTTAATAGTGTTAGTCATTTTTTTATACATGATTGCTTACTAGCATCTTTTAATTTGGACCTGACCATCGGAAGTGGATCTCAGTTTTTTACACTGACATCCAAAGTATGATAATTAATAAGGACATTTATCTGAATCCTTTAACATAGAAAAGGGAGTGAGACAAGGATGCCCCTTATTATCTTTAATCTTCATTTTATGTATACAAACGCCGACAAATCATATAAATCAGACAAATAGTATTAAAGGAATTATTATTAGTAAAACAGAAATAAAACAAAGTTTCTTTGCTTATGATGCAACTTTCTTCAACAATGGTGACAAAACATCCTTTCAAAACTTAATACAAACCTTAAACAAAACCTCAAAATGTTCCGGCCTCAGCCTAAATATAAATAAATCCATTATCCTACGAGTGGGATCTTAAAATAAATCTAATATCCAATTCTGTAGATCATAACCTTTTTATCTGGACTTCAGAAAATGCGACTCTCGGAATAACCCTTTAAAACAGAAAATTAAAATATGAACAAAAAATAAGTGAATTCAATAAAATAATTAACGTTGATGAGAAAAGTAACTGTTATCAAAACATTTGCCCTTCCGAAACTAATATACTACATTATCAGTTTTAACTAATCCAAGTGAAATAACAATTAGCAACAAGCAAACATCTATATTTAATTTCATATTAGATGGAAAACCTGATATAATAAAAAGAAATATGATGTACCTACCCTATAAACAAGGTGGATTACAACTAACAAATATAGAATCATTATTTTCTCTTAAGGCAGGGTGGGTTATAAGATGTATAGATATCCAAAACGAAAGTCCATGGAAAACATTTTCCATATGAAGCTGAATCAAGTTGGAAATATCCTCAATTTTTGACTAATATCGATGAAAACACAATTACAAAAATGGATACTGATAAATCCTTCCTTTTGACGTTCTACGTGCATGGACAAAAATTCACACCCATACATATTTCTGCAACAAACCGAAAGGAAAAACAATTATATGAAATAACAAAGTGGTAAAAATTAATGGAATGACATTTTTCTACAAAAAATGGTATGAAAAAGGAATACAATTTTTCGAACATTTATTTGACTACAGATATAACACAATATACACGTTTGAGCAAATTACATTTATATGATATTGATAAAAACAGATTTTATAAAATATATGACACTGAAAAATTCAATATAGCTTGATATTAAAAACATACTTCAAAACGAAGGAATTAATACGAACACAAGCACTTCTCTTACAGAAAAAAGTTACAAATTTAAAACAAATTAATAAATATTTGTATAATACTATTTCAAATAGGACACCCAATCTAGTGAAATAAAATTGTCAAATGAACTTTCCATGAACTCTTATACTTTCCCATGGAAACGAATATATAACAGCATTGACAAATCAACAATAGACATAACATTACGTAACTTCCAATACAAGCTTCTGATGGGAATAATTCCTACCAACAAGTTACTATTCAAATTCAATTACGTTTCTTCAAGCTTATGTGATTTCTGTAATGAATCAATTGAGTCAATTGAACACTTATTCTGGGAATGTAACACTGTACAACCTCTATGGAATGCATTTAAATACACTTATCAAATCAAAATCTATTCATATTAGTAAGGAAAAACGAAGCATTGTTGAGAATCACATCTTATAGTATGTACTCTAATGCTTGTAATACTCTTGTAATGGTTATGAAATAGTGTATCTACTGCACTAAAATAAATAAAATTAAAACCATCATTCAACTTATTTCATGAATAGAGATTAACAAAGACAAATATGACACACACTCTAGGAAATGGGAAATATTTTGCGTAATGCATAAAATCACTTCAAACATAGTCAATCATAGCCAACAAATAAGAACTTGAAATTAAAAAAGTAAAAATTAGAATATTCAGTTTTTACTATACACATATGTATTGAGAACTTACTTTGAAATAGACCTACAGAAAGATACAATGTGCATTGTTTTATGCTTAATATATGAGAGAGTAAATGAGAAAAGAAAACTGTTGATTAGTGAAGTAAAAGATAGAGAAAGAGAAAAAGGGGGAGATCGAGAGAAAGAAAGAGCATATATTTATATTATTCCCAGCATACTATGACAAATATATTGATATACGGAAATGAATGTAACTATATTATATGTCCGAAAATAATGGCGTTTAGTCTTTCACATTATCTAGCGAGATTGGCGGAGCTTTATGTCGTGCTCACTAGTAATTTAAATTCTCTACAATTAGATCTGCATTTATTTTTCTGGTTTAAAATGGATAAAATGCGTTTTTACATAGGAAATATAGTCTAATCGCGACGGTACGAAAATATACCGGACCACGCCAATCATTCTATATATTGCAATTTCGTTGATTTTCATCTTTGCACAACATTTCCCTTGCTTTACATGTACGTTCATATGCAGAGTGAGAGTATCCAATGCCTTAATATATGTTATTGTCGTAATGTGTTCCCGTACATAACATTTTTATGTATGGAATAGATATTTACTGGCCAAATTAAAACGACGTTCAAAATCTATTAACCGAAACGTTCGCTTCAATGTTATTTTTCAAATTGTAATTATATATCGACATATAAGAACAAAGTTGTCAACAGTAAACAAGAAAAATTACTGTATAAGCAATGTTTCATTTTGTGTACCCTTATGCAAATCATGCACCATTAATAAAATAGACAAATGTTATTAAAGGTTTGGAAGAAAATTAATAATAAAAAAGTTTAAGTCTTTAACATATCCACTCAAATTGTATCATTTGTACACGCATTCAAATTCTGAAAAGATGTCCTCAAAAAAGAAATATCTCCTACTAATCATAACATGTTTACGAAACGCGACAGTAAAACATAAAGCCTTGTGTCACCTGTTGTTTTCGCGGATTTAGTTTCTGTAAACATTATTTCACAAGTTTTCATAAAATATAAGAAGAACAGTTGTAAGGGCGTCTCTTTGCAGTCAAACAAACTTGACCTCCTTTCTCGGTGGGCGGCCATCTTTGTTACTATTTATAGTAATTTATTTGCATATAAGCATTTTAGGGATGACGCTTTTTTTTTTTTGCGCATGCGTGGGGCCTTTTTAATTATAGTATGACCATAGCTTATTAGAATGAATTATAGTTTGCCTTGGAATGACCTCATGTTTGTCTCAGTGATGTACAGAGCTGACTTGTACATTCAACCTAGGGCTTGATCACGGGCATTGAAGGTCAGGTCCTTAGCCCTAGACGGTGACTCATGGTGTACAATTGACAATTCAATCACCGTATGAGAAAAAAATGGCAGCAATAAATAGAAAATACAATTGGTAAAATCACTACTTTAAAAAAGGACCAAAATACATTAAAATAAGTAAGAATAAATGTATAAATATGTAATATAGAAAATAATATAATAAAAACTCAATAAATACATAAGTCAAAATAAAATGAAACATTACTTTCAAAGAGAAACACTTACGATGTGAACAGTTCCCTATCTCCCTAGAGAATGAATACATTTCCGGTAGCTACTATAATGTGTTTTCCATTTTTGGTCAAAGTGTTTCCGGTCTCTATTTTTAGTCCAAAGCGTGAGAACGTACTCTGTGTTCATGGGAACCCCACTGAGAAATGTCATTCACTTTTCCCCAACACCAGATCTTCGGTATGAACATGAAGTGGCATCCAGCTGTTAAAGTCATTAAATGAATGGATCTGAAGAATCATGTCTGAACATGTACTCTGTGATCATGGCAACCCTGCTGTGAAAGTTATTCACTTTTCCCCAACACTTGATCTTCGGTATGAACATGAAGTGGCATCCAGCTGTTAAAGTCATTAAATGCATGGCCTTTTTTATGCTATAACATTTAGTCATTTGAGTCTAGGAATTTTATTATTTTGATTTTAGAAATCAGTTTATTGATATTATTTTAGTGCGAATTTAGTCTAAACACATCATTGATCCGATATTGATAAATTATCGATTTTATATATATAATACAAAAAAATCAATATTTTCCTTTTTTTCACTAACATTAAGTCATTTGAGCATGCAAATAGTAAGTAGCTTAAAAAAATATGTTTTCAATCGAATTGTTGTCCTTTCTAAGTTAAATGAAAAAGCCGCTTTATTTAGATTAAGTAATCATGTCAATAACAATGATCTTCTGCCTACAAACCAGTCTGCATACAGGCGTTTCCATTCATGCGAAACTGCTCTTGTTTGACTAGTAAATGCCTTGTTGGAGGTTATGGAGAAAAAAGAAGTTACAGCAATGATTGCAGGCGATCTCAGTGCCGCCTTTGACACCGTCGACCATGGTATTCTACTAGATGTGTTACGAAGCCAGTATGGAGTGCGCGGCACAACGTTAGCTTGGGTCAATCTTCGACCACGTAGTAGTCGTGTATGTGTAAATTCGACCGAGTCATCTCCACGCCCTCTAGAATGCAGTGTGCCTCAGGGAAGTTGTCTTGGACCTTGGCTTTATCTTGCATATGTTGGAACATTATTTGACGTAATTCCACCAACTATATCTGTATATGGATTTGCTGGTGACCATATTGCCAATAAACGTTTTCGACCAACTTCAGTGTCAAACGAACGTAATGCCATTGCAGAGCTTGAACAATGTGCAGTTACTATTAATGACTGGATGAACGCGAATAAACTAAAAATGAACACAGCAAAAACAGAGTTCATAATGTTTGGCAGTAAGGTGCAGTTGAATAAACGCTGTACAAGAAAAATTGACATTGCCGGTGATAAGATCGAATCTGTTGACACTACAAGACATTTGGGCGCTTACTTAGACGAATCTCTAAAATTAAAATAAAAAACACACTGCTATGTTGAATTAATTTCGAGTCAAAAATATTCGTAAATATCCTACCGAAGATACTACTAAAATTCTACTTCTTTCCTTAGTTATGCCACATCTGGATTACTGCAATGCCATATTGTTTGGAGCTGCATATGCTGACTTATATAAAATGCAACGTATCCAGAATATGTGTACCAAACTGGTCTTACTACGTGGAATATATGAAAGTTCAAAGAAAGCCCTGTTTGATCTCCACTGGTTACCAGTCAAAGCCCGCATACATTTCAAAATTCTTTGCTTTATGTATAACTGCTCTGTGGGAAATGCTCCATTTTATCTCAGTGAACTTTTAACCAAACAAACTCCAAAACGAGTGGGATTACGATCCTCATACACTGCAGAATTGTTATATGTCGTCCAATTTAACAAACGAAACACATTTTATGACAGAAGTTTTAGTACTGTAGGTCCAAGTCTTTGGAATCAACTCCCATTGACCATCAGACAGGCGACATCCTTGGACGTGTTAAAGAAACAGTTGAAAACCCACTATTTTATGGAATTTTACAAACTGCTTTAATTAAGGTGCCTTTTCATAATTTAAACTGACTTTATACTGGAATAAATACCATATTTCATTATTTAGATAGTATAGTATATATTTTTTAAAATACATGTTTAAAATATGTTAAAAACATTTAATGTCATTTTAGAGATTTAAAACATGATATCTAATTGTGTGTACTATATGATTTTTACCTGTTATTATTATCTGCATAGCTAAAAAATATATAATTTTTATCATGTAAATATTTCAAGTTGTGTTGTATATGTCTTATGGATTTTATATTTTATGCATACAATGTACAACGCCATTGAATATGTATTCATCATAGAAATAGGCGTTTAACCAAATTAAACAGTTCAGTTTATTGTAGCCAAACATAATAACCTTTTTTATTCACCAAATTTCTATGTAAATGGCAAATATTTTTTCTGATGCAGCTCAAAATAGTTATAGGTTTGTAATTTTAGCGAATCAGTTTTGTCTCTTGATTATTTAAAGACTCATTTCATCATGATACAATATTCTTGAAAAAAAGAAAAGATAAAATAGCATTAACATATTTTAGACTAACGTAAATGGTATATAATGTGCAAATACCTGCTGTAACGCAGTGACAGTGCTGATCAAATTACTCCATTCAGTATTTTGTATGGATGTCAAAATACTCTAGTTGTTTAAATTTGCATTGGCGAGTATTCCCAAAGACGGTCCATTATCGGAAATGATTTGCAAATCGAAAAAAAAAAAAAAAAAGAACGTCGCCAAATCACAATTTATCAGTTTGCCACGTCATCATTTTATGTACTCGCGGTTCGTTAACGAGGACATGCGGAAGTATATGAAAAACATCACAAAATTGACGAAGATAAGCGGAATATGCAAATCAGGTAAAATTTATGCATTGTAGTACTGTTGTCGCTCATGAGTCTGTACATCTCTAAACATATTTGTAACACACATTTTGCTTTTCTGTCCGAAGAAAATACACTGCTTTTGGAAGATCCACATTAATTTATCGCTGTTCGTGTGATAAATTGTCAACAATAGTTCCCTAACTTGTCTGTCTTAAGCGGTTTTGTTGTTATTGTTGTTGTTTTAGTTTCCTCCTTTGGATACCCTATTTCTTTCACCCCGTAATGGATGCAGTTGAGGTTTTACAGCTTATATTAATTTAACAGTATTTCAGTCATATTGAGACGACGAGATAATTACAACTGAAGGACGACCACGTGTGCACAGAGACATCCGGGTAGAAACACCGACCTACCGAAAGCCCATTTCAAGGTCAAGAAATAATCATGGCTTAACAGAGTTCTAACCCACAACTTCGGATTCTTATCCACGTACTTCGTCTGTACCATGGCGTCAATACTTGTACCAACATATATTATCTGAAACCGATTGGTATAAACATAGAAATAACATTATATTCTGATGATAAAAACGTTTAGCAAGTCTCGGAACTGCATCGACTTATTAAAAGGCGTATGTTACGTCAAGATGACACTTTACGAGGTTCATCTATCTGGGTCTATCTTTGCTGAAATGTTCTCCTAAGGCGACTAATCTTTATACATGTATAAGAAAACGACTTCTTTTGCTGACAAGCCAGCCGTAAACATACCGACGGCCCGTTGTCATTCAGTGATTTTTGAGATTTTAATGAGTTTCTGTTCACAATGATATACGCTATATTAAAGTGTGCAAATGCTGCAACGTTACGTTTCACCGATTTGTGTAAAAACAAGATGAATACGAGCTGAATGAACTGAATGCGCAAACAGACTTGTGTCTGTCAGTATGTTTTGCAAAACTATTAAGCACTTTTGCTTGTCATGCTTATATACATGTCTTCTTGTTGGTTGTTTGTTGGGTTTAACGTCCCACCGATAGTATTTGGAAACGATGTCTACTTGAGACCGATATAGTGCTGCCACACTGCAGTATATGGCATGATACCACACCAAGTCACATTATTCTGACACCGGGTCAAACAGTCCTGCAACTACCCTTATAAATATGCTGAGCGCCAAGCAAGGGAGCTATTAAAGTACAATTGTTTTACGACTTTGGTATGTCGCGGCCAGAGATCGAACTCACTACCTCCCGCTCCAGAGACGGACGCTCTAACCACTCGGCCACCGGGGACGGTATTATATACATGTAGATATCTATGGCAAACATTTTCAAAATTACATTTTTAAAATTATGACAAAATCGATCTGGTTTCTCAAGCTGATATACTATTGATTGCTCTATTCACTCATCTGTTCATCTTCATCCATTCATTACTCTTTATTCATTGATGTCACCTCTCAATGTACGATTTATTCAGTCATTTCAGTTCTGCATTTACCGACCTTGAAAAGAAGCAAAACATAGACGGTAGTGTAACACCTGATAACTTGTGATTGTAATGTATAACATTAAGACCCTTAAAGTTACAATGTATCTCAATTTTAAACTTGTAAAGTTAGTCGGTACAATTTAGTCAGTGGGTATGTCTTTGAAATCATTTAAACTAGAAATATTGCATAACTCATAGTTGTACTTTACCATATCACCTGCCATTAATTGGTGCGCTCAGCCACCTGTACAGTATTTAATAGTATATTACCATGTATGCACAAATTGTTAAATTGTATATCTTTTCTAAATTTCACACGAAGTTTTTCAAGATTCAAAGACCCTCACCACATTCACTCCTATAGACTGTGTATGTTTTAAACCTAATTATTGACCCTTGATAGAGAAATAGGTTTTGTCAACTTATATTTATCCTTTGATTGGCCCTTTCCTTGCTCCTTGGCAAGCCGGAAGTCGAACGCGCAGCCTTTGGAGCGTGGTCAATAAGTAACAAAGCGCACCCGGGTTTTGATCTTCAGGACAAAGTTAAAGCATTTTGTTGTTGGTAAATAAAAAAAATGCCAGTTATACCTAACTGAAAGCGTAGAGCGGAGCGGGAGAAGGCAAGACTCAAAATGTGATCTTTTATAGTCTTTTACATGATGTTTTACAATTATATAATATATTATGCATGCGTCATCTAGATTTGGATCGAATGCCGTCCTGTCATCAGAGCACTTGGGTAAATATCAAAGGCTGATATTACATGCTAAAACGATATTGCGATGTAAGTGCGACATATTATCCACATCATGTTGCCAATGTACTAGTCATATTAATGCATTACTGATAAAACTATATTTGCATATTGCTATGCAAATGTTAACTATGTACGTCTGGTTCATCGTCTTCTTCACCTTTTTATAGGTGAACATTCACGTTTGAATACATTTATGTTGTTACACACACATATTATGTAGGTATTGACATCTCCTCTTCCCCATCTCTCAATCTCTCTCTCTCTCTACTATCTATAGACTGTCTAGTTTTCAACAGTCAGGGCTTATTTCAATTCAGTTGATTTACAATTATTCCAAAAAAAGGATCAAAATTCGGACTGCCTTAAAATGACCAAATCTAATCCGATCTTCAAAAACTAAACATCACTGGAACTAAAACTTTTGTTCATATACCTTCAATGAAATATTTTTAGTTTAATAGCTATTTTGGGCCGAATAAAAACACAATAATCGTAATATGACCTTGACCTTTTCATTTATTTTTTAACTTTTTAATTGTGAGGCCCTTTCAAACATAACAATACATAAGGTGTGAATATATCACGAAGAATGAACAATCAAGAGGGCCATGATGGCCTTGAATCGCTCACCTGATTATAAATGAGCAACATATGTTGGAGTTTCATAATGACCTATTTTTTGACCCGCACATGACCCAACTTCAAACTTGCCCAAGATATTATGGAAACAGACATCCCGACCAAGTTTCATGACGATTAGGCCAAAAATGTGGCCTCTAGAGTGTTAACAAGGTTTTATTAAGATTTGACCTCGTGACCTACTTTTTGACCCCACATGACCCAAATTCGAACTTGTGCAAGATTTTATGGAGAAAAACATTCTGATCAAGTTTCACGAAGAGTGGGCCAAAGATGTGGCATCTAGAGTGTTAACAAGGTTTTACTAAGATTTGACCTCGTGACCTACTTTTCGACCCCGCATGACCCAAAATCGAACTTGTCCAAGATTTTATGAAGAAAAACATTCTTACCAAGTTTTATGAAGATTGGGCCAAAAATGTGGCCTCTAAATTGTTAACAAGGTTTTTTCTAAGATTTGACCTCGTGACCTACTTTTTGACGCCACATCACCCAACTTCAAAGCTGCCCAAGATATTATGGAAACAGACAATCCGACTTCAACGGTGGCTCGATGAAAATATCCCAGGTGCGCAAGTTCATGTCCTGAATAATTTATCCATGAAGTATCAAGTCTGTCATGCAAATACTTTCGGAGTTATGCGTGTCACAAAGTTTCGGAACGGACGGACATACGTACGGACAACAAGGGCAAATCTGTAGTCCGCCCCCCTTCCCATTTTTGGTGGGGGCAAAAAAAAAACAGTGAAACATTGGTTGGTGATATGGAGAATTGTTTGCATGAAATTTTTATATCAGGGGAGTAATGGGTTCAATGGTGAGTGAAAGAAGGGCGTTCTTTATTACAGGAAAGTAAAGGAACTATGGGAGTTCCCTCTGTTGATCAAAAACAGTATTCCATGTTGGAAATTAAGATTTGTGATTGGTGGGCCAATGTTTAGAAAAAGACTTTAAACAAGCTGCAGAAAAAAAGGAACACGCCATTGCTACAGGAAGCTTTTTTCATGGTGTTCCTGCAGTTACTGTCATTTTTAATGGCGGGTCAACCAAACACTCTCACAAGCATACGTACAACGCAATGGCAGAAAAGGGTGTTATTTTTGGAAGACACACTGGTAAATTACTGCGCATGGAGGTCCGAAATCGATTGTATTTTGTTTCCTCTGCTGCTGAAAATAAAAAAGAAAGATCCTCCAACACATCGCTGTTTCAAATATTGGAATGAAAGTGCACAGATGATGGAGAGTGACATCATTGTAGAAGGTTTCCAGCTGTGTGAAGTTTGGAATACATGAAAATTATAGGAGACGGTGACAGTTCTGTATACTCCAACATTGTACAACAAATATCAGTGTGGGGCAAATCTGTAAAAAAGTAGATTGTGCCAATCATTCTTGTAAATGCCTCAAAATTCATCTTGAGAGGCAAAGTGGATGATAAACCACAAAATAAGGGTAAAGGAGGATTAACAAAATTAACATTCAAAGGATTGTCACTTGCGTACTCTGTGCAATAACGATGAGAAGTTCTAAGCAACCTGATACTGGCAAAAAATTGAAACAAGACATTAGTAATGCTGGCCGACATGAATTGGATTACATGCTTTGTACGCAAAAGACTTTTGTGTTAAAGCTTTATATGAAGAAAAAGCACCAAATGCAGGTGTAGATGAAAAGGAGATGCATGAAGATGTCATTTATGACCAGTGTAGCTATTGGCAACACCTTATTAATGATAAGGATTTCTTTTTTTCTAGTAGTGAGTTTCGAGTAAGAAAAGTGAGTTTCGAGTTTAAAAAAAAGTGTGTTTCGAGTCTGAAAAAGTGAGTTTCGAGTTTACAAAAAGTGAGTTTCGAGTTAATAAAAGGTGAGTTTCGAGTCAAGAAAAAGTGAGTTTCGGGTCTGAAAAAGTGAGTTTCGAGTTAAAAAGTGAGTTTCGAGTTAAAAAAGGTGAGTTTCGAGTCTGAAAAAGTGAGTTTCGAGTCAAGAAAAGGTGAGTTTCGAGTTAAAAAATGTGAGTTTCGAGTCAAGAAAAAGTGAGTTTCGAGTCAGGAAAAAGTGAGTTTCGATCCAGAACATATGACAACTTAGTGTATATACTGTACAGTGAACGGATAAAAATGTGAATGTTTTGGCGACTGTGTATATATTTAACAACATTCGTGTGTTTTAATTGCTATTTACGGTAAAGTATATTAAACAAGAAATATCTTTAAAAAAGATATTCGGCGTAGGATGAAAGAAAAACGAGATTTCCAGTCTTCTAGAACATTCCGAGGAAAAGCGCGCGAAAGACCGACGCACAACAAATTTAGTACGCTCTAGAAATAGTTCAGTATTTTTTCTATGAAATATACTTATTTATAGACGTTAATACAAAAAAATATATCTGTAAATAGGCTTGTTTGATATTTGTCCATATCATTATTGCATATGACAATTATGATATAAAAGCGTTATTAGTTGTTTTGGTTTTGGCGAATTAATTTTCAATGAGAGCATCTCGGCAGGCTGGAAGAATTCAATATACATAGTAATTAAGGGGTTTCATGTCATAACACGGTGGATTCTTTTTTGTTGTTTTAAATCATTTTCACAAAGTAGCATTCCTCAATTGATGGAAAAGGATTGTATTTAACTTACTGAAATCACTTTCATGTTTACATCAAAAAGAAAAGTAGTAACACCATGCTGAATGATATATACAAGCTGCACCCCTAATTTACAGTAATTTTATAGTCCATAACGATGCGTTAACCAATAACAGGAGCTTTTATTCAGCTTAGAATTATTTACCGCTGTTAGCGTACATTTGATTGGTTTAAGATGCGAGTTGAAATCGAAATTATACAGCTACGCCGAAAAAAATCGGGAAAATGTTGCTTATATCAGCAGTGAGTTAAATATTTATATTACTCTGACATGACGGATCGTTTAAGAAAAATCTATATCCCGGTAAACTCAAATAGTCAAGTCTATATCCCGGGTAACGGTAAAAAAGCACGGAACATACACTCAGAAATTCCTGTAAATGGTTCAAATGCGGCATACCTCATTCTGAAATAAACCGTTTTAAAATGATCCGTTTTTTCTCCACATTTTTCATAATTTATTGGTTTGATATAAGAAATAAGCACTTGTCAGCACAAAAATAAACCTGTCACTTACGACTTTTCGGTATCGTCTCCCTTGACTTCTCTTCTTTTGTTTTATTATTTTCCCTTTACCTTCTGGTCGAAGTTTACACATCGGCGAAACACGAATGTATTATTGGTTTTGTTTATCGACAGGGAAGTAGTGTAAAATTAAGTATCATTCTTTAAATGGACATTTTATTGTACCAGTGTTCCATTGTTGTATTTTGTTTGTTAACTTTTGCTGTATGCCAACATCACTGACATTGTGACAGTCACACTCACTGACACGCACTCTAAAAACAAACATCAAAATTATCATTTGCATTAAAATAAAGATCACAAAAAAGCATGTGTAACATGACTGAAATAGCAATTATCTGCATGAAATTGTATCAAACGATCCAGATTTTAACTATAAATAACTTACTATATGCGAAGATCCAGTTCCAGCAATTTGATACCAGGGGTGGGGTGGGGTGGGGGCAAACTCTGAAAATCACAGGACATAGTGGGGGGAGGGGGGGTCCACCCTTTATTATGTATATTTTATGCATAATATCCAAATTTGGGGGGGGGGGGTCTGGACACCCGGTCCCCCATCTGGATCTGCGCATGACTTAGTTTACTATATTTGTGATCACTATATTTTAAGCAAAATATTTATGGTGAATCAGGTGGTGAAAAAAATGTGGCCCGCCTGTGATTCAAACCCAGTGTCCAAGAAGTTAAACTGTTTATTTCCTATACCTTTTTTTCTTTACTTTGCATTTCTTTTCTTTTTTTGTGCTAATATACGTATTATAGGAATTATGTTATCTAAAAATGTGAATTTCAAGAGCTTTTTAATGGTGTATACATTTTAATTTTTGAAGCAGAAATATTGAAATTATAGGAAAATGAAATTTCTGCTCCTGTATGTAATTTATTTTTAAAAAAAAAACCTTGAATTTGTCATTCAAGATGGCTGCCAAAAGTAGAGATATTCACAGATGTGGAAACTGTATATTGGTTCAAATATGTTATATTACAAATACCAAAGAGTAACAAACAAAAGCAAATATTCCTTAGTGAAGGACATCTGGCGTTGGTGCTTTACTATTTTGCTTCTTGGGCATGGTGCACATTTAATTTTGAAGAGTATAAATGAAAAGTCGAAAAAAAGGGGTGGGGTCCCGCACAGAATATAAGTGTTTTGACAAAAGTAAAATAAGTATTAAGCGTTAACAATGGCGGCACTCATATACACAAAAAATCAGTAGCTGAAAGTATAAACTTACCATTTCTTCGAAAACTATTCACCCAAAAATTCGAAACTTTGACCATTATCTAAGTGCACATTAGGAAGTCGAAAACATCCACTTTTTGATCCGCAACGTGTAATTTAAAACACCATTTTGGACACTTAGACTTACACTGACGTTACTACCGGAAATCACGTGCATTAAAATGTTTTATTGGGGATACCATCGCTTCGACATTATATCAGTCATATGGCGAAATCCAACAAATTACAGGTGGATTAAGACATCGAGGAAGCTATGTCCATTATTTAGGCACACAGGTCACCTGCGTAGCCACACCACAAGCCATCCGGAAGATTTCCTAGCATGTATGGAAATACCGATTCACATTCACTGGAGTTTGCTGATGACCGTCGCGCTTTTAAAATCAAATTTGTCCCATTATTATTAAAAAATAAGAAATAACAAACAAGTAATGTCGGTAAAGGGCTTCCGTAGTTCGTGTTTTGTGACTTTAAAGTTTCGTATACTTCACATGTGTCTTGCTTCATGAAGCATAATTTTATTTGGAAGCTAAGATACTATCACCAACGGTATAAAGCGTAACCTTTACATATCTAACACGTAACACTTTTTCTTAACCTACTCTAGTAACTTTCACCCTCATACCTAGTGAGTTAGTAAGCTTAAACGTATTTATTTTACACCAATTAGGAAACAATTTATTACAGCTTATACAAATCTCTCTCGGAGGTCCCTGGTTTGGACCAGTACTTTGCGCCTGGGAAGGTCATGAAAAATCTATGCCACCAACGGGGTTCGAATCCACCTTAGGATCCTCACTCGGGTATGTTACCACTTGACCACGGCGCCCTTAACAAACACTTTGAAATCTAGTTTCATAATAGATATGAAACAAGTAATCTATAGATGCACATATTAACAAGACGAGATATATTTCAAAGTGGTGAGTATCTTACGTTTATAATAACCATAAGCATGTATTTATCAACCATCCTGTCATTACAACCGCGCAATTATCCATACATTTTAGCGAATTATGAACAGACAGCGAAACAGTATCATCAGTAAAATTTGTGTCGGCGACCTTTGATATCCTGTAAGGTATGCAAAACATGTCTGAACGTTTTCAATCGCTCCACAAAAACATATTTCTCTATATCAATTACAAAGTTTAAAAAACTTACGGATACAGCATTAGTTGTTTCTAGCATTTGTTTTTAAGGGGTTTTACTAACATTAAGGACACGTGAAGGACACTGCTAAGGTTAGGGTTATGTTGATAAGAAACGTATAGGTTAATAAATAAACTAATTCTTATATTTATGGATGCTTGTGCACCAGGTTCTTTCAAGAGTTTTAACCAGGACAGTCTTACTGTACGGATAATCGAATCATGTAGGATACTTGACATAAACATTATGCTTAACCATAACCTTAGGGCGACGACGCACAAGTGCAGATTGCCATTTCGTGCTTCGCGTCTTGGACAACAAAAATTCTAGCGCGCGGACACGACAAAAAAAATGCGCTTACGTTTCGCATTTAATTCTCGTGTCTTCGTCCTGATTTTGTGGCGACGTTGCGACTGCGCATTTGAAAGGTGCCGAAACGACGATGCGCCTTTTATTACAAGTTAGCACGCGGACATGATAGAATTGTATATTTTGGGTTGTCGCGCTGATGTGACGGCGCCCTTGTAGGACGCGACATGGCAGAAATAAGCCACCACATAGTACACTTCCTTCAGCGTTCAGGTTCGTCAAAGAATTTTGAGACTGGTTGATTTATTTTCTGTGTGAATACCCTTTCGACGTCCGCATTCGGTAAGGATACGTAATAAGTTCGTACACATTGTTATGTCGCGCCCTCGCGATGTCGCGCTTGCAACGGCGCCGTTCCGACTACGCGAAATATAAACTTTTGCATGTCTGCGCGCAAAATCTGGACAAGTACACGACGATCTAATGCGATAACCATTTATTTGTTATCGTATCCGCGTGCTAGAATGTCGTCCTATCGCGACTGACCGACCGACCAAGGGCCGAAGGGTGAAACAAGGTCCCGTCGTTCCCCTTCAGGTGGGGTTAGAGTTAAGTATAATGTTTTGTATAAAAAATACCTACTTCTTATTCTTTTATCATTTCAGTTTTACTGCAATGGTTAAAACTAAAGGTATTTTACGTTATCGTTTTGCTCTGTTTAGTATTCGCCCTGTTTTACGCGACGTTGCGTCCGCGCATTCTAAAGATCAAGAGAGAGGTGTATATAGTTCGTACTCTCGTGACGGCGCGCTTTTAAAGCGGGACATTGCGAGGGCGCAACATGGAAAAACTCGGCCATTCATTGTTCTCATTCATTTATTTTTGTTTGCAAACTTCTCCAAAAGGGTCATAACAATTCAAGCAGACGTAAGCACGTTAAAGTATCATTGACAATATGGAAGAAATCACGATACCAAAGAAGTTATCATTGCGCGAGAAATTTTCCTTTAGTGTCGGCCATGTTCTTAATGATCTCGCAGCGTCTATATGGTTTTCATATGTGATTATTTACTTTCAACAAGTTAAACAGTTTGACAGTGGCCTTGCCGGATATGTGATTTTGTTAGGACAAATCAACGATGCTGTGTTTACACCAATTATTGGATATAAATCGGACAAAAGTAAAGGATGCTGGAAATTTGGAAAGAGGAAGTTCTGGCACTTTATAGGTAAAATTTCTCTCTTTTACTGCTTAATTCCTGTCATGATAAGTAAATAATTTATTAAGTAAATTCTGAAAAAAAAATGTATGATGCTATGTATTCCAGAATTTATGTTTTGTCTTAATTTGCATGGATATTTCGAAGGTAATACTGTGAAGTGTTTAATGAACAATGCTGCTAAAGTGAATTGATATTCTTTAAGTAAGTAAAGTTAAAGCAAAGATTATTAAAAATAATAATGTTTAATTAGTCTTTGGTTTAAGGTGAACCACAAAGAAAATTTTACTTTTTCTAAAACCTTTCCCATTTCGTCCATTTTCATAATTATAAATAATTGCAAAAATAATCTCTTAAAGTATGTTAAATGCCGATGTCGATTTTGTTAGCTGCTTGGCAGTTTATACGTTTTAGGGTCATGTGACCCATATGACGTCATCAATAAACCAAGTGTCATTTAACATTAAATAAATATAATAAAATTATGTAATCATAAATCATATTTAAAACATTTAAATCAAACACGTCATATTTGTTTTTTGTATAGTATTAAGTTATATCTGTGAAATTAATCGGCGAATTTGATAAAAATTAATGTTATATTTGTGATCACGCAAATCTGATTGACTGTGAAATAAAAGTTAAATTGAAGTTTTCAAGGGAATGGAAGTTAAAATTTTCATAATTTGAATATAATTTCACCACTATGACTTGGCGTATTCCTATTCTTTGGTGTTAGTAGTACAGCCATGGTTATTTTAATTCTATCCTTCCCGAACATGTATACAATGTATACGTAATGTAATGTAATGCACATTATGAAAAAGATGCACGTTTAACTGATCAATTGGGGTCAGGCAATAAACCTGAATTTTACCTGTTGAGACACAAAAAATTGTAAAATAAAAAATGGAATTTATTAACCTTTCCTTCACGCATTTCTTCTTGTCTTCCTGTATCATAATTCCACTCCAACAAAATCAGTTTTTCATCGTCAGTCCATAACTATTTATTCGTCAATAAATTAAGTTTTTGATAAGATAGTTTCTCATGTCAGAATGACAGATAATCAGAATCACATTTACTTTTTTCTATACCCTACAAAGAAATAACTATAAAAAACGATTTGATTTGAATTATAATGAAACAACAAAACCTACCTATATCTTATATTTTTTGCACTAATAATTCGCATTACATTATCTTGAATGAACCTTGCCGATCTTAAACATGCTAATTATGACTTAATTTGATTAACAATATCTCACCATCTAAGCTGCGGTGTAACGCAAATAGATATAAACTGCCTATTGATATACAAATAGATTTATTTAACAAAATAATTAAACCAATATTATTATATGGGTGTGAACTTTGGGGATATGTTAATTTGGAAATAATTGAAAAGTACAGTTGAAATCTTAAAACACATTCTAAAATTGAAATCATCCACTCCAAGCTTCACGATTTATGTGAGACAGGAGTATTACCAATATATGTAGACATTGAGGAGAAAATAATTTCTTATTGGTCAAGAATATGTTTTTTGATAATGATGATAATAATGATAAATTGACTTTTATTCTATATAACATAATTTATCACAATGTTAAAATATTGCCAGAAAATGTCATAAAAGTAAAATACCCTTGTTTTTTGCAGTTAAATTGATTCTAAGGAAGTGTGGTTTACACAACATTTGGGAAAACCTCATTATAATAACATAAATGATAATGGTTAAAGGCAACAGTAAAGCAAAAACTTAAAATTCTATTTTAACAGTATGATACCCCGTGTTAGGTTCAGTTATTTCAGATATTTTATTCGACTTAACCTTTACAGTTTTTCATCTTACAAATGTATATATTTAGTATAACAAAGAAATCTAAAGTAGTCATTTTTATAGAATATTTAAAAAAGCAGACAATTTGATATTATAAACATATTGATATTATAAACAGAAAGCGTCTTTAATGAATCTAAATTCATATTAAATATTTGATAATTTGAACCGAATTGATCGAGAAAAATAGTTGCGATTATTTTCCAATTTGTATGTGTTTCTGATTTTATTAAGTTGATCCATTTAATCTCATAGTTTTCGAAAACTATTTGAAATCGGGAACTTCGAGACCACAATCAAGCTTATTGCTAATAATAGTTGTGCGTTTAATTTTATCTTTTTTTGTCGTTCCAAATGAAATTAAATATAACAGAGTTAACCGTTTTTTTATGTGTGTTTTTTTTTTTAACATGATCGGGAGTCACGATGTTTTGCGCCAAATATGCTATTTTAGGTAACAAAAGTGATTTTTGTAATTTTAGTTAAGTTTCTTTTTTCCAGTTGGTAATTAACTTTTGACATTTTCAATTTGTTTTTCCCAGTTTAAATTTATACATTCAACTTTACGAGTATTGTTTCCGAAAAATATACTGGCACATTTTTGGGTTTTTTTTATGAACCTACCAATAAACCTTGTGTTTTTGATCAATTAAGTTCTAGACCGGAAAACTATCCGAGGGTTTCTATTTTGTCATGGAATTTCGGGATTTCATTATGATCTTTTAAGTTGTGTGACTTTTAAATGTGTTTTTTTATGTTTATGCGTCACTCCTAAGGTTAACCTTTGCTTTTAAGTTTTTTTTCTATGACGATTACTTCACATCTTTATGAAAATAGGTACACATTTTCATCATGATATGATCTATTTAATATTTATGCAAATTCATGGCTGTGACCTATATTTCACGGTTAGATGAACATTGTAAAATGTTGTTTTACTTCAGGTTTACCTTTGCGTTTAAGCTTTTTTTCTATGAAGATGACTTCACATCTTAATGAAACTAGGTACACATGTACATCATATGTTCTATTACATATCTATACAGATTTATAACTGTTTATTTATTTATACAGATTTATAACTGTGACCTATATTTCATGGTTGGATGAATATGATAAAACTGATTGTTCTGCCCTAAGTTTACCTTTTCTTTTAAGCTTTTATTCCATGAAGATGACTTCACATCGTTATGAAATTTTGTACACATGTACATCAGGATATGATATATTTAATATGTATGCAAATTAATGTCTGTGACCTATAGTTCACGGTTGGATGATCATGGTAAAATTCATTGTTCTGCATTTGTATTTAAACATTTTTTTTCTATGAAGATCCTGAAATTGACATACATGTACATCATGATATGGATATTTTTTTTAGTTATAACTGAATCGCACATTTTAGGAGATGATTTTTAACGCTTGATAATTGTAAGTGGTTTGGTTTAAACCGACACAATATTGATAAAAATGGTTCAGTTTGCGTAGGTATTCTCATTCACAACAGTCTGTTAAATAATTTTAATGTATCGATTTTAGTAGCTGGGTTTGAAGGTATTTTATGCATAAAGTTAGAGCATAAAGACTCTAATACCACCCTACTACCCTGTGCATGTTACTTACCACGAGACAATTTTGATGATTAATCTTTTTATGAAGATTTACTATGATATCTATCAATTTCAAAACGATGGTACAATATTCATATGTGGTGATTTTAATAGTAGATGTGGTGAAGAAGATTTTATTGCAGGGGTAGATTGTTTACCATCGCGTAACGTCGTCGATTAATAGGTATGGAGATTTATTCATACAATATCTTATTAATACTCACCTGTGTTTACTCAATGGTAGAAATAGCTTTCGCAATGATTTCACCTCTGTGTCTGTTAAATGTTGGGCTGTAGTTGATTACTGTATTATACCACATGGCTGTGTTAATATCTTTCAGGGTTTTTTCGGTTGTACATGTCATTGACCATTGACATGATAAATAATATAACGTAGTTAAAACTGTTGTCTCTGTTGGGCTAACATATCACTCTTTATAACGATGGAAAGTCAGTTTTAGTATTCTTACTATATGATATCAGAGAAAATGCCATGTTCTTGTACTAAGTTTGATTTTAGTAGTATCCCAAATGATTTTATGTGTGACTTTGAACTTTATCAAATCTAAATAATTTAATTGATTGTCTTGAACAAGGCATGCAATCACAGAAAGACACCTAATAGTTTATATACTAATTGGTGCGACCTTATTAACAGAAGGATTTCCACCGCATCACATTCCTACACCTTAACATCTTAACGACGTCGATATAGTCCGTCAACGTCGACATTTTTCAATCGGCGGCTATTTTGTTGTTTATGACAGATTTTCCCCTGACTTGACGTCATAATAGACGAAAAACAATAGAGAAGATAAAATGACTTCTTAAACCAGGGTGTTTGACACACTCTAATCAATTTTTAGCCACTGTCTTTGCGGCATTATGAAATTTACACGGTCGGCAGAATGTCTTCAGTTAGGGGCGTTATAAAAATTTACCAGAGAGAGAGAGGGAGATTTTTTACGCTGCATTTTGGTTGTGATCTGCATTTCACTAACATGGGATAACATTCCGATTTACTCCTTAAAAATGTCTTTGAAATGACTTTATCTTTTCCACTCATAATTTACATTATTTTTGTACATCAATATATTTGTTAAAAATGCTTGGAATGATGTAAATGCGTGCACCTTCTCTTGCTCTCCCTCTTTCTTTATATTTCACTTAACTGATCGACACTTCTTTTTCTCATCTTTTTTTTTTTGTATTAACACGTAATAAATATCAGTGCTGTCTGTGAATAACACAGAAACGTGCAAATACACATTTATCACAATGCTGAGAGAGACAGAGAGAGAGAAAGAGTCTTCTGCAGTCATTGAAGGTTTGAAAAGCAGTGAGAATCATCAAGAAAAAATGCAAATGCATATGAATTAAATATTTATATGTAAAGAGAAATCATTTGTAAAATTTAAGTTGGTGTTCAATGTAAATTTACATTGACGGTGATTGCCATTTTCTATACTTATCTATGCAATAATCTTTATTTACACACACACAACTCCATTCCTATGTTATAAGGACATAATTTAAAACTTATTCGTCATCAGACCAAAACAAAAATAATGATAATAAAAAAGTCCCGTTCCTTCTTGATTAAAAGAACTTGGACCTGTTTGTGGTCAGTTACTCATCAGTAAGCCAAATTTTAGCTCACCTGAGCTCAAGGTGAGCTTTTGTGATCACCCTGCGTCCGCCGTCGTGCGTCGTCTGTCGTCAACAATTTGTCTTAAATGACATCTCCTCTGAAACCGCTGGACAGAATTTTATTAATTTTGGCAAAGATGACCCATGGGTGAAATTTCACAAAAGTTGCTAATATAAACTTGATCTATGTAGATCTCTGGTTTCCATGGTAACGGAAAGAAAATAAATATGAAAACGTTAAAAATTATCTCCTTCAAAACTAATGGCCAAATTTCAAAATGTTTTAGTACATATGTTTCTTAGGTAACCCTCTACCAAGATTGCTTGAATTATTATGATTCGTGAAAAAACATGGCCGCTAGGTGCGGAGCAAATTTGCCTTATATGTATATAGTGAAAACTTTTAACGACATCTACTCTAAAACAGATGGACAGAAATTGATTAAACTTGGCAGGGATGATCCTTGGTCAAACATTCACAAAAGTTGCAAAAATAAACTTGATCCATTTAGAACTCTGGTTGCCATGGCAGTAGAAAGAAAAAAATATGAAAACTTTAAAAATCATCTTCGCGCATTTTGGTTTATTTCTCTCCTAATTTTTAGTAAATGATATACATATGCATGCCTTATATAAAGAACTTTGTTATTTGTTTATTTTTTATTTCATTTTTTATAGACTTGTGCAGAATAATTTCCATGAAAAGTGATGCATTTTTTCATCTTTATCTTACCCTCACATAACACTGCTGTGTGACTAATAACACCATGGTTTTGTTTCACAAATCTTGATTTGGACCTGAAACAAATAGATTTAAAAAATAATGTTCATTTATGCAAACTCCTATTATTTTTCAAACAGGTAAAACTTCTAGATTGGGAACAAGAAACCATGCATAGAATGAATTGTCAAATTTGGTTATTCTTCATGATGAAAAGTCATGTTTAAGATTATGTCACAAAAATGCACCTAAACAAAAGAAAAAAAGAAAGAAAGAAACCATGTTGTCCAGACGAACTTAGGAGGGAAACAGAGTCTTTGTTATCAGGAAAATTCAACAATTTGACTTAATTTTGAACTCCGAATTTTCAGTAAGGATTTTCCAACATATTTTTGTGTACACTTCTATAATAAAATATGATTCAAATAGCATAATAATGAGGTAAATTTCATTGGTATAGATCTGTCAATTAATTTTCTAAAACTTGTTTTACTGCATACAGTTTTATAAGAGTAGAGCTAAATATTTTATTTTAAATGTGTTTTATCATAAAAATTCATTTTTGTCTAATAGAAGTTAATGACTGTAGATGTAAAGAAGCTCAATATTTTAATAATCATGAAATGAGACTGAAAACATGTAAGGATGTCGTGTTAGATATTGACTACAGTAATAATCTGTGGAATTTGCTCTTTGCGCTTTTGAAACAACCCTCTCTCGATACACAGGGTCGCTGAGTAAAAGTTAAAAATTCATGTTGAAAACAAATTTGACACAAGAAGCAGATGAACGGAAATGATTGTGTATTGATTTTGCTAGTGATAAACCAAAATTATTCCAGTTATTATACCTAAAAAAGAGTTTAAAACATCTCATTATCCCCCAACTTACATATCTTTACACAGTCGTCTGCATGCGTATGATAATAATGGAACAAGAATATCATGTGTGCTGAAAATGGAGCGCGCAGAACCATGACGGTTGATAGACAGTCCAAAAAAAACTTAAAATATACATTTAACTCACAATATAATACAGTTTTTGTAACGAACTAGTTTAAGAAAACGTACTTTACCTTTATTTTCAAATCCTTTGATGATTTCGTTGATAATGTAGCAGATTTTTTTTAGCCAAAAATGAACGCTGGCTTTCATCACAAAATTGAAAACATTTACTGTAACCGCTTCAAAGTTGTTACACGTAATTGTAAAATGTACCGTAATTACCGAAAAGGGGCTGAATATCGGGTAATTTATTTAGATACAAGCCAAAACACATCCTAGTTTGATTTCTACACATATTGTTTTTATTTTACGCAATGAACAACAAATGAGAGGTATTTTATTTTGGGTTATCAAATGAAAAAAAAATATATAAGACATCAACTTCCGGTTTGACCTACAAAATACGGTGAGTTAATTTAATACGATTTTATACAAATCTGTAATACAATTTTTTTTTACTCTAATGGTTTGCAGTTAAGGAAAGATCGTACTAATAAACACAATATAAAGTAAATTTGTATTACAGATTTTTAGCTTTTTGAAGGAGAAATGTGCTTATTACACTAAAAACAAAAAGATAAAACTGATTTTCTGCCATAAAAGTACTTGTTCTAGGTTATAAATGGATGTGAGTCGAAATAAATGTTTGCTGAATTTGAAAAAGTCTATTCCTTATAAATTTCTATATATTTCTGTACAAAAACTTAATGAAAGGGGTTGAAATATCCATTTTATTGAGGTTGTTAAAAATAGGCACTTAACCGGATGTAGAATTAGACGGGACTTACTTGTGTTCTATGCAAAATGAAATATTGAATGATGTTAATAAAATAGTGTTAACTTTTGGAAGTTTATCGGGAAGATAGGCATAAACCAGGAAAAGAAAAAGTATATACCTATGGAGGTTAAGCTTGATGATGGTAAAATAAGTGGTAAGACTAACGACGTGCTACAAAAATGGAAATCCAGTTTTAGTAATTTATTTCGAAGTAGGAGTTGTGACTCTTCGTCTTTTAATTGTAGAACTATTTCCACTGATGGTGTTTATTTGTCTTTTAACAGAAATATTTCCGTTTAAGAGGTATGAAGGACAGTTATGAAAGCTAATGTTCGTAAAGCTGTTGTTGAATATGACATTACTCTGAAGTTTAAAAAAAACCACTGTTTAACTTGTGTTTTAACACTGGTACTGTACCTAGCATATGGAATAAATGTATTATAAATCCTATACCAAAGTCCTCGTGTGCGGACCCTAGGGACTCTTTATCATATAGAGGTGTAAGTCTAGCTTCAACAGTATATAAGATATATTGCTCAGTTTTAAATGATAGGTTGAGTAATTGGGTTGAAGAAATAAAAACTGTCAACATATATCAACCGTTACCCCTGAGATGCGTTTCAACAATCCCAACAATGTCAGAATTAGTTTCCGATACACAGGTAGGTGTTGATATGTTGATGTCAGCTAGTTTCATGTGTTAATGAGAAGTTATGAGGAATACCTTTTTAGAAAAGATAAAGAGAACAAGCTTATTCAGTTACAAGACATTGAGTAAGGACAAAAGCTCACTAGGACATGAGACCACCAGAATATAAGCCTACTGGACAAAAACCCACTCCTCCTTTTGGCAAGGCGGACAAAAGTCCACTTGTAAAATAAAACAAGACATGGGCATTAAGAATTAAATTCCGAAATAAGTTCCTGCATTTTTTTTTCGAGTGGCGACGCCGCTTTGATCTCCATAATGTCAAACGTTAGCTGTGAGTGATTGAAATTGAGTAATAAATAAATGTTAGGACATTTGTAATATTCGTAAAAGTTATCTCGATAGCAGTCTTATCATTTTGAGGATACCAGACCTGATGACTTCTTATGAAGTTAAGTGAACGTAAATTCTATATATTTTTACGAGTTTTACGTATATGTATTGTTGTCGCGAATTGTGGGACTTATTATGAAGAAACGTGCAAACCTTAAGTGACAGCAGGTCACCAAATGACTAATTTCACTGTGACGTTCACAAACATGCAAATAAGAAAAAATGTATTATTACTTTTGTTTTGCATACAAATGGTTATTTTTAACAGGCATATTATGTGTATCGCTGACGTTTCCGCTCCTGTTTATTGACTGTACAACCTGCTCCGAGGCTGGTAAATGGGTACAGTTCATCTATTATGCTGTCGTTGCGCTCATCTATACATTCGGGTGGGCTTCAACCCAGATTAGCCATTTGTCACTCATTCCTGAACTCACTTCGGAAGTGCATGGACGTGTTGGACTAAACAGTTACAGGTACCTAACGTATTTTGAATTACAAGAAAAAAAAAACAAACGCAAATGCAATATCTACTATTAAACCTGTTACAAGAATTCTTATATTTCGTTTCGTTATTAACAGAACTATCCCAAATGTATTGCATGTATTCATTTAAATCTTTCATACCGATACATTGTATATGAATTTCTTGTACATGTATATGAAATAGTTCAATAAACACTCCCACCCCCACACACGTATATAATACTATGTTTTGTTTATAATTTAGAAATGAAATTAGCATCATTATATTCATATCACGATGGTATATTAAATGGAACGATTCAGATATATCCTGATGAAATACAGTAATCGGATAGTTTTATGTCATGTATATATACTCCACACATTGAAATCACTTATACCTAAAATAATGACAATGGCATTACTTGATTTCAGGTTTGCGTTTACAGTTCTGTCCAACCTGACGGTTTATGGAATAGCTTGGGCTCTTTTTGACACTATCCATTCTGATGATGATACAGGGTCTCTTGGACCAGGTGACGCAAGTAAATTCATGGTACGCTTATCTTAACGGTATCTGCATATCATTCCGATCAACCCGTTTCTGACGTTATTAATTTGCGTTTAAAATTTAAATTTTAAAATCTAAAAAAAGAAAGAAAACCCTGCTCTTCTGAAACCAGTGGTCAGAATTTTAATTTCATTTGGCACAAATTGTCTCCTCGTGACCCTCTACCATAATCGTAAGCTGCAATAGATTTCTGGAAAAGTGAGACACCATGGAGTCGGATGTAAGTGAAATCCCAGTCGTATTTTATTTTTATACATTTTATAAATCATATATTTTGATGAAATATATTGATATTATATAAGATTATGGTAATGTTGGAAATAAGTATGTATACATTTAATAGAGAACGATTATCCAATTTACTCCATTATTCAGTTAATACATGTATATTTTATTTTACTCATGAAACAATCACATGTATTTGTAGATGCTCCTTTTTTTCCTTAGGTAGGAGTTTATTGTTTTGATTTGTTTACAAATTATTGTGGGGTCTAAATAATATAATAATAGGTAAATAAAAACGCATGTAGACCTGTAAACATCTGATATATGATAAATGTACTGAAACATACTGTTAATAAGGTGGCCAGTATGGTGGCTCTCCGACCAACTGCTATCGAATGACGGGAAAAATAGAACGTTAAACTTAAAAAACAATGGTTTGCTATGGTTTGCAGAGCAGAAAGCCATATCGTTTGTTCAAAACAAACGAGATCTAGTTATTATTATGATTCTTTCTTCCTTCCTATTGATGTTCAAATTTAAACAGATTGCCGATGAAATCTTAACAGTAGGCACAGTGACTTTTGAACGCAAAAAAAAATGTCTTCATTTGACGTCACATGACGTAACATGTAGAACAATCCCCGGCCGTTGTATTGGTGTTTCAATTTTAAAGATTGGCCTAAGATTCATTAAGTAATAGGGAGAAAACGAAACGAAATAAACATATTTTTGCCGTTTTATCAAGGTATAATTGTTGTTGTTGTTGTATTGGGGTTTACCGTCGCTGCGATAGTATTTCAATCATATAGCGACGTCCAGCTAATTAAGCGATTAAAGCTGTTAAAGAAACATAAATATGTAAAGTGTGAAAGATGTTGGGAATTTAAAGACCTTTCCAACGGTACCTAGCTTTTAAAATCGGACATCATATAAGGAAGTTACATGAAATATAGGATATAATTAAAAACGTTCTTTCATGCCCCTCTGCAATTGGTCCCAATCATTTAATTGCTTTAAATGTTTTTTGTCTAAGAAACTATTAGTATTTAAAAGTCAAAGTAAGAATATTATTTATGGCTTGATGCAATGCCGTTCTAATGTTATGCAAATTTAATAGTCAGACCATTCATTGCAAAATAATCGGTCGGGAAGTCGTTATTGACACGAACACTTCTTGCCGATTTTTGCCGTTTTCGTGAGGATTAACTGAATCAGAAACCCTTTCTAATGTTAACTAGCTTTTCAAAATTGACTAACATGTAAGGAAGTTACATGAAAAATAAGAATTAATTTAAACTGTACTTTCACGCACGTCTGCAGGTGGTCCCAATCATTTAATTGCTTTTTTTTTCTAAGATACTTTTAGTTTTTGAATGGTATATTTGATGTTTTGCAAAATTTGATTTGGTCTATCATTTTTCGTAATCCTGAGATGGGAATGAATTATGAATCGAATAAAAGCTAGTTTTCAGTATTTTAAAGCTAAATAAATCTGCATTTTGCACTACTTAAACATACAACTGCATATGAAAAAAAGAAGCAGGCGCATTTTCATCATTTCTCATGAATCCATGCCTTTGTTTAGATATCAAATAGATGTGAACTGAAACTTTCGTGTAACACTCTAAGCTTAACGTACAGGAGGATCTGCAAAGGCCCCAGAAAAAATTGTAAATATTTCCCTATGAACCGTTGAATTTTAACAAAAAATATGGACACTCTGTTTTGTTAAAGCTGTCATACAATAACTATTTTGGTCATTTAATTAGTTTGATTTTTGGGTTTAAGTTTTATTGACGTGACCGTATACGTGCATAGTCATGATAAATATGTATCTCTTCATCGATATATCTCCCTCTCACATTATCTTGATTATAAACCTCAGAAGCGTATAATTCCATGCCATTTAGAATGACGTAACGCATTTTTCTGCACATTCGGACGGATGTGAAATGGCTATTAAGATACCATTCAGGATGCATCCGTTCACACAAATTTTCGGGTATCGAGGTAACATAGTGACTCAGCGAACTTAAGGTCAGTGGCCAGCCTTCTCCTTCTCATTGCGCTATCAGACATGCGTAATGTATTTATTTACAACATTTCTTAGCGTTCAATCATAAAATGTGTTCTTAACAACCTTTTGGGTTGGGCAGTGGCTCCATAGTTGCCCCCGGTAAATCCGCCACTACCGATTGTGCTAGCATGGCTAGTCAAAAAACCATAAAGGTCAAGTGGGCGACTGACTTGATGACTGAATGGCAGGAGGACATCGTCATCTGCAACGAGAAGCCAAACTCCGAAATGGACACTGCCAATAAAGAGAGAGTGTGGTCAAAAAAGATTTGTCCGTTTTTGTTCCGAAAACCTTATAGTAGTCTATGGACTAGTTACAGATTGCTCTAGATGAACTGGTCTCAGTGAAAAAGTGGTAATCTTGAACGCACGGATTTGTGGATTTGGTCCCCAGCCTGATTTATTTCCCTTGCGTCTGGCGCTTCGTATAATCATAAGAAAAATGTTCCAGGATTGTATAGCCTGGTGTTAAGATGATGTAACTTATGTAACCATGTCACATTGGCTTGATATATCTGCATTATTCTCATGTAGACAAAATCCCCATTTGACTGAAATAATGTTAGTGGAACGTTACTCCAAACATAAAATACACATATACTGAGGTACACAGTGACATGTACAAGAGTCCTCTCATCACATATATACTGATGCACACAGTAACATGTACAAGAGTCCTCTCAACACACATATATACTGAGGCAGTGACATGTACAAGAGTCCTCTCAACACACATATACTGAGGCAGTGACATGTACAAGAGTCCTCTCATCACACATATACTGATGCACACAGTAACATGTACAAGAGTCCTCTCAACACACATATATACTGAGGCAGTGACATGTACAAGAGTCCTCTCAACAATATACTGAGGCAGTGACATGTACAAGAGTCCTCTCATCACACATATACTGAGGCAGTGCATGTACAGAGTCCTCTCATCACACATATACTGAGGCAGTGCATGTACAAGAGTCCTCTCATACACATATACTGAGGCAGTGACATTGTCCTATACTAATGGAGTCTCCCTCTCATCACACATATACTGAGGCAGTGCATGTACAAGAGTCCTCTCATCACACATATACTGAGGCAGTGACATGTACAAGAGTCCTCTCATCACACATATACTGAGGCAGTGACATGTACAAGAGTCCTCTCATCACACATATACTGAGGCAGTGACATGTACAAGAGTCCTCTCATCACACATATACTGATGCACACAGTATCACGTCGTAGAGATGTAGCATGATGTCACATCAAGTAACATTATCCTGACACCGGGCCAACTAGACCTGGAAAGACAATTATATGCTTAGCGCCAAGGAAGGGAACTAAACCTGGCATCATATTTTGTGACTTCAGTATGTCGGACCGAGGATCGAAACCACGATTCCTGAGTGTAACAATGAATTTACATTACACTTTTCATCAAACTGAGAAAAAAAAATGAATTCGTGTGTTTTTGTCTTGTGTGAGTCTTATGATTTTGCATAAATTTAAAATTATAATTGGATAAGTGCACATATTCTGCTTTGATACTCTGACAAAAACAATATATTTCCCCCATATAAATATAGGACCAGACATAATAAAAAGGAAGTGCCATATAAAAAGCCAATATTAGCTTGATATCTGATCATGGGCAGCATGCATGACACCGAGAAAACCACAGACACATGATATTGAATGGGCCATTGTGTATAATTACCAGCATATTTGTGTCAAAGCGACACCCTTTATATTGCTGAAGGAAGTCATATTTTAAATTGATAAGATTTCAATGTACACTTCCGTCATGCTACGGTATGCATCGCTTTGTTTGGAGACAGGATCAGGCTAGACTTAACTTGACTATTTGAGTTTACCGTCGCTTCGACAGTGCGACGTAAAGCTAATTACGGGTGGAGGAAGACCCCGAATGCACGGAGGCATCCGGGTAGAATCACCGACCTACGGCAAGCCAGCTGGTAGGCTTCCTCAAATAAAAGTCCGAATGACCTTGCCGGGATTGAACCTGTGCTGTGAGGGTCTGGGTGAGTGTTAAAGTCAGCGACTTTTACCTCTCGGCCCCGGAGGCCCCTGAGACAGGATCAGTGATTTTAAATCAAATCATGAGTAGGTTAACGTAAGTACATCGTCCTCCTTATGCTCATCATCAGTGGTAACAGCATCGTATGAAGGGTCAGGAAATTAAGAACAAGATGTTTTA
>CM037787.1:5942122-5959043 GCA_021229015.1 Solen grandis
TTTTTGAATTAAACAAAAATCGATAAAAAATCAATTTCGGATCAATCATCTGTTTTAGCTTTTTCGACAAAAAAATATCAATAAACTGATTTCTAAAATCGAATAATAAAATTCCTAAACTCAAATGACTAAATGATAGAGCAGAAAAAAAGGCTATGCATTTTAATGACTTTCACAGCTGGATGCCACTTCATGTTCATAGGTTCATACCGGAGATCCGGTGAAATAACTTTCACAGCGGGGTTCCCATGATCACAGAGTACATGTTCAGACATGATTCTTCAGATCCATGCATTTAATGACTTTCACAGCTGGATACCACTTCATGTTCATACCGAAGATCCGGTGTTGGGGAAAAGTATGAAACTTTCACAGCAGGGTTCCCATGATCACAGAGTAGTAACAAAGATGGCCTCCTGTTACCAAAAATAGAAACTAGGTCAACAAAATGGCGCCTGTTTGTTTGACTCCAAACCGACGACCTTACTATTCAGGCGTTGCTTATTTGCATATTTTCCACGGCAAGTTTAACTTTACCTCTCCGCGCTTAGTGCGGATCCACGCAATGCGATTCTGCACTAACGAATACGAGTGGAATATGTTACACAGATATTTATATCATAACCGTAACCGATTATATTGTGTTATTCTTTGTTATTTTTCTGTTTACCATCAATTGTAAGCGTGAATAAAATATCTGTGACATTTTCTTAATCTGAACAGCAACCCATTTTACATATTTGAAGATCTACTCTTGTAAAAAGAAAAAGTAGCGCTCCGCATGTATGTAATTGACTTAATGTAGTCCACCCCTTTAATTTTGTTGGGTTCCTATCAGAGTTTTCTTAACTTTGAAATATAAAGCCCAAACATTCTAGTATCAAAAATTTTATAAAAACCTTGTCAATTTCTAACATACAAAACCAACAGATGGGAAGTATACATCGGGATTTCGCTAAAAAAAAAAGACATTGCGTAACCCAATCAAAACGTAGCTCCGTCCCTTGGTTTCCACCTGGTTATTATCCCCCGCCGATAAAATCGGGGGGGGGATATTTTTTGGCGTTGTCCGCCCGCCCGTGCGTCCGGGGTTTTCCGTGCGTCCTTTTCCGTCCAAATTTTTTGTCCGGAGCATAACCCCAAAAGTATTCAAGCTATTGCTTTAAAACTTCACAGGGGACAGATCTCATTGAGGGAAGTGCAGTGCACAAGAACCAAAAACTCCCCTTTTAGCCTAATTTTGGAGTTATTGCCCTTTGTTATTTTTCATACTTGTTTTTGTCCGGAGATTACCCCAAAAGTTTAAAAAGCTATTGCTTTGAAACTTCACAGGTGGACAGATCTCATTGAGGAGAAGTGCAGTGCAAAAGAACCAAACTTCCTTATCCAAATTTTGGGTTATTCCCCTTTTTTAAATTTTTATACGGGTTTTTTTGTCCGGGCATTACTCCAAAAGTATTCAAGCTATTGCTTTGAAACTTCCCCGGTGGACAGATTCATTGAAGAGAATTTGCAGTGCACAAAAAACCTTTAACTTTTCTTGGGCCAAATTTTTGGAGTTTTTGCCCTTTGTTATTTTTTCTATTTGATTTTTGCCCGGAGCATATCTCCAAAAGTATTCAAGCTATTGCTTTAAAAACTTCCCCAGGTGGACAGATCTCATTGAGGAAAAGGCAGTCCCAAAAAACCCATAACTCTTCTTAGAAAAATTTTTTGGATTTTATTCCCCTTTTTTTTTTTTCCCAAAACTTGATTTTTGTCCGGAGCATATCTCCAAAAGTATTCAAGCTACTGTTTTAAAAACTTCACGGGTGGACGATCTCATTGAGGAAATTTGCAGGGGCACAAAACCATAACTCCCCTTTTCCCAAATTTTTGGGGGTTTTTTGCCCCTTTGTTTTTTTTCATACTTGATTTTTGTCCGGAGCAAACCCCAAAAAAGTTTTTCAAGCTATTTTTTAAAAAAATTCACAGGTGGACGATTCATTAAAGGGAAGGGCAGTGCACAAAAAACCCAAAAATCTTCTTGGCCAAATTTTTTTGGAGTTATTGCCCTTTGTTATTTCATACTTGTTTTTGTCCGGGCATCCCTCCAAAAGTATTCAAGCTACTGCTTTGAAACTTCCAGGGGGAAGATTAAATTGAGGAAAAGTGCACCCCCACAAGAATTTTTAACTCCCCTTTAAACCCGAATTTTGGGTTATTCCCCTTTTGGTTTTTTTCCCATACTTGATTTTTTTTCCCAAACCCATGAAACAGCCCCCATTCATGAACTAAATTTTTTTCGGCGGGGGTTTTTCGTGTCTGTGACACAACCCTTGTTGTTTTTTGCTTTTTGATGGAAATGTGGGACTCGATTGACATAAAAAAATTTATTTCACTAGCGGTGCGTGATAAATTAGTTGTTTGTGTGGGAAAAGTCTATAAGGAATGACTTCCCCCGGGGATTTTACACAATTCCTGCATGAAAAAATCCCCGCATTTAAAAACGGTAGATGGGGTTTAAAAAGCTACACTTCCCAACCGTGAAAAGGACGACTCAGCTCCCTTTTTTCAGGCTTTTGCTGCGTTTTTATTAATTCAAGGCACAAACTCACTCTAACACCCCCTAACGTGCCATCTATTTCGTTTCCCCAAGTTTTTTAAAAACCCTTTTTTATTTTATCTCGCAAAGACCATCACTTGCTTTCTTTTTCCCCCCCCACATGGTGAAACTATCGTGTTTAAAAAAAATTTCAAAAGTGACGTGTACAACAGTCATTTCATAGTTACCAGTTAAAAAAAAGAACTTTAAAAATCTGCCCCCCTGATTCCTCTTGAGAAGGCGGGGGGGGTGTATAATTTGTCAATTTAAAGACGGGTTTATTTTACAGGCGGGAAAATAATGGAATATCGTTTTTTGTTGAAGTGTTTAAAATGGAGAAAAGTCAAAGTCAAACCACCCGGCCCTAGTACTTAGGTATTCAACTTTTGGGAAAAAAGGTTCATGACCCCAACTCCCGGGTTTTTTGGAACAAAAGAGAGCGATTTTAACTATGTCTGTCGCCCAAAGTTCAGCGTGTGGATGTTTTCCATTGCCTTTAATAACTTCTGAAACGCTGGGTTTTTAAAAATTTTATCAATTTTTAGTTAATCCCGTCGCCGTCCTCAGGCATTGTGGCTTTGATTGTAAATTTTTTTTTTCAAAATGTTAGAAAATTTATTTTAAAAAAGAAAATATGGGATAAAATTCTGAAAACTTGTTAATGATAGCAAAAACCCGCAGTGTTGCTTTAGATTTTTTGTTTGTTAACGTAATAGAAGGTCAAAAAATACAAGCATTTATGATAGTTTTTTAAAGATTTCGGTTTGATGCAGGATGTTTAAATTCTGAAGTTCTCTGTTTTAGTTTTTTTTTGTGCCCAAAATTTGTTTCGAATTTAAATTTTTTTCATAATTGACTTTAGTTGCCCATGGTCCTCAAAAGTCATTTTTTGGTTTTTTTATCCCTTTAAAAAATGTCCTGCCCGAGGGGTTTGGTAGTACTTATTTTGTAGTATAGATATTTTGAAATTTTACTTTTTTATCTGGGATTTTTAAAAAAAGGTTAAACTGAATTGGGTTTTAATAAATGATACTAAGTGATGGTACTCAGGTGAGCATTTCCCCGGGCCATCATGGCCTCTTTTTTTTTTTTCACACAAATGAAAAGCTTCTTAAAAATTTCCCGGGTACCTTAGGGGCTATATCAAATTGTTTTCCCAAAGTATTTTTAGAATGTTGACCAGGGGGAGCATGAGTCCCTCACTGTCAGACGAGGGGTCCTGACCCTACAAGCTCGGGTGAAGGAGGGGGGAAAGCAGCCGACAGGGTGATCGGATCCAAGAGGGGACCCCCAGGAGACCGGCAAGAGGGGTGATGTACGAGACGAGGCGCGGCCAACAGGGGGCGTTTCATGAAAAAAATTAGAATATTGCCAACGTATGAAAACATTAATTTTTTTTAACAGTTTTTAAAAAATTTTGTATTTCGGGAACTTTTTCCCCTTAAAAAGTTACATAGAAAAAGACTTGCATAGTCTATTACCCCAATTGTGTGACCGAGTATAACTAAATTTATGGTATGAATAAAAAGTATATCACATTTTTCAAATAGAGAACATATTCCGGGAATTTAAAATTTGGGTAAAATTCTTTTAAAATTAAAAATTGATTATAAGTTGAAAAAAAAATATTACTCAAACCCAAAGTATGGGAAACCCTAGCAAATGTTTTTTCTAAAAAAAAATTTCGACTTTAAAAACCCACATGTCTGCGCAACAAGAATTGGGACAAGCAAGGATATGGACCCAGGTTTGAAGGGCCGCTCACGCATAAGCATTACTTCTGTCAAAGTGACTGTATGTTGTTACTATCTTTTTAAAATTATTTCGGGGTAAATTTTCCCCCGGTGTTGATATAATTTGAGAAAAACCCACGTACGTAATCAGGCATATTTAAATGTATAATGAAACTTTTGTATTCATGTATGTTTGTTGCGTTATGAGGGGAGAGGGGAGAGAGAGAGAGAGAGAGGGGCGGGGAGAGAGAGAGAGTTTTAAAATATATGTTTCAAAGATATTTTAGTTCCAAAAATTATCTCGATAGATATATATTATCAGTTATTAGTTTGTTTTTTATTTTGTAAATATGTTTTTTCTATTTCCTAATTTTTTCATTAATTTTATTTTAATTTTTGTATGTTTGCCAATAAAACCCAAAAAAAGGGCATCGTCTTTGTTATTTATATAATAAACTAATGCACTATCAATCATTTTTCAAACTGACAAAGGATATTGAGCTTAGATATTGCATTTTTTCCCCAACCATGTGTCTTGTTTTCTTTTTAAACCGAGCTTTTGTCGTGTACAAAATATACTTAGATTTCACAAAACGAGATGCATTTTTGTCTTTGAGTTGAAACATTTTCCCGAAATCATTTTCCATTTTTTAAAACGTTCTAAAACATTTTCTATTATTTGCACGTTTAATATTATTTAAGCAACGCACCCCCAATACGAAATCCGCGATAATCTTTTTTTCTATTTTTCCCATAGCGACCGCATATATCTAATTTTTAAGTAGCAAACAAACAATTTACACTTTCTTTTACGTTGCACAAAAAAATTACACACAGAAAGGGCCCGTGTTTAAATTTAAAATTTTTTAAAGTTTTTTGAAATCTCATGAAAAGGTTACCCTTTGTAGGAGACCCAGCAGAAAGTAAAAACATGGCTTGAACGTGTATGACACAACTCCTCGGTGTATTGTGGACTTAAGGAAAACAATCAAGTGACACGTGGGTACTTAGATCCTGCAAGGCTCACTGTAGACGTATGTTTTAAACCTATATTTTATGTAGTTTCCCTTACTCTACCTTAATCAAGTTAGATTACTGCTTAGTATATTTAAACAAAAATCGTTTGATATAGTTTCTTCCATTTGAATTAAATTTTTAAATTGTTTTAAATGACTTTGAAAGGAATTGATTAGAGGGAAATTTCAGATTTCTTTAAAAAGTTTTAGTTAAAAAATAAAACAAGTACATGTTTATCATGAAAAAAAAACTAAAATTTAACAGAAAATGACCCCCAAATTTAAACATACATAGATGTTTTAAGAAGTTTCTTTTTTTATTACTTTTTTAAAACAAAAATTTCCCACTTTATTGCTAATTAATTAAATTCCTATTACTTTTTGGTTTTAATTTTTGTTCATAAATAAGTAAAGCACGTTTTCCCTTTTTAAAAGTGCAGAAAATATCGCTAACGAGGGTTCTGAATTATTGTATCAAATGAAAAAGTATTTTTTAAATAGGAGCTAATTTATTTTTCTACATTGGGCCCTTAAAAAACCCTATCGCTCACTTACGGAAGCAAGAGGGGACATGCTGTTTTTCGAGATAATAAAAAAAAAACAAACCCGTCCCGTCTGTGGTTCCGTACTCGCGTGCTTTCCCTGAACGAAACTTCCACGGGTGTGGAATGTTTTATATCTTTACCCGGGCGTTTACATGATAGGACAAAAGTCTTTGATAAAAAACACACCACCTTATCTTTCAGATAATGACCTTTTAAATTTAGATAAAAATTATTTCAACCTGAGTTACCAAAACCCAAAAGGGGGTGGGAGTTTGGTGAGCCTTTTGTTTAGTATCTTTTATTTAAATGATTTACTTATCTAGGAAAATAAGTGTCGTAAACTTCTCAATTGTAAGGGTTCTGAAAAAATTCCTTCCAAATGCCTACAAAATGCACTATGATTTTGGGAAACCAAAAATATATAAAATATATTTAGATACCGATTTTTGTAAGCAGTAAGGTTTTGCTGTCTTGTAGTATCTACTTTTCCTACAATCTAAGAATTGCATTTTTTCGCAAATTAATATGCGGTAAAATTAAAAATAGTTTTTTTTTAATGTTCTTTGGCCCCTTTTTTTTTTGTTTTTTTCATAAAAATAGTAAAGAGTTTTTTTCCCAACCAATAAGCCAAACAGCATAATATAGAGCATTTTAAGTAAACCCTATTTAGGCCCCGATTCACCGGGGGGGCCCAGGGGGGCCCTTTCCCCCCCCAGCTGCCCTGGTTATACATTTTTTTTAGGCCCCTTTAAAACCCTTGATTCAAATGTCTGAGCTGTTTGGGAAAACCCCTTCGTTGGCCCCCCTACTGAACCAACCGCTTTAACCCCCTGACCGCCAGCTCCTAATTTTCTTATGGCCCCCCGTGTTTTTGTGTAGGTAATCCGAATCGGCAGTCACCAAAGACTTAGTGTAAGCATGTGTTTGGGGACTGGTATGCAAATTAATTGGGCACCTTCACTGATTCAAGGAAATTTTGAGTGTTTCCTAAGGATATTCTCTGCCCAGCGATCTAAGTTTAAGAAAAATTTGGCAATTAAAAAAACTTTATATCATAAAACTATTTTAGACGGGTTTTTTTGGAAAAACAAAAAAATCGTTTTGTAAAAATTAGCCCAAAAAAAAAAAAACCAAGTTGGACTTTAAAAAGGTAATTGCTATCGAAATTTTTTACTAGAGCCCAAAAAAAATTATTGAATTTTAAAAAATAAATTTTATAAAACAATCAACAAAATTTTTTTAAAATTTCCCTTTTTTCAAAATCTATAAATTTTTTAAAAAAAGAAAAAAAAGCGGGAAAATTTTTTCTGCCGGGGTTTATTTAACTTTCAGGTATGAAAAATTTTCCCTTTTTTTTTCTGGAATTTCTTGTGAAGATGTTCCGATCGAAAATTTTGCACCCAAATTCTTAAAGGTCAACCTTTTCCCTTCCAAAATTTTGCAAATGATTTTTTTTAAGGGGAAAATTTTGTTTCTTTTTCGTCTTTCAAAACTTTTTTTTTAACACGTTGAGTAAAAAAACAAATGTAAAAAATCCTTTCGGGGGGTTCAGGAAAACCCTTTTTAAATATTTACCCATTTTGTGAAAAAAAAAAACAAGTAACCCTATTTCTTACTGGGGAAAAAAGAACCCTTTTTTCATAATTCGTCCCCCCCCCCCCCCAGCGCTTCCTTCCCCCCTTTTTTTTTATTTTTTTTTTTTGTGGGGCCAAAAGCTTGTAATAAATTTAAAATACGATTCAACACTTTATTCAAAAATGACTTTGCGAAAGTAAAAAACATTAACGCTAAATGCTTAAGGCCCGGCTCATTGGATTTTTTTTTTTCCTCGGGGGGGATCATACCCACCCCGAGGGAAATAGGTCGCGACCCATGGGGGTCTGGGGGGGCCCTCGGGTCTGCAAAAAGAATTCTTTAAAAATTTTCCCCCGAGGTTTCGATTTTTTATGGGAAAACAAGGGGGGAAATATCCCGAAAGCTCGGTCACATTCCGGAGTTTCCGCGTTTTTTTTTCCTCCGATGAACCCCATGCGTTGTGGTCTCCCGAAGTACAGGGGGCTTTGGGGATATTGGGCGGCCTTTCTGTGACACTTCCCGATTTAAAAAAAAAAAAAAAAAAAAAAATGGAAAGGGTTAAAAAGCGCCCCAAATTGTTTCTTTTTGGCGTCTTAGATGAGACGGAAAAAGGCCTTGGATTGCTTTGGGCACCCCTTAAACCCCGCAAAAACTTTTCTTGACTTTGTCCTTTTTCCCCATCAAAATTTTTTACCTTTTTAAATTTCCCGAAACTGGAGGTTGAAACCCCAATTGGGGGGTATTCCCCCCTTGTTACAAACTCAGTGAAAAACGGGGGCCCCTTTCCCCATCTCGGGGGGGGTCCCCCCGGGGCTTTTCCGAACTCGGGGCTAAGGATTGTGTCATAGCCGAAACAACCGAATGTTCAAGGCCCCAAACCCCCAAGCCCCTATTGTCTTTTCAACGGCGCTCATTTTTTTTGGCCAAAAATCGGGGGCCTGGTAGAAAAAAAAAATTTATTTCCAATCCCCGTTTTTTCCCCCCCGGGGCCTAGGCCCTTTAATTTTTAAATATATCGGGTTTTAAAAAAAAAAACAAAACAACAAAAAAAACCTTCCCCCTTCCCCAAATACCCTTCAGAAAGCACCCTCACACAAAAACTTTTTTTTTTTGGGGGGGCATGCCCCCCAAACCCCCTACCCCCCTTCAATTTGGTTTTTTTCCCCCCCGCGAAAAAATTTTTGACCCCGGGGGGGTCCCCCATTTAAAGTGATTAAATTGCGGTAATATGGCAACTAAACCAAAGCTTTACCATGATCCCCTTTCACGCTGTTTTTTTTGATTCAAAACTTTAATTTTCATTTTCATTTTTAACCGTTAAAATTTTAATTTTGGCCAAAATTTCATTGGTGGGCGTGTTTTGGGTTTAAATTGGGCTAACGGAATTAATGTGTTTGATGCAAAAAACCTAAAAAAAAGAGCATTTTCTTGTTTAAAAAGTATGGAAAATCAGTTATTTTTTGGATTTTTTCTTTGGGGTTAGCGTTCACGCCCCTATTCATGTTTTCTTTGTTTGTTTTTATTTCCCCGTTTTCCCTCAGTATGTTTTATAAAAAAATTTGACAAATTGCATTTAATCAAATTACTAAATGTTCAGAAAATGCCAGAGGCCCCTTAATTATTTTATGAACATTTAGAAAATTTTGATATGAAATAAAAATTCTTCGGTCCTTATGTATACAGGTAAAAAAATGAGATAGTTTTTTTAATTTTCGCGCATGGAAATTATTTTTTTGAGGCAAGTTTCCAGCGTATTTTTGATTTGTTTTAGTCAAGCAAAGAGTATTATGTGAGTTGCAATAATAAACAGATTGAAAAAGGAAAGGCTATCGGGAAACCCCCCCTTTCCCCCCCTTTTTCCCCAAAACTTTATCAACCAACACTAATAAACAAAATTGTTTAAAAAACCAAACCTACCTTTCGGGAAAGTAAAAGAAAAAAATTATAGTTAATATATTAATTGTTTTATGCTTTGCGGGTCTGGGTTTCTTTCTATTAAATTTTAAAACGGGGGGTTTTAATATCATGATAACATTCATCACATGCGGTTTACAAATCTACGACATTTTTTGAACATTTAATTAGATCAATCACAATTACTGAATTTCGCCAATGTTGTCTTTCACAAATTTTCAACTTCAATAGCATGTTAATGCAAAAACAAAAGTTTGAAAAAAAAAGTATAGCTTTTGTTTTTTGCGCTGAAACTTCAGGTTTCCTCCCAAAATTCCCTTTCCCAATTCTTTTAAAATATATTGCAAGTATAAATTTTTCCCACAAAGCAGACCAGTTATGACGCATGAGTTTGATATTTACAATTTACAGTAAAACTTCGATGGTGGAACTTCGGTGTGTCGCCTTTTTTTCAGTCCCGAAATCTTCCTTAAATACTATATGAAATCCAATTATGAGTCAAAAATTTTTTGAGTCGATTTTTTTAATAAGTCGATTTTTTTTTTTGGTCCCGATATAAAATTATTAGATTTACCTTTCATGAATAAAACTGCCAATTACCTGTACCCATTATTGCCTCGGGATGTTTTCACATGTTAGCGGAGGCACGAGAATGTGTTCGCAACCTTTTTACCGGCGTCTTTAATTCGCCATTTGTAAACAGAAAATTACCATAATGCACTAGTGTAACGGAATTTTGCTAATTGGACTGAAATTACGTCGGTAAGAACAAACGGTGTAAATGTTTTAAAGATTTTAATTGCACTTACCCAACATGTCATCATTATTAGATATAAGCTGAAATCATGACAGTCTGTAGCCCACATATCATGGCTACGACAGATGAAACACATGCTGACTGTCCTGAACAATGGCTGTCTAGTAAGGACCGGTACCCAACCAAAACTTAATAGTCGATTTTTACCCATTTAACAAACATTCTTTTACCACTGTACATGCACTACATATGAGTCGACTTCCCGATGACACTGTCCCTAGAAGTTCGACTCATCGAAGTTTATGTATTTGTATAATCAAAAATTAACACCACGTTTGGAAGCAACCCATTTGACAATTACGTAATGTACACCGTTTCATATACACAATTAACTAGACAAAAAAGAAAGCAACTGAATCAAAGCATCTAAATATTACATATCGATATATGCAGATGTCTACTTTGAGTGTTAAACATAATGATAGGTATATGTCGTTCACGTATTACCATTTTAACTAGCCATGGTCTATAGTAAGTACCTAAATTGAAATGGAAACGAAATTTTTGTAACAGTTGAATGAGCTAATATATATTTGATTATAGTTTATTGTACGTTAAAACAAAACCTTCTAGCCCCTGTGGTATGCATTGTCGTGAAAATGATCACATAAAACCCAAAGGAATATTTGAAATGTATTTTGGGGAAATTGATTTTTAGGACCATACCGTGCTTACTTAGGTGGGATTGCAGCTGGAAACAAAAGTATCGAATAAAAATTGAATTGTATGGAAAACAAATTTTTCCCGTCATTTAAATGTTTGAGGAATTGTACCTTTACCAGTTTTTACCAACGTTTGTACCTCCATTTTAAAGGTAAATGATATGTCAAACTGTATTAGATTTATCGTGACAATGTTTTAAAATCACAGAAGATTATTTACTGGTCAACTGCTTTTTCCCAATATCGAGGATGTGTCAGAGTCCGCCCACTGTGGAGAAAGATTCAAAAGAAACAGAAAAGTTTTCATTTCGACATGCCTTCATTGGCATTATTGGATTTCTGGGAGCTGTCAGCGTGGTTATATTTGGCTATTTTTCAACGAATGGACCCAAAATCATTTTCGACGCCTTTATTTTAAGAACGAATCTACATCTTCAAATTATTCTAATTGTAAAGATGTAAACTTCCGACGTAACGTATATTTTGATGGAAAAGGTCCAACTGATGGGGTCCCTATGGGTGAGTATTATAACATTGCAAATCGTGTTCCAATGTTTTTTGCCAGTTTGGTACTACCAAGTTTGACTGATCATTTAGGAAGGCGATTCATATTAATTCTTACAACTTAAGCATGTGGCTTTAAGATGTTAGTGGCAATGGCCGTTATTTTACTTCGACTTAATTAGTTATCATTGTCGTTTTTTTTACGGCATTGTTGGTATGTTTGGCGTATAATTGTTTCTTGTCCGGGATATTACTTTCGTAGCTGATATCTCTAAAAAAACAACAACGAGTGCTTGCGATTACCATCGCTAAATTCACCTTAATTGCTGGATCCCAGCTTTTAGTGTATGTCAGTGTTTTTATCAAAACATTGAATTTGGGCTTTTCTACACAAGCTTGATTTGTGCCGCACTCACATTTCGGCGTTTTGTGTAATCATTATTGTATTACTGAATCATTACCAAAAGAACAACGGGTCGGGACTTTAAGTCTTTGTGTGATGTAGAAACCCCGCCCTTTGTTTTTTTACACAAGCAAAGTTTTTCAAAGACCTTGGGCAAGTTATATTCTGCTTCTTCTATCGTTTGGATTAGCATCTGTAACACTTGTATCAAGAACCGATATAGAGACGTTATACCTCTTGGACCACCGTTTTGTTGGGACCCATCTAAAATTTGGGGTTACTTTAAAACTAGCTCGACATACCTCTATTAGTATATCGGAATGGGAGCTCTCAAACCTCTATCAGATGTTTCTCTAATGGATTGATAGCTGTTTTGAGCGTAGTCTCCAACATTGGAGCTATGTGGTCGAGGGCCTTGCTAGAAACACATTACTCATGTACATGTCAACGGTTGCCGGAATGTTTATCTTTTCTAATAATACCCATTATAAGAGGAATAATGTCTGAAACTAACGGCCCCAGATATGCAGGGAACATTGTTTGCTGGGATTTTAGCATTAGACGGTTTAGGCAGTCTTGCAGGTTCAATAGCATCTAATTTGTCTATGCCTTAACTTTATCTATATCTACCATTTTTGTTTTCTTGTTCTAGCCGGAATATGCTTCTTTAATTTGGTATTAATTTTAACATATTGTATGATTAAGAAAGGACCGAAAGGATTTGGGTTGATGATAGAGTTTAGTAGAAGATATAATAAATATATTTATCTAATTAATTCTAATTAACATATTGTAGTTATGAACAGAACAAAAACAGAACAGAAGTTTATTCCTATAACCTGAACAAAATCATCATATTCGATAGTAGGAACATAAAAATAATACTGAAGATATAACAAATCAATATGTAGACACTATTTAAAGAAATAATTTGTGTTGGAAATATATAACATTAATCAGATGTTACATTTTGGTATCTATATCCATCCTTAAAAGCGTACTTACAATAAAGAGCAAGATTTTTAACGATCATCTTGTTACTACTGTTTAACAATTGTTAAATAATTTTATTTGTTTGGTCTTATATAAAAAAAATTCTTAATGTATTGCCTTCTAAGTTCTAAATAATATGGACAAATTAAGACAAAATGATACAATATCATTTGTTTGGCATAAATTAATTTTCATTCAGATCTTTGAATTGATGTATATCTTCCTGTTTGTATAACTAAAAATTTGATGACAATCTAAGTTTTGCTAATTATTATTAATTATTATAAATATGACAATAATTTGAATTCAGATTTTAAACAGTACAAGAGATCTTTTTGAATTCATTGCTGTTCTTCAATGAGTAAATATCTATAAGCCTGTTTTTCTAAATAATGGTAGTTCTAACTAAGGGCATCGTGGTCCAATGGTAAATATCCGATTACGGATCCGAGGGGTTGTGGATTCGAACCCCCTTGGAGGCAAGAAGGGGGATGCTTTTGCAGTAGCCTGTTTTTAAAGAATTTGAACGTTCCCAAAAACCATATGGTGTTTGAGATTTCAAGTTCACCAGGATTTGGATTGCATGATTATTTTATCAAGATGATAAGTAATTTAAATAATATTTCTGAAACAAATATCTGGATATCAAAGTGAAACATCACCTAAGTTGGAAGCACTCAAAACCCTCGTCAACACTTTATATTTTTACTCTAACATCTTTATTTCTTTTTAAAACATCTATATTTGATTGGGAAAAAATGTTCGACAGAATTGATAGATATTATTTGGCAAAACTTTTTAAAGAAAATGTCAGTTCAAAAAAGAAATGCAATGAGATCTTGTACACCACTATTACGTCATTCGTTTAAAAATAAAGGAAACAAATCTAACTAATTAATTCGAAGATTGGTGGTAAAACAAGGGGACCCTTCCAGTGTCTATTGTGTCTTTTCTTTCTCAATGACATAAAATAAAAATCAACACTACAATTAACGGTATAGTTACCCCAGATGATGTTAAACTGTTTATTCTATTATTTTGCTGACGACGCCCTTTTATTCGCACAAGACCCCCGATCATTACAATCCATGCTAAATGACGTTGAAACATATTGCAATACATGGGGGTTATCCATCAACACTAAGAAAAAAAAAATGTATGATATTCGAATTTAGGTAGAGCAACCACTTACAATTTTTTATTCAACAACCCGTTATCGAATTAGTAGACTCATTCAAGTACCTTGGCATTCCCTATACAAAAACAACAAATGGAAAGAACACAAAAGAACATTTTCATCACAAGCACACGGGCCTTCATAATCTATTCATTGTATTCAACCAAATGACCTTGAAACATCGCAAAAAATAAAATTATTTGATAGCCCGATATCACCAATTTCTGAACTACGCATCTGGGGTATGGGGGTATTGTAATCTAAAGACATTGAACTTTACACACCAATTTTGCAGAAAAATACTCTATGTAAAAAAGTCTACCCCCTTAATACTTTGTATGGTGAATTTGGTCGTGCTCCATGCATTTTTAAGGAAAAATTTACTCTGATAAAATATGGTAAAAAATTAAAAGTAAACCAACATCACTTTGTTACAAAATTACCAAATGTTAAAAGATGACGTAAACTTGGGCTGTACCGACAGTAAAAACTGGGCCTATCAAGTTAAAACATATTTTTGCCCTATTGGTATGTATATATATGGTCGCACATGATACTGCTCTTATTGATTTAAAATTCATAAAGATTCCGTATACTAGACCATTATCCCAGAGTTGGTATTCGAATATAAATAATACTAAAAAGCTTGACACATATTGTATATTTAATCATGATTTTATTTTTGAAAATTATCTTGACAAAATAAAAACAAACGTTTAGAATTGCCCTAACTAAATTTAGAGTTTCATCTCATGACTTACTCATAGAAACTGGAAGATATGACAACACTCCTAGAGACCAACGGCTTTGTAAAAATTGTTCAATGAATATACCTGAAACTGAATACCATTTCTTACTTGTATGCCCCAAATATAGAGAACTAAGATCTTTTTTTTCAAACAATATTTCTGTCACTGGCCAACCCTAAAAAAATTTGAAATTTTAATGAGTATAAATCAAGTAAAATTAAAGAATCTGTTGCAAAATTTATTTTCTATGCAAATGAGATTAGAATCATAAATAACTAAAACTCATTATTATTATTCAACACTCGTATCATTGAAAATAGTTTTTACTTATTTGTTCAATTCATTTATTTTTGCTATATTCTATATGCTCCTTGGTAAATTTTCTTGTCTTCGTTGTATAAATATTATTTTGCTATAAATGTCATATGATATTTAATGCAATAAAATGTATGTTATGTTATGTTATGTTATATTTAACGTTAATGTCCTTGAGATAAAATATTCGAAATCAGTGTTTATGGCTGTAAGATTTAAATGAATATGGGTATATATGATATATAAGTCTTAGAATTATTTCCTTTCAATTATTGAAGCTAAATTTTCACTTTATCTTCTCTCCTCGGTCATTCAAGTAATTTTAACTCACTTAAGTAGAAGCAATGTTTATGGCTACGTGGCCTCAGCCAGATTTGATTATATCTAAAATGCCAATTCAACAGTTTCAAACTCTATCATTTTCATTTATCAAGCATAAGAGCAGTGGGGTCCAGTCGTTGGTTACCACTATATGAAAATGAAACTGAATTTTGTTGGTTCAAACACCATTTGGGGCAAGAATCTGTCATAGCCTTACTTTTCAGTGTAATAGTCACCCATTTCATTATATATGCTGATTGAAGGTTGTGTAAAGTCTTGTTTACAAAAGCTGCTACTTACTATTTCTTTTCTTAGAGCATTTGTGAAAAGTGCTTTAACATGTATGGATGTATAGTTTTTCATGCAGCTTGTTGCTCATGAAGATGTATCAACACGCAAACTAAGACTGTAAACATTGTGTAATGTCTGTTGTATTAAAATCCTCATGAAATTTTATTGTTCTGATTAAAACAAAATGCAAGTATATGCATTTCTTTTCTTTTTTTTTAAATATTATTAAAATTTCATTATACTAGTATTTACTTCATCAGATGTTAGTATTGTGTTAAATAATCCTACAACCTTTAATATCCCTAGTGACATACAGAGCTGGATCCAGGAGCTCGGGTTAGGGGGCGCAATTTTTAAAAAATGTGGGCAGTAACAATGCAAATTGCTTGCCGCTTTGCCAGGGCCGTGATAAGGGTGTAGTTCGGTTGGACTGGGGCGTTCTTGTGTGATTTTTTTTTAAATTTAAAGCTGTAAAAAAGTGCATTCTTATGAGTTCTTTTGGTGTGTGTGTGTGTGGGGGGGGGGGGGGGTTGTATGCCTACATTTATGTATTGTCGGGGAATTTTAGAGGGGGCGCGAGCCGGGTGCACCCCACTTGAATCGCCACTGACATATATATGACACAGTACTTGGTACTTAACATACATATAGGTAATTATAGGACTGGTTGGCCCGGTGTTATTATGATGTGACTGGATATATTTCATAACACATGTCTACATTAAGATCCTGCAGTGTGACAGCACTATATCTGTCTCATGTAAATGTAGTTTTCAAAAGACTGAAATACTGTTAGTTGGATGCTAAACCCAACAAACAAACTACAACTGTGGGTTAGTTTTGATATATCCTTTTAATAAAACATTTCAGCCAGATACTTTCATTTTGATTTCTAATTTCTTGTTAACATGGCTCAACATTCAATGCCATGATGGTTTAAACTAATCAAACAATTCACAAATTCACAGCTTTCTATTTTCGATTTCCATCAAGAAAAAAATGGCTTCCATTCCTGATATTCTGATTGGTTGACTATCACGTGCGAACGTGAAAACTATTACGTGCGCACGTAACAGCTACTACGGGCGCACGTAAAAGTTACTACGTGCGCACGTAACCTTTATGCCACCTTTATGCTACTTTACTCTGTATCTTTGACCGTAGTCTCATTCATTTAGAGTCGTTTATCAAACTCGTGCAACTTTGTGTTTATCGTGACAGACGATTGGCTCTAATTGAGTCAATTTGCCTTCCGTTGCGTCAAATCGTTGCATAAGTGTTGACCACTGATCACCATTGACTGTAAAAGGAATGAAACTTGG
>CM037787.1:5962418-6012418 GCA_021229015.1 Solen grandis
ACCTTCATGAGTTTCAAAGCATTTGACAGTAAATTTAGCCTATTTATGGTTGTTCTTCACCTGCAGGTTATGCATCCCAGAACCTAAATATCCAAAAGTATGTAAAACTGCAAGATTTATCCAATTAAAACGTCTTTGTATCAAACAGTTTACAATCAATCTTGGCATAAGCTGTCAATAAAGGGAGCAAGAGAAAGTGATTGCTAAATTCCATTCAAAATTTAAAATGAACTGTATTTTCTGGAACTTTAAAGCTGACTACTTAGAAAGGCTGGTGGCCAATAAGCAGCTTTTCCTGTTGAAAATTAAATGAACCTTTCCCATTTTTAGCAATGAATATTTAAGCCCCAGCTTTCCAATTCATAGCTAGGTTAACTGCTCACAAACAGTATCACAAACAAAACCTTGTGTTCTTTTGTGTAAACCAGGTCAGTCATTGACTACCTGTTATCCCAGTATAGCCAATGGATAGCCTGTATTTCAATTTGAATACACATATTAACACTGGAGAGCCACACGGTCACTAGAGGACAGAGGGTACATTGAAATCATGCATTTAAATCTGCAAACAACTTTAATAAAACTTAAAATTAAAAGCGACATACTGCGGGCGACAGGAGTAACCAATAGCTTGAATCCCCGGTAGTTGGCATAGCTGTTACTTCGGAAATACAGTGCTAGACTAGCTCCGGAACTTTGCACACTATCACCAGTCGCTGTAGGGCTAGCGAGCCAGTTGAAGCTTGTAGATGAACCTATTAGTAACAACAAACATAATACATAAAAAACAACAATGCTAAGGAATCTTAATTTACATAACTGCTGGAGAATAGAAAATATAGGTAGATGACATTGTAAATAAATCTCTACAGTTTCATTCTGTGTAGATTTGACACTATATAACACCATCATGGAAATACATGTGATTAAAACTGTCTGCAGCAACACAAAGTCTCGGGTAACCGAAACAAAAGTGTTCTTTGGAACACATGTGTCACCTGCTGAAGTGTGACAGAAAAAGTGTGACAGACAGATGGATGGACAGACAGATGACAGGAAAGTGATCCCTTACCTCTGCTTACAAAGGTTCAATAACTCCAAAACAGCTTTCTATTCCAGTTTTCTAAATTCAAAAGATAGTGACCAAAAACTTGAATTTGTTCTTGTTTTAATCACAGTACTATCCAATCTGAATTTGAGATATTGATATAAAGAAGTACTCAATATGCATGTCAACATGACTAATGTGACATAAAACAAAAAACAGGTTGACATAACAATATGTAATGCAACATGCACATCAAAGTAACATAATGTAATGAATATGCATGTTGATATACACACTGTAATGAAATATAAATGCCAAAATGGCATAATGTTATGCAACATGTCAATATAAAAGAATGTAATACAACATGTTAATTTAACACAATGTAATACAACATGTCAACATGACACAATGTGATATGACATGTCAATGTGACACACTGTAATACAACATGTCAATGTAACACAATATGATACAACATGTCTGTAACACAATGCAATACAACATGTCAATGTGACACACTGTAATACAATATGTCAATGTGACACAATGTAATACAACATGTCAATGTAACACAATATGATACAGCATGTCAATGTCACACATCATGTCAACATGACACAATGTGATACATAAGGGTGTAATGGTATACCGTACGACAATATACCGCAATATTTTCTGTATGGTATGATTCATGGTACGCTCCCAGGTCTGCACGGTACAGTACGGTATTGTTAACTTCCAGGATTTTTTTATTTTTCTTCTTCTTTTATAACAGTGGCTTCCCCTTGGTAAAAAAGCGATATTTTTCACCTCCGAGAAATTAAAATTATCCCAACAATACGATTTTCCCATCCATTAACTTAAAAGACCACAAAAGGGAAAGTAAATAACGCATATCGCTCAACATTGCATATTACTTAAATGAAAGCATTTGCTGTGGGCAGTTAAAAAAATTTATAAAAAGGCAGAGTCATTCTTGGAATGTTATCCAATACTCATTCTTATGCTTTCAAATTATGCAATGATACGGAATATTTGGATATTATCGTTCAAATGTTGGTTAACATCTTTCACGCTCTCTACCGGCTACTGTTTTACTGCTAAAATTGCGTAATCACAATGGTGGCCATATGCGATAAACATCAACAATGTTTGATGACCTCTATATTTTTTAATCAATTTGATTGATTGATCAGTTTGCCTTTTGAGTAAGAGAGCTTAATTTCAACAGGTAACTACATGAAAGATACTAATTTATATAAAATGGGATCAGTTAAATGCTTTGATGCAAATTATTGCTAATCAAACATCTGAAATCAAAACTTCATCCGATTGGAACTGCAGGTGTTTTTTCCTTGGTATAAATGTGAATGCCTCAACTTCAAGTATCATCTTTAGTGGTTTCATTGAAAATATTTAAGTGGTTGTCATGCTGACGTCTATTATGGAATAAGCATTTAAAATAAGTTGTACAAGTTTAATTAAGTGTCTCATATTTAATATTATATGTATTTTTGTTTTTTTTATGTTTACTATATTTTTTTTTTTAATTTGTATTTATTATAATAAAAACTAATATATTAAACAATTAAGATTTTATCTTTGTTTCTTAATTATTTATTCTTCATTTAAAGATTAGAAACAAGGCTGACTAAACTTAAAAGCCCGTATCGTGATACGTATGGTATCATGACCACTGTATTGCGATACGTAATGTATCGTTGGGTAAGTGTATCGTTACACCCTTAGTAATACAACATGTTAATGTAACATAATGTAATACAACATGTCAAAATACAAAATGTCAATGTGACACAATGTAATACAAAATGTCAATGTGACACAATGTGATACAACATGTCAATGTGACACAATGTAATACAACATGTCAATGTGACACAATGTAATACAACATGTCAATGTGACACAATGTGATATGACATGTCAATGTGACACACTGTAATACAACATGTCAATGTATCACAATATGATACAATATGTCTGTAACACAAGGTGATACAACATGTCAATGTAAAACAATGTAATACAACATGTCAATGTGACACAATGTAATACAAAATGCCAATGTGACACATGTAATACAAAATGTCAATGTGACACAATGTAATACAAAATGTCAATGTGACAAAAAAAAACACAATCTAAAAAATTTGCAATACATGTAAACATGTTAAAATGCAATGCCACATACATGTAAACATGATACAATGCAATGTCATATACATATGAAAATGATACAATGCAATGCAACATACATGTCAACATGACAAAATGTAATGTAACAACATGTACGTCACTTAGACACAATAAACAAGGGTTATTCATAAAATTCCTGGACTTGAAAAATATCTTTAGAAATAACCATGCTTCTGAAGTATTTGTCTGTCAACTGTTTTGATGTTGTTTTGATGTTGTAAACTGTACTGCATGAGTATGAGTTATTGTTATAAATTTATACCAAGTTCTTTGTAAATAACTGCTTTTTGTGAATGTATTAAAAACAGTCTCCCACTATACATGTTTGTGTGTTTATTATTGATGTATTAAGTGTTTTATATGAGTTATCCCCTGATCCGGGAACTTTATGAATAACACATATAATGTCATATGTACATGCCAACATGGCACACTGTAATGTCACATACATGTCAATGTACACGCATATGTCAATGTGGCAAACTCTAATGTCACATACATGTCAACATGGCATACTGTTATGTCACATATATACATGTCAATGTAGCACACTCTAATGTCACATACATGTCAACATGGCATACTGTTATGTCACATATATACATGTCAATGTGGCACACTCTAATGTCACATTCATGTCAACATAGCATACTGTTATGTCACATATATACATGTCAATGTGGCACACTCTAATGTCACATTCATGTCAACATAGCATACTGTTATGTCACATACATGTCAACATGGCATACTGTTATGTCACATATATACATGTCAATGTAGCACTCTAATGTCACATACATGTCAACATGGCATACTGTTATGTCACATATATACATGTCAATGTGGCACACTCTAATGTCACATTCATGTCAACATAGCATACTGTTATGTCACATATATACATGTCAATGTGGCACACTCTAATGTCACATTCATGTCAACATAGCATACTGTAATGTCACATACATGTCAACATGGCATACTGTTGTCACATATATACATGTCAATGTAGCACACTCTAATGTCACATACATGTCAACATAGCATACTGCAATGTCACATATATACATGTCAATGTTGTATACAGCAATGTCACATACAGTAGGATCTCGGTTACCCAAGCTTGTGTTATTCGAAGCATACCCTTTATCTTCCTGTGGTCCTGATTTTTTCCTTATATAAGTTAATATAAAATACAACCCTTTAATTGTTTGGTTTGTTCAAACATTACCCTTTATCCGAAGTAAATTTTGGCCCCCAGCATACAGTTTTATCACCTGTTCACACCTTTCATCTGAACTTGTCTGCCCTGTGCTGATCAGCTATTGTGATTTCACACCTTTACTGTCGAACTGTGAAGGGGAGATGTCTTCAGTACAGCACATCTTAATTTGAATACGATTTTGATTGCCATTCAGTTAAAGGACCTCATAAATTGATTACAACTGATTGGCAGTCAAATTAATGAAAGAATGTGCTAATTAAAGAAATTAAGAATGAAGTCATATTCACCTCGTGTTTTACCGATAAAACAAACTTACAAGAAGATGGGTATGAATGGTACCAAATTTTATCACAGTCATCTCACTACGAGAATGCCTTCCACGACTTTTTTCTTCTGCTACATGTGTTAATAAATGTAAATAAAGAATAACATGTTTCATTTTATATTTAGTTCACCTGGTATTAAATCACAGTGATCGATGCAAAAACACAGGAAACAAAATGGCAGACATGTAAAGTAATTATAATTACTACATGAGTGTATTTGTTAAAAAACTATTTAAAGCTATTTAATAATTTACGAACATGAATTATTTCATTAAGAATTGATTTAATGGCATATATATTTGTTATAAATCAGTACAAATAAAAACACTCACAATATACCATCAAACATGCATATAAGTAGTTACATTTGACCACAATGGCTTATTCAAACAGATGCTTTATTGAAGTGAAACACCGGTCCCAACAACTTTGATTAACCAAGATCCAACTGTATATACTATTCAACATGGCACACTGTAATGTTACAACATACATATCAACATGGCACACTGTAATGTTACAACATACATATCAACATGGCACACTGTAATGTTACAACATACATATCAACATGGCACACTGTAATGTTACAACATACATATCAACATGGCATACTGTAATGTTACAACATACATATCAACATGGCACACTGTAATGTTACAACATACATATCAACATGGCACACTGTAATGTTACAACATACATATCAACATGGCACACTGTAATGTTACAACATACATATCAACATGGCACACTGTAATGTTACAACATACATATCAACATGACATACTGTAATGTTACAACATACATATCAACATGGCACACTGTAATGTTACAACATACATATCAACATGGCACACTGTAATGTTACAACATACATATCAACATGGCACACTGTAATGTTACAACATACATATCAACATGGCACACTGTAATGTTACAACATACATATCAACATGGCATACTGTAATGTTACACATATATCAACATGGCACACTGTAATGTTACAACATACATATCAACATGGCACACTGTAATGTTACAACATACATATCAACATGGCACACTGTAATGTTACAACATACATATCAACATGGCACACTGTAATGTTACAACATACATATCAACATGGCATACTGTAATGTCACACATATATCAACATGGCACACTGTAATGTTACAACATACATATCAACATGGCAAGTAATGTTACAACTACATCAACAGGCAACTGTAATGTTACAACATACATATCAACATGGCACACTGTAATGTTACAACATACATATCAACATGGCACACTGTAATGTTACAACATACATATCAACATGGCATACTGTAATGTTACAACATACATATCAACATGGCACACTGTAATGTTACAACATACATATCAACATGGCACACTGTAATGTTACAACATACATATCAACATGGCACACTGTAATGTTACAACATACATATCAACATGGCACACTGTAATGTTACAACATACATATCAACATGGCACACTGTAATGTTACAACATACATATCAACATGGCACACTGTAATGTTACACATATATCAACATGGCATACTGTTATGTCACATATATATCAACATGGTAGGATGGTGTTCTCTCATATCGCGGTACTAACGACATGGACGGGGATATAATATCAGTGAAGTCTTATCTGAAATTTATTTCTGTCTGTCGCTGTTATTCCACTTTTGTACCATAATCTGAAAACAATTCATTTCTTTCAGCCTTTCTAATAACATTTTAAAACATGTTATTGTTCGCCATGTTTGTCCTACTTAAAAAATCCCACGATTCTCTGGTATCGCGGTATTTCTTGAAAAAAGACCGCTGGCTCCATCTACAGGTGTCGCTACATGATCAAAACAATCATCCTTCATAAAACAATGCAGCAGAAGAAGATCTAGCATTTGTTGAGTCTTTCAATTCATTATTTATGCGAAAAAACGGTTTTTAGCGGACATGGGGTGATACGCATAAGCGTAATGGTTGAAAGTCGGTATACTGCAAGAAATGTACGTTTTTCTTACCATTTACGGAGACGTATTACTTTTTGTTTATTTCAATTAAAATCGTAGCTTCCTGTTTACAAAATGGTGTCACTAGGGGGCGATTGGCAAAGTCTTTCCTAACAAAATGACAATACCGCGATACCAGAGAACCCGCGATACCGCCGGAAACCACCCTACACTGTAATGTAACATACATGTCAAAGTGGCACAATGTAATGCAAAAAAGCATGATTCCGTTATTATAGCCTCCATTTTGCACAGTAAAGCAAAGAGAATAAAAGTATGAACTGCAAAAAAAACAGTACCTTAGGCCAAAAAAGACTGACCCTCTTTTATTTCGCAGCCGACCCTAAAGTTAATTAAATTTCTGCCTTTAAAAAGTTATTTCCTTCCCTTTTTTTATTCCTTTTTACATCAATTGGAAGAAAAAAAAAATCACTACCTAACTACCCAGTCTTTTTTTCTGGCTGGAGACCAGAAACAGAACTTTTTTTTTTTGCCTAATCATTTACGGCATTGCAAGAGATTAGTTATAGTCCTGGTATATGAATGTTTGTAGTCTTACTCAAAATAAAAACTAAACTGATTTGACATAATGTAGAAAATGAACACAAGACAAGTTTTGTTCTGCCAAAAATTATATAGATGTTGCAAAAGGATAGTTGTTTCTTTTTATACAGACTCTCCACCATAATAATCAAACAAAATGATATAGGTCAGAAATTCTACTCAGGGATACACAAATCGGAGAATCCTGTCACAATTATGACCCTGTCTGATTACCCTACTCAGTGGACTAACATGGTGTCAAACGAAGAATAAGTGAGTGGTTGATCAAGGGATCATACACATAACCCTGACCCTTAACAGTCAACTATTGCCTCCCTACTCACCATCATAGATACGCAGCGTGTCACTGGGGTAGTCAATTTCAATGTCTTGAACGACAAGACTCAGGGACTGGGTCGAGTCTGAAGATTCCAGTATAGTGTTACACTCGAGATTACTGAAATGTAGGTATAGGTTTCCTGTAAACATTCTCCTGTCTTGGTGGTCAAGTGGTTAGATTGTCAACCTCTGAAACTTATAGCTGTGAGGCTAAAATTGAAGAGAATAGTTCATGTCCGGATAATGTGATTGGTTGTGGTAACAAGCCACTAAATGCCCAGTGTGTGGCATGATATGACAGAGTGGTGGCATTATATCTGTCTTACATATGTTCGAAATAAAGGTTAACATTTAACTTATATTGAATATAGATTTGATTTAATCAGGTACGGAACAAATACATGAATTGTAAAGCAGTGCAGTTCAGTATATTTTCTTAAAATGAATTTCAATCCCACATATTTATCTCACATATGTATACAGTATTATGCATTACTAACCTTTAACTAAACCCTTCACAAGCTTGAGTCTATTGTCATCGTGATACAAGTATATTTATGAAATCGGGGATAATCCTGTTTATAGAGATACTTATATGATCACATTTCTGCCAGATTGAAAATATCATATATCAACTTTTTTTTTCTTTTTTTTTTTGCTTTATTTTGTTAAAAATTATATATGAGATGACAACTCATGTCAGAATTCCTATATGTCATCGTCGGAACCCACAGTATATATTCCATTATCACTACTGTATATACCGTGGGATTTTCAACTGGCAAAACTTTGTTTTCAAGAATATTAATTATTAGCTACTTGCTGTACAATGAAACCATGTATAGTATTTTTAAAAACTCAGATTAATTGGTTAAATGATCTCTGTTGTCTCCGCGCTGTCTCTGCCATGGATCCAATAAAATGCCTAATTAATAATTCATGAGTATGAAATTTCCCTAATCAAATAACACACTTTCAATTTAGAAGAAAAGCGTTTTGAGTGAACATGTGTTCTGACGCTGCTCTAATGTATGACAAAGGTATCCAGTATGTTGCTGCCCATTAAAAAAAAAAATCAATGACCTTATATATACCAGTAATAAAGTTTATTAAATATAAGGTCATTGATTTTTTTTTTTTTTTTAATGGACAGCAGCATACCAGGTACCTTTGATGTATGATACTTACCTGTAGTAGGATGATGGGTAATTTGGGGATATAAGATAGGTAGCTGAGGATATGTAGTTTACAATATTCCAACAGTCGAAATCTAAGGTTGGTATGGCTGACGTAGTTGTTGTTCCTGTTGCTGCAGGTACTGCAGTGCAATAAAAAAAATCAAAAAGTAAATTGTTGATACATCATAAAATGTGGAGTGGTACATATTTACATGTACCGGTGTAACAGCCCAGATTTTCCCCCCAGTCAGTTTTTTCCCCGGGGAAGAAACTGACTGTCAGGTTTTTCCCCCCCACAGTCAGTTTTTTCCCCCCTATCCAATATATTGTGCGAGATGGTGGAGAAATTCTTGACCAGTCAGTTTTTTCCCCCCTGTCATTTAGATTGTTCGTGATGGTGGGGAATTTCTTGACCAGTCAGTTTTTTCCCCCCTATCTAATATTTTTACACGAGATGGTGGGGAAATTCTGGACCAGTCAGTTTTTTCCCCCCTATCTAATATTTTTACACGATATGGTGGGGAAATTCTTGACCAGTCAGTTTTTTCCCCCCTGTCATTTAGATTGTTCGTGATGGTGGGGAATTTCTTGACCAGTCAGTTTTTTCCCCCCTATCAAATTTTTTTACATGAGATGGTGGGGAAATTCTGGACCAGTCAGTTTTTTCCTCCCATCTAATATTTTTACACGATATGGTGGGGAATTTCTTGACCAGTCAGTTTTTTCCCCCCTATCATTTAGATTGTTCGTGGTGGTGGGGAAATTCTGGACCAGTCAGTTTTTTCCCCCCTATCTAGTATTTTTACATGAGATGGTGGGGAATTCTTGACCAGTCAGTTTTTTCCTGACTGACTGGTCCAGAATTTCCCCACCATCTCTTGTAAAAATATTAGATAGGGGGAAAAAAACTGACTGGTCCAGAATTTCTTCACTATATCACATAAAAATTAGATAGGGGCGAAAAAACCAACTGGCCAAATTTCCCCACCATCAATACTATTTAAATGACGGGGGGAAAAAACTGACTCAGCCAGAATTTCCCCACCATGAAAAAAAACTGACTGGTCCAGAATTTCCCCACCTCTAAAACCTTAAAAATAGAGGGGGGAAGAAACTGACTGGGGAAAAACCTGACTGTTACACCGGTAGATCATTCTGATACTAACAAAACAATAAACCCATGAAAGGTGCTGCTGTGTTTCAGGGAGAACCAAGCACTGTGACTGTCAAGGTCTTTGTTTTTTAAGAAATTTCTAATTTTTATTAAAAGTTGTCATTTCAAATAGTTGTCATTTCTAGGACAGCTTTATGGATCAAAGAACAAAACAAAGCTACACAATTTGATGTGTTTTGGTGATTCTCATATAATGACATTTATAAAATGCAAAATTGTAGTGAACAGAATTGAACTCAGGACCTCCAATATATAAATCAGACACATTATCATCACAAAAGCTAGCTCCTTGGCAATGAAGTACAAAAGTGCCATTTCATATCTCTGTTACATCACAATGGTCATATATTCATGGTTTAATATTTCTTTTATTCTTAGTTCAATATGGCACAATTCCTGGACAATTCTGTTGGTGCCATGGCTAGCTACTGCCCATCTACATTTCCACATTAGAACCTTCATCTGTGTTGTTTGCATCTGTATTGTTGGGGTTTAATCTTAAATTCCAACTGCCTCTATCATGTGTGTTATACAGCCTAAACTTCTCCAGTTCTGTTGTAAATCATGCTTCCTTCCAGATGATTTATTTTCTTTTTTGATATGAATCCAAAATACTTTCACCATAAACCATACTTAATCTTAGTAGGGCTATGTTTGCATTCTTTCTGCATTCTTTTGAAAATTTGTAAGGATTTTGCCTTAGACGGCCAAGGGTGGACCTGGCTTTTCTTGATATGTGAGTTATGTGGATGCTCCAGGATGTGTGAGTTTTCTGGGTGCTTCTGGATGTGTAAGTTATGTGAGTGCTCTTGGATGTGTTAGTTATGTGAGTGCTCCTGGATGTGTGAGTTATGTGAGTGCTCCTGGATGTGTGAGTTATGTGAGTGCTCCTGGATGTGTAAGTTATGTGAGTGCTCCTGGATGTGTTAGTTATGAGAGTGCTCCTGGATGTGTGAGTTATGAGAGTGCTCCTGGATGTGTGAGTTATGTGAGTGCTCCTGGATGTGTAAGTTATGTTAGTGCTCCTGGATGTGTGAGTTTTGTGGATGCTCCTGGATGAATGAGTTATGTGAGTGTTCCTGGATGTGTGAGTTATGTGAGTGCTCCTGGATGTGTAAGTTATGTGGATGCTCCTGGATGTGTGAGTTATGTGAGTGCTCCTGGATGTGTGAGTTTTGTGGATGCTCCTGGATGTATGAGTTATGTGAGTGCTCCTTGATGTGTGAGTTTTGTGGATGCTCCTGGATGTGTAAGTTATGTGGATGCTCCTGGATGTGTGAGTTATGTTAGTGCTCCTGGATGTGTGAGTTTTGTGGATGCTCCTGGATGTGTGAGTTATGTGAGTGCTCCTGGATGTGTGAGTTATGTGAGTGCTCCTGGATGTGTAAGTTATGTGGATGCTCCTGGATGTGTGAGTTATGTGAGTGCTCCTGGATGTGTGAGTTATGTGGATGCTCCTGGATGAATGAGTTTTCTGGGTGCTTCTGGATGTGTGAGTCATAATGGGTGTTCCTGGATGTGTGAGTTTTCTGGGTGCCTCTGGATGTGTTAGTTATGTGGGTGTTCCTTGATATGTGAGTTTTCTGGGTGCTTCTGGATGTGTGAGTTATGTGAGTGCTCCTGGATGTGTGAGTTATGTGGATGCTCCTGGATGAGTGAGTTTTCTGGGTGCTTCTGGATGTGTGAGTCATGTGGGTGTTCCTGGATGTGTTAGTTACTTGGGTGTTCCTGGATGTGTTAGTTACTTGGGTGGTGCTGGATGAGTGAGTTATGTGATTGATCCAGGATGTGTGTTCCTAGATGTGTTAGTTATGTGAGTGCTTCTGGATGTGTTAGTTACTTGGGTGTTCCTGGATGTGTTGGTTATGCGGGTGTTCCTGGATGTGTGAGTTATGTGAGTGTTCCTGGATGTGTTGGTTATGTGGGTGTTCCTGGATGTGTTAGTCATGTGAGTGCTTCTGGATGTGTTGGTTATGTGGGTGTTCCTGGATGAGTTTGTTATGTGGATACTCCTTGGTGTGTGAGTTATGTGGGTGCTCCAATTTTGATTCTCTAAGATCTATAGTCTGTGATTAAGGTTGATTTTACATGTATTTGCCAAGTTATGTGCATATTTTGTATGTTTTTGTGGTCTTCCATGTTTTTCATTTAGTCCCCTATTAAAAAGACAGACATTTGCTAATAGACATACTGAGGACTTTTGGTAAGTCATTTCTGTTGCAGAGAAAGAGTATAGGACCAGACACTGTTCCTTGTAGGATGCCAGGTTCTTCTTTAATCTCTTTCTAAAAACTGATCATCTAATGTTACCATTTTTTTGTTTCATAAAAAATTGTTTGGCTTGTGAAGAATTTGGCCTCTGATGCCATACTGATCATAAAGCTATGGAAAAGTATGACCAGATATCTGGGGTATTCTTTCTTCATTATGTGATTTCATAAGGTTGTTTATTATTTTAACACAGCAAAGAAAAAATTCTTTGTTTCATAAACCAATTTTTTTAAAGTTAATCTATTGATATTCATAAAGTCATAAATGTGTATATGTATATTCATGAAGTAAAAGGTTAAAGATGCATTTGGCACAACTTTCAAATAAATAATTGATATGAAAAATCTTCACATTTTGAAACATTAATGATATCAAATGACATCTGTGTAAATATTCTTATACAAAACTAAAGTTTACAGAAATGCGTCTGCCATTATCAGAAAGGCTTCTGGTAATTAATCATACATAAAGTACAGTAAGTTCGTGGGGCAAAAGGTCACCGATACAAAATGGCTAAAAAACATTCTGACAGCGAAGAAAATGGAAGTTCTGTTTAAGGGAGAAAGGCCAAAACATGGAAAAAACACATCAAGGCCCATAGGGATGAGATGTATATTTATTTAAAAAATTTGATAGTTTTAGGGATTTTTCACACTTCAGAACTTTTTCCCTTTTATTTATATTTGAAATCACAAAATAGGCATGAGGAATTGGAGGCATGCATTCAAACATGCTTTCCTTTGTTAAAGTAAAGATACCCATGAAAAACGAGGAACAGGAACTCTGCATGGTTGCCTTATGTAAACAAGTGTGTCAAATGTCAACTAGTCTCCTACATTTAAATGTAAATGGGTGAGTAAAATGTGCAGCCTGTTTGTTGCCACATTAATATTCATGACATTCTGTGCATTTCTGAATGCAATCCGACTATATTAGGTAATCACCGTGTGTATTCGTCATCTGTGTTTAAAAGTCGATTTTTATAATTTTCCTATATCACTTCATATTACTTTGTCTGATTCAATCTTTTGACTTTTCTGGAAATATTAATGCTGCACACTACATTTGTATATATTCACACAGTATTTTGACATACTACTTTCTGTCATAATTGGTAGGGATAAATGGTGACGGAAGATGCACAACAAATAAACAAAAGCCTATAAAATAAATAAAACATAAACATACCTGTAGCTGTGTTTGCCACATTTACATATGTGAAAACAGTATTACGAGAGTATGACACAGTAACAGTGTTGGTATCACTGATGAATATTGATCCTGAGTAAACGTAATATGACGTGGAACCAGAAACTGAAATACAAAGAGGTAAATACTTAGGACTACAGGAATAATTCTAATCAAACTAGGAGGGGGGAGATGCTGTCAATTAACAATGTAAATCATTCTTTTATTCAATATATATCCTCAAATGTATTCTATTTTTATTTATCAAGCCATTCTAAAAACTTTTGTGGTAGAATTTTCGTGGATGCTTCAAAGGGCAAAGAAAATAAAACATCTTTAATTTTTTTTTTTTTTATTCATTTTTTAAAAATGAGCCTTATATTAGAAAAGAGAAAATTGAAAATGAACATTTGAAAAACAGTCAATTTTGCTTTATATCATTCTTAAATAAGTGTTTAAGTGATAAAAAAAATCGATAAAAAAAAGATAATTGGAAGATTTAAATTCAAAATACTTCAAACATGGGTTTGTGCTGTTTAAGGACTCATATCTGTCTCTTGTGCACCAGTGTTTTGGTGGTAGCTTAATAAGCAGAGCCTTATTATCGGCATAAAGCATGAACCTGAGGGATGGACCCTATCCAGCATGAAATTAGTTATACATTGTGGCATTTCATAACCAGAGCTTACCAACCTGTCTGCTGTAGCACCTACCTACAGTTATAAAGTTTTCTAAAAGGTATGGTGATCTCCACCCTGTCATTGGTGGTGGCTGCATTGATCGTCACTTGACACCTGGAATATTGTAAAACAAGTGTTGTCACTGCAGGTGATGATTATTCCCACTTTACAGTCTTACGTAAGCAGTGGGAGAAGATATTGAACTTCTTATAAAGTGTTTGTTAAACAGGCTTTAATGGTAATAAACAGTTTAATGATAATAAACAAAGGTGAGCTGTCAATGAAGACCGTTCTTGATCACTTTGCCAAATTCAAATTGTTTCTCCTTTTACTCTTCATTTAATTCAGCTGACATTTTTGGAAATTTGTCAAAATCCCCGCAATATATGCTTGCCAATGTCTATTTTCCAGGACCCAGTACTGTTCTGTCAAATTCCTGCCTTTGGGAACAGTCTTCTGTCAAAAGCCGCATGTATGACAGCAGCCCTTCCCTGGGGCGAAACACTGATACTGGTGCATTAGAAACATAGCATAATCTCAGTCTAAGCATACTTTACAATATCCGAATGATAAGGGGTCATGAAATTTAAATTACATGACATGTAAATACCAACAACCAAATTGTACTTTTATCATAATCAGGAAAATTTAGGACGATACTTACTGTGAGTAGGAGGTTGACACAATGTCTGCTGATACTGTTGGAGCTACAAGTGTGCCAGAGCAGGCTGTAGAAAGGAAATATTATATTGCTTTAGTAAAAACTACTAAACATGATGTAATCATTTACAAGGGCTTTTTTTATATCCTTCAGATTAGTGTTATTCAGGAATGATCATGGTCATTTTACTAAAGGTATATGTATAGAGACCTTGATCAATAGGACTAATGATCTCATAAATGATCTTGGTGAGGGTCATGACACAAACTCTCATCATAATATCCATGTTCAGAGGATACAGCTACTTTGACTGGACAAGAATCTAATTTTGACCTTGTTCGAATGGCTTTGAGATAAAGTTTAAAAAAAATACTCTCATGCCATGTGAAACCTCTTTATTAAGTAATTAAAAGCCTCTAAAATTAAATAAGAGGGTCAAGATGGCCCTAAATTTGCTAACCTGAGAATCATTGCCTTCATTGCCTGTACAAGTTACTACATGTATATTATAGCAGAGTCGTACTGAATACATAATCCATGATCCTTTCAATTTCACACACCAAACAGTACTTGTAGTCCAAATTTGAGGTTTGTAGCTTGAAAGTTCCAAAGTAGGTCACTGGGTCATGGTAAAAGGTCATCCAAGGTCAATGTTCAATTTTACAAACCAAACAGTACATGTGGTCCAAATTTGAAGGCTTTAGCTTAAAAAAAATCATAAATAGGTCACTTGGTCATGATCAAGGTCATTCAAGGTCAAAGTTCAATTTCACACACCATACAGTACCTGTGGTCTAAAATTGAAGGTCATAGCTCCCTATAGGGGTCTTTGTAAAAGCAAGCAAACCTTGGGCATGGCCAATTTTGATCATCGTCGAATACCCCCAGCAGACTTATTCTGTTTCACTACATGGCATCGTGCCGTGGGAAAAAAAAGAGAAACCATCGTAATACAGTAGTTACTGATTAATTTATTGACCAATAAAAACGCAACTTTTAAATGCAACACTCTTCTGCGTGGAGGCTTAACAGTAATGTAAACAATAAAGAAAATTAACGACTGCGTCTGGCAGCTATTTAAGAACGGCATTAATGATTGGTTTTAAAAACTTGATGCGACCAAGGAAATAGTGTAATTTGACACACCCTAAAACGATTAAATTCAACCGTAATATCCTACAGCCTATAGAAGATCTATCGATCAGCCGTGGGTATTCAACGATGATTTTGATCCCTGAACCATGATTTGATCAAACTTGGTAGAGGTCCACTAGCTATAGGCCATGTTTAACACCAAATATCTAAACTCTAGGCCTTGCGGTCTGATAGGAAGGTCTATGTTAATAAAGTGATCCCTGAGGCAAGGCCAAATTTGACCCCGGGGTCATTATTTGAACAAATTTGGTAGAGGCCCACTAGACAATGCTAAATATCAAATATCTCAGTAAGTTACAGACCTTGCAGTATTTGAGAAAAAGATTTTGAAAATGTTCACATTTAAAATCCATTTTAGCTCCTGTGATCCAAATATGCAATGGACCAGAACCATTTGAATGACTTAATTAGCGCTTTTATGCAAGGATCACTCCAGGCATGTCTCATCAAATTTGGTTGAGTGGTTTCAGAGAAAATGTTTGAAATAATAGTGGATGACAGACAGACAATGGACAGCCATCCATCCTAAAAGCCCACATGAACACTTGTTCATGCTCGGATGAGCTAAAAGTTGAAAGTTTACAATAAATAGGTATCCCATCAACGTGTATTTTAAGCACATCACAGTAGTATCTCACCCCTACAAAACAAATCTTTTATTTATATCAATTGATAATCATGACTTTTATGTCTGCTATTTCAGTATTTTCATCCACGGAATCAAACAAATCACCCGTATAGATCAATAACACCAGCCAAAATAATCAATAAGATCTATAAGGTATAATGATAATATATAAAGTACTTACAAAAGTAGATCTATATGACAATAAGCATAGATCTTCTTAACAGTTATTAGGTCTATGCAATAAGTTAATATTGCTTCGCTTCTCACCAATGCATCCCAAGTTTGATTCCTGGTCATGTACGTGAGAGTACAGTGGACACCGGACCAGACATGTGGGTTTTCTCCAGGTTCTCCAGTTTCCTCCCACAATAATGACCACATATGCAGTAACAATTAAAGAGCCATTGAGAATGATTAATATAAGTTTCGTAAACAATTTAAAATAAACAAGTATTATGAAAGTATTGCTTAGGCAATACTAAGTCCCCTACCGGCAAATGGAAAACTAAGACCCCCAACACACACACAAACACAACCTGTTTATTTCAGTCATATAACAACATCCAGCTAATTACAGGTGGAGGAAGACCTATTTAAAAAAAAATTCTAATTCCAAGGGCCGTAATTCCGTCAAAAATCAATGGACCAGAACGAAACTCAAACTTGATCTGTAACTCATGGTGATAGACTCACACACCAAAAATTAGATGAATATCTGCAAGCGTTTAGAAAAAAAAATCCGGAAAACTGCTATTTTAACAAAATTTTCTAATTCCAAGGGTCGTAATTCCGTCAAAAATCAGTGGACCGGAACGAAACTCAAACTTGATCTGTAAGTCATGGTGGTAGACTCACACACCAAAAATTAGATGAATATCTGCAAGCCTTTAAAAAAATATTCCGGAAAACATGTGTGTGACTGACAGACTGACGGACGGACCGACAGCCGTTCTCACTGAAGTGACGTTGTGGGATTTTTGGCCCTTTTGCACCCCGTAATTTGCACCCCACAAGCAACAATTCAGCCCACAAGTGCCAATTGTACTCCCGAAACCCCATAAAACTAACCCTAACCCAATTTCCTCACCCCGGAGCATCACTTGAGTGAGAGCGGACAGATGGACTGACGGACGGACGGAGTGCAAACCTATAGTCCTCTTCGGCGAAGCCGGTAGGGGACTAATAAAGTTTAGAACCTTTAGAGACAAAGAAGGTTACCACTGAAGAAGTAAGAGCTCAAAAATCTTGAACTGGATATACATACGTTGATTATTTTCAGCAGCCATGAACTCCATTCTAAATCCAGTGTATGTAACGCTGTAATCTGTAGTGAACCTAATGTAGGCACTGCTTCCGGTGATAAAGTGAGTATCACTACTGTACCGACTATAAAATACACGTGTACTGCTGGTGCTACCTGTTAAAATAAACACCATCTTTCATGTTTGTGAACATATTGGTACACATATATATTGGTATATTAAAATCCATCAAAATGTAAATGGAATAATATACATGCAATTCCAGGCCTGCAGGGTTGAACTAGGGGACCTTAGACCTTAACCCTTTACCTCAGGAATATTTCATGTTTAAATTTATGACTTAATTGGTGAATATTTATTAACTGAACTTAAAATTTTCTTATGAAATTATGGATTTTTCTTTACCACACAGACTATAGGGCCTATCCTATAGGAGCTATCTGATATGGGTCAATCTGCTCTGTTTGCCAATGTGTAAAATCTGTCTACATACATTTGAAGTAAAGAGTTCTGTTGCCATTTTGTGATTGAAAATCCACAAGAAACCACTATATGCATTTCATACTTAATTTAAAAAGAAAATATTAATGAGGTGGCCCTTATTCAGTAACTGTGATTCGTTACCCAACAAATCATAAAAATGGACCCTGGCCTGCAAATCTGTGCATTTTAACTATATATCAGCAAACCGCTTGGGTACGCATTGAATTATATAGTTTTGTCTAAAATATGTGCAACTTCCAACTTCCCTGATTATACTTTTGTTTTCTAGGCTATAAAATCCATTGATTACATAATGTTTGAGCTGTCTAGAGGAAATCCCCATTGTGCCATAGCCGAAACAGCAGTGAATGTTCAACGGACCAATCCCGAAGCCTTATCATTGTCTTTTTCAACGGACTGTTCAGTCTTTTTTTGGTTCAAATATCAGGAGCCATCGGTAGAAAAATTTGTTAATTTCCACATCGCCGATGATTTTTCCCCAGTGGGACATAGCCTTTAAATTTCAAAAATATATATCGGATTTAACAACAACAACAATAACAAACTTCACTTTCATCCCCAGATACCCTTTAGAATGCATCTCCTTCATACTAAAAACATTTTTTTCCGGGGGAGCATGCCCCCGGACCCCTCTTGCACTCCCGTCACATTCAGATTAATTTCAAGGTTAGTATATTCAACCTGTTAACCATACATAGTTGCATGTCTGCTATTTTGGTTAGATGGAATACACATTAAACATACTGATGATATGCATAATTATCCCCCTTTTTTCTTTTTTCTTTTTATTGAAATGCGGAGATTTCGTCAAAAGTACAAAGGGCCATAACTCTTTGATTCACCCATCCTAAATGTGCTACCATATGCACATCTAGATTTAATATTGATCAATCTTGTGTGAAGTTCCATCAATTCAAGCAAGTGTTTTGGTGATGAAGTGAGGACAAGATTTCGACAAAAGTACAAAGGGCCATAACTGTGATGATTCATCAGACCCACATGTACCGACCATATGCACACCTAGACTTGATCAAAGACCTATTAAACATTTATAGGTCTTTGACTTGATACTGGTTTCATCAAATTCTAGCCAAGAGTTTTGGAGATGAAGAGCAGACAAGATTGTGTCTACATAACAAGCTGATTCCAGTACCCCACAACTTCGTTGCCGGGGTATACTGTGTAAATATGAAATCAGTCGTCTGGAAACGCACGGAAATTATGTACATGTAAATGAATATGTTGGTGTCTTAGAAAAACCATGTGCACGTTCAAACCGGGTGCAGACAATTCATTTGACAGCATTTCTTGAAGAATATATCAATATTAGTATCCCAATCCTAAATACATGTAGTTTAAAGCTATATTGTGATGTCCTCGAATATTTTAGATGTAAACGTCATGAACTAATTTAATATGTCAGCGATATAAAAAAAATGAAACTGATATTTAGATGTCACCTTAAATTTGTAGCCAATTGGAAACTCTGCAAACTATAATTTATCAGTGATTCATATAAATAGAACACATTTCTCTTTGCTATTTTATCACGTACATAGATCGATCTATTTGACAAAATCATGTTTTTCACAAATTTTTAAGGATAAGACTCTATCCTATACAAAGACTAATTTTCGTGCGCGCATACTCTTGAACACTTGCATGTTGAAATACACAACTTACTGCCGTCATAGATGTAGAGAAAATCGTAGTGTGTCTCTAGATTCAGGTCACCAATCTTAATGAAGATTCTGTATGTAGGATCACTAGCAGTTATTAACCAGGAACAGTGCAGGTTGCTGTAGGAAACAAAAAGCATGTACTAGTATAATGAAAATTAAATATAGTAGTCAACATTTGAGTACCCCTAATTTGTGATATCGTTCTACTTTCGGTTTAGTGCTATCCCGTCAGCCAGTGCCAAAAATAGCATGTTGATCCGAGAGCAGCTCATTGATGGGACTAGTCCAGCAGATAACACACACTTTGTATACCGATGTTTAATATATTTATATGACCTTGATTGTATTTATATGTTAATGTGTTTATGGACGAAAAACATGTTCAATGTTTAAGTTCAAAGAAAAAAAATATATGTTCTGTTCTTTTCCTATCATGTGCGTATAATTTGTATGACACTTTAAACTATATGTTTGAAACTATGTTTGCATATATACACGAACTTCCACATCATAAGAAATTCTAAGCAACTTTGTGACAGTCTATAAACATCTTTAATTCAGTCTAGACACAGAGAAAAAAAATAAAAGGAGAAAATGTATTCTTAAAATAAAGTATCACTAGAGACTATTATATCGGATAAGTCGATATGTCGGGTTGCTTAAAGGCGTTTTGAGCTAGTCCTTTAGACTATAACAAAAAGATATATTTATTAAACATAGGTAGGTCACAATGCTTGTTTTAGAGATTTAGCTAAAATAAATGGTAAAACATTACTGTTTGCTAAAATTGGTTGAAACATCAAAGCATAAAAAAATTAGAAAGATTGCTTACTAAATATTTTAATAGCATATCAAACTAATATTTGCAGACTATTTTATCACAATTTGTAATTTATTATGTGTTTTATAAGTTACAGGTGAAAATACTGTCAAACGTGCATGGAAAATATAAAACAAGCAAAAGACGTCATATTGTGTCAGGACCTATTTCTTACGAAATGCGGAAAAAGCAGAATGTTAATACTAGTTACCTTGCATGCGTGAAATTTACACATTATGGGAATAAGTTATGTGAAATTATGTAGACTGCATTTGCATCGTATGAGGCAATAATGTTGTTGCTTGTGTGTTGTTGTTGTTGTTATAGTCAAATTATACTCAAATCGCCCTTACTATAATTTGATTTAAATGGTGCTAGTGTTCGAGTGGAAAGTATGTCAGCGACATAACCAGGTCGTTGGTTCAATCCTGAGCTGCAAATAAATGGCAAATAAGTCAGTATGGAGACTTTTGCGGATATGGAAGATGATTGTGTGTGAAATTTAGTTGCTTGCATGCCAGATAAAAGTGTCACGTGACTTAATCCGTACTGGATCAACCCATAAAAGATAATATATAACTATGTATTATCTTTACATTCTTGTATCCCCTATTCCAGACAGTTCACGTGAAATACGATATCATGACTAATAAAGAGACTCAAAGTAAATCTAATTATTACTATACGATACAATAGAAGATTTTTTCTAAAAATATCCAGAAAAAATACGCAGATCGGAAAATAATTGATATAGGCATCTTTAAAGTAAAATGTAGATTTACAATAAAATATGAATCATGTTTTCGGTCCAACATCCAAACTTTAAACAAATGAAGGATAAGGTAATTATTTTCTTTTATGTTTGGATCTGAAATGGCTGCTCATTAAGAAAATTACTTTAAAAAAAAGAGTAATGAGAAATAACAACTTACTTCGAGTAGGAACTTGGGTAATTCGGCGATGAAACTGTGCCAATAATTCCTCTGTTTGCGGTCAAAGGAGTTGTGCCGCTGCAGCCATAAACTGTAAATAAAGAACACGACACACTTGGTACAATGACACGCTTAATATTCTCGGATATGATTAACTAATCAGGTCTAGTCTTTGGTTATTAAACATATTTGTATTTATCTCCTTCCCATCTCTATAAATGATTGGTCCTGATCGTGGACCGTTCTTGATCTCGAAGCACATACATGTTTTGATATTCTATTTGGACTAAATTACTTAATTACAGAATATTGCTCATATATAATAATAGCGTAATATGTTTCAAATGTGTGAGTAGATGCATGTACCACTTGTATACAGGGTGAAGAAAATGTGGGCTGGTTGTGGTATCATACTTGTAATGTGGTTGAAAGATAATGACTCTTTTTTTCAAATCATACCACTTGTATACGGCATGGAGACAAGGTTGGGGCCTAATGCATGTTTCATTTTGGTATCATACCACTTGTATATGGTGTAATGATAATATGAGCTGGTTGTGGTACTGTATCACTTGTATTTCGGTGTAAATATATTTTTACACCATATACAAGTGGTATAATACCACACAGTCGCCACATCCAGCTCACATCATCTTAATACTGTCTAAAGTGGTATAATACCACATCCAGCCCACATTATCTTAATACTGTCTACAAGTGGTACAATACCACATCCAGTCCACACTATCATAATACCATGTATAAGTGGTATAATACCACACCAGCATACTTAATACCATGTATAAAGTGGTATAATACCACACCCAGCCCACATTATCTTAATACCATGTATAAGTGGTATAATACCACATCCAGTCCACATTATCTTAATACCATGTATAAGTGGTATAATACCACATCCAGCCACATTATCCTTATACCATGTATAAGTGGTACAATACCACATCCAGCCCACATTATCTTAATACCATGTATAAGTGGTATAATACCACATCCAGGCAACATTATCCTTATACCATGTATATAAGTGGTATAATACCACATCCAGTCCACATTATCTTAATACCATGTATAAGTGGTATAATACCACACCCAGTCCACATTATCCTTATACCATGTATAAGTGGTATAATACCACAACCAGACTTCATTATCTTTACACCACAACCAACCTACATTATCTTAACACTGTGTACAAACCACAACGGGCAACTAATGTATGCTGTTTTTGACCTGTATATATGTAGCGATATGGGCTGGTTGTGATATTATACCTCTTGTATATGGTGTAGCGATAATATGGCTTGAAAGATCATGCGGAGCTGGTTTTGGTATTATACCACTTGTATATAAAGATAATGCGAGGATGGCTGTGGAATAATAACACTTGTTATATCAGATTACGGTTTACTTATATTGCAGATTTATTATGGAAACAATGGATAATCATGTTTTTTTGTCTTAAGTAAGTATGCACGCAAGCATGACTTTGTCAGAGCTACTTTACCACCATTTTGTAAAAAGAAAGAAAGAAAGAAATCCAGTATACAGTTACCGTTATGGATGTACTGGAAAACACAGCTGAGTACAAAAATTATCCGCTTTGAAAACATCTTCATCTGAGGGAAAAAACAACAACAATATCATTCATAAAAAAAAAGCTCTTTCACTCGCTGTTCTGTTTTTATATGTGCAAAAAAATAAATCCATAACAAAGAAACTTCATGGCTGTCTTCAAAATCAATCCCGCAAAAAAATACTTTTTATCTTTTTAATCAAAATAATGGTCTCCATTAATACTTAATTTGTGCATTTGCGGAATTCAAATCCACTTCGAAATGTCCCCTTTTTGAAAACAATAAACAGTAAAATAATTAATAAAGACTTAAAAATAGTTGATATGTGGCTCTCAAATTATGAAATTCTGTTATTAAATTCATGCTTTTTATAACCCTTTAAAAAAAAAATTTAAAAATCATATATGAAATACGATATACCAGTTTATTATTACGAAATTGATTGAATGTTGAATTGTACCGTATATCAATTTCAAATAAATCAATTTGTGTGGATTTTAAATAAAAGCAAATATTTTGTTAGCGCTAAGGGATACATTATATATAATTAGAGAACCACCAATATAGAGCTACGTAGTTCTTAATGGCGATTTTCTTCGTCTTTGACCCCTTAGTTAAATACCAAAGTACTCAATTTTTAAAAATTTGGTTAGTTTTTAAGATAATAATTCATGTCAGCTTGCACATGAATATTTCATGGAACATAATTGGCGGAGTGTGTTTCTACGCTATTTTATAATTAAAAGTATTACTTAGCGCTAGATCAAAGTATTGTTCGTGGAATTCGAGCCTGATGGGTACAAAATTTGAAATGAAGCAACACGTTATTATTTCAGAAACGAGAATCCTATAAATACGAAGAAAACTTGATTACGGTTGCGAAATGGTTTACGATTTGCCTCTAACTACCACAGAGTTGTTGTGGTGACAGAGCGCGCGCGGCGTGTGTGTTTTGTCTATATACATGCCTTTATGTATACGTACATGAGCGTATGTTTGATATCTTTAAGAAATATTTCTGTTAAATTTTACAATTCGACTGGGCTTTACTTTAAGGTTTAAAATTAAAGACAGCGTGGGGACAGTGACACGAGCATAACATAGAACTAAGTTCATAAACAACCCTATAGTGCTAATATGTCAACTCCACACATAATCAAATCACAAGTATATATACGTCAATACCTGGTCTAGTGCAGATATTTCGCAATGGATTAGATCTGGATATATCTGAGTACTCTAAAATTAATTTTCTTTCTGAGAACGCTTGGTGTATTACTTATGAAATAAATCATATATCACCGTAGAGAAAAAAATAACGAATAAAAATTACAAATACTAAAACAGAAAGCAATTTAAATAACAAGAGAAGCGTGTTCAAAGTCACAGGAGCAAATAAGGCAATTGTCGTCAATCAAGTATGGTACGTATTGTTCACATAAAAGATAAATTCAAATATCTGAAGTTCTATCATAACCGAGTACATCATTGTCTAATCCATACATTGTTTTGATTTGTATTTGAATAACATGGGTGCATTTCACAGTAGCACATACCTTTTAATACGATATATAACCGGATTATTCCTGACTTTAAGTCATTTTTTTTCTTCAAGTTAAGTTTTGTATAGCACTGTATTGGGTGTAAATGCAAACAATCCCCTTTAGATATAAGAAATACCACACACTCAATCATACACCTGTGAGTAGAATAAGTGTCCTATATCTAGCAGAAGTATACGAGGCCTTCCATAGCGACATGAACACAAATAATCCACAGGGGTATTGTTCAATCTGACCGCGGTGTCCTCTTACAAAATATCGATATCTAAGGGAATTAACTATGGTTGCGCTAGTTTAGCAATTAAGCAAGAGTTATATAAAATATTTGTGATGCGTATAGTTTCAAAAATTCTAGACTCTTCTTTAAAATATGTGAGCTTAACCCTTTCCCTCATATAGACTCATTTTGACGCACTCAATAGGTACCACATAAAAAAGCCTGATCTGCAGAAAACCACAGTTAAACCTTACCAAATTTAATTACAAAATCCTCATTTCCAGGCTGATCTGGTTTTATGCTGTTCGCATAGGTCTTTTCATGGTATCCTCTATGAGGGAAAGGGTTAAAACATGCTGTAAAACTATCATTACCGACCTCTGTATCCTATTTTGTGTCGACGCGACAATATCAGCTGAAGACCTCAAGTTTTAAACATATTTTTTTCTCTCGTCGATTGGAAAACAAAGTCTTATAACCTCGACGCTTGCTGGATTGGACTCATGAAATAATCTTACAACGAGGTTCGAACGCACAATTAACTTTCGGATCCGCAGTCATGCAGGCCCGGATTCACCGGGGAGGGGGGGCGGTCATACAATTTTTCTTAGGCTATAAAATCCCTTGATTACATAATGCTTGTAATGTCTAGAGGAAATCCCCATTAGGGGCCCCCATACTGAATCACCCGCATAACCACCTGACCAGCCCGACTCCTATTGTCTTATGGGCCCACAGCTGTTCCGAATTGACAGTCGTTCATGGTTGTGTGATGACACGTTCACTGATTGCGAGACATTAAGTGTCGCCTGCCGAGCGATCTAATAATTGAAGAAAAATAAGCAATTACCAAAGGTTTGTATCAGTTACGGATATAAATATTCTATAGACAGATGCAGTTTAAGAAATATCATAAAAAATAGATAAGCATAGAATTAGCCGCTAAAAACAACAACTACGTTGGACATTAAAATTTAATTGGCATCGAAAATTTCTCAATAGAACCCAAAGGAACTGGAAAAAAAATCTACTCAACGAAATTCTTATTCCACTTTTCTCTATATGTATAAAGTTGTAAGTCCTGCATTAAAAGCGGGCTATGAAAAACTGCCGATTTCGTTTTTGAAAAATTTAAAAAGGTAATGCTTTTTTTTTTTTAAGCAAAAAAATCTTAGTATACTGCAGAGTAGATGCATACCTATCGCTAGCCATGCTAATTCATCTTAATCAGAAATGGGTTGTGTTTCTAAAAGGTTACGTCCCACTTCGTCTACACCCATTTCGTCTATACTATATAAATTTTGGTTTGTCACGGAGCTTCCGCAAAATATTTTCCCCACGAAGAATCACATTGGCTTTGGTGATGTCTTGTCGAAGTATCAGGCGGACATTCGGGGATATCCGAAGGTTCGGCGATCTTCCTGTGACACTTTCCAGATCAGAATATACGCAAAAATTTCGACAAGCGCACTCTGAAATTTATTGCTGAGTTGGTCAATCTTAGGCTGAGACGGCCAAAAAGCCACGGGACATTGCTGGGACATCATCATGCATACCCCCCCCCCCCCCCCCCCCCAAAGAAAAAAGAATCTCTTGAATTTGTCTCTTAATTCCACCATCAATTATCATAATCTCCCCCGAGGCAACTATGATCGATGGGCGCAAGTACTCAACGATACATCCCCTAATCTACGGGGATATTCCCCTAATTCGGTGAGGCTCCGGGGCACCATCGCCGATCATCGGAGAATGTCCCCCGGAGCTTTCCTGAACATCGAGATACAAGGCCATCATACCATAGCCGAAACATCAGTGAAAGTTCAACGGACCAATCCCGAAGCCTAATCAGTGCCATTTCTCATCTTTTTGGCTCAAACATCGGATGTCATCGGGAGAAAATGTGTGTATTTCCACATCGCCGATAATTTTTCTCCAGTGGGACCTCATCGTCGAATACCCTCGGCTGACTTATTCCATTTCACTACATGACATCTTGCGGCCTATCGATGATCTATCGATCGGCCGTGGGTATTTGACAATGGTGGGACCTAGGCAGTAGATCCAAGGCCTTCAAGTTTCAAAAAAATATATATTAAGACATATCGGATTAAAAAAAATCACGTTTATCCCGAGATATTCTTCAGAATGTATCTCCGTCACATTAAAAACATTTTTCCCGGTGGAGCCCCCCTAGCACTCAGATCACATACAGAGTTTGACCCCCCCCCCCCCCCCGCAAAAAATCTTGATCCAGGTCTGTCATGTATATATTACCAATATACCAATAGACTAAGACGCCCTTTTTTGCAAACAAGTAATAGTATTCTTAAGTCACATTGCGACACGTATATTTATTTATTTTTTTTTATGAATCAGAAGTCTGGAAGCTACATATTTACTTTTCAAGCACTTTTATAGTGCCATATAGTGAGAGAGAGATAGAAATACTATTTTCGTGGGATACTTGTCAAATCATAAAATTAACTAATCCTCTCTGTGTGTGTGTGTGTGTGTGTGTGTGCAGGCCCGGATCAGAATTTTTCAGCGGGGGGGGGGGGGGGCTGATGTGGGGTTGGTGGGTTTTCGAGGGGCATGCTCCCCCGGAAAAAAAGTTTTTAGTGTGACTACGATGCATTCTGAAGGGTATCTGGGGATAAAAGTAAAGGTGTTTTTTTTTAATCTTGAAGACCATGGATCTAATGCCTAGGTCCCACTGGAGAAAAATCATCGGCGATGTGGAAATACACAAATTTTCTCCCGATGGCATCAGATGTTTGGGCCAAAATGACGGAGCAGTCCCATGAGAAGTTTCGGGAATGGTCCGTTGAAACGTTCACTGATATTTCGGCTGTGGTGCAATGGCCTTGTATTATCGGGGATAGCAGCCGATGCTCAGGAAACTTCTCCGATGATCGGGGGAGGTGCCCCTAAGCTTCACCGAATTTGAAACATCATCGGGGGAATATCCCCGTAGATTAGAGGATGTATCGTTGTATCGAACCATCCTAGGTGCCTCGGGATGATTATGGAGATTATGAGAATGGTGATGGAATTAAGAGACAAAATCAAGGGTAGACTTTTGGGGTTTATGAGGATGCCCCCAGCAATGTCTTTTTGACCGTTTCAATCTGAGGTTGACCAAAAAAGCAACAAATTTTAGAGTGCGCTTGCCGAATTTTTTGCGAATTTTCTGAGATTATATCACAAGATCTGTAATGTGTCACAGAAAGGTCGCCGAACAATTGAGACATCACAGGAGGAAAGAAATATTTCGCGGAAGCTCTGTGAATGCTTCACATGAGCTTCCGGGAAGCTATGCCCGGCCTGTTTTCTCCGATAAAACTTCAAGAACATATAGGGAAAAATTTCAATGAAGTTCTCCCGGTGACTCCACATGGCTCGCGACGCTTTCCAAGCTTCCGCGGGACACAGGGGAACCTCCCGAGGCTCATCAATTTCCATCGGGAGTACATCCCCGAGGCAAAATGTCAGTAGGATGAGCTTGTGATAATTTTTACTCGCAATCTTATGAATAACATACTGGTGCAATAATTGACTACAGTTGTATTAAAAAATGACGGTTGTGGGGGGGGGGGGGGGGGGTCAGACTGGGACATGATTATGAAGGGCATTACTCCGGTATTTTGGGGTAGGTAAATATAGGTTCTCGTTCTTTCAACAGCAAATGCATACAAATTAATTTGTTTTCTGGTACCCCCCCCCACCAAAAAAGTACTTGTGTACACTATCAATTAGTGAATGCTTTGAATAATCATCAGTCTTAGACTCACAGTGTAAAAGACAGTTCTGTTTCATTCTGAGGAAAAAGTCACTTTAAACATACTTTGTCAAATATTTGGAAGGGAATACCGGGTATGTGCTGTATTTGGTTCGAACTTGATAATCTTGACTGTCTAATTGTCGATCTGGAAGCAGTCATCACACACAGACTTCCCAGATAAAAAAAATCAGGCGCACGTTTTAGGGTCGGACGGTTGCAGAAGGTTTGGGTCCCTTCTGCGTGTCGATTTTTTTTCTCTTCTAAATGTTAAGTCAGTGACAAAACAATCAATATTCAGTAATAAAAGATGTTGCTATCTGATATAAAATCTTTAATATCCGTTTTATTTCGCACATGAATTGTGTTATTTCGTATTCATCGACTTATCAGTACTTATAAGTTTCATAAAAATAATACTAAAAAAGGTATGTATAAATAGTAAAGATGATGACATGTAGAAACACAACCATTTCTGATTAAGTTTTATTTGCATGGCTAGCGATAGGTATGCATCTACTCTGCAGAATACTACGATTTTTTTGCTACAGCAAAAAAATCAAAATTACCTTTTTAACTTTTTCAAGAACGAAATCGGCAATTTTTCATACCTCAAAGTTCATCAACCTGCCGGCAGCTAAGTAGCTTGCTTTTAAAGCAAGATTTAAAACTTTATACATGTAGAGAAAAGTGAATTAAATATTCGTTGAGTAGATTTAGCCAAAGTAGTTTTTTTTTTTTTCATTAATTCCTTTGAGCTCTAGTGAATTTGTTTCGATGCTAAATACATTTTAATGTCCAGCTTAGTTATTGTTTTTAGCGGCTAATTTTATGCTTAACTATTTTATGCTATTCTTAAACTGCATTTGTCTAGAATAGTTTATAGTTGTAACTGATACAAACGTTTGGTTATTACCTTTCTTTCCTATTGTTAAATCGCTCAGCAGACGACATGTCAATTTCTCTCAATCAGTGAACGTGTCCGCAGTACCCTAAACACATGCTAATCACACAGTCATGGACGACTGCCGATTCGGATTACCTACACATTAACAGCAGGGGCCATAAGACTATAGGAGTCTGGCTTGTCAGGTGGTTATACGGGTGGTTCAGTAGGGGGGCCCACGATGGGGATTTCCTCTAGACAACTCTACTATGATGTAATCAAGGGATTTTATAGCCTAGAAAAAATGTATGACCAGTGCAGCTGCGGGGGGAGGGGGGGGGGGGGGCAAGGTACCCACGCCCCCCCCCCGCTGGATCCGGGCCTGGTGTGTGTGTGTGTGGACCGTGATCGAACCTATGATCTAGGTGTGCGCCGTTTCAAGTCACTTGATTTAAGTCAATAGACCAATTCACCAGAGGATCGGAAATATCCGGTATCATTCGCCGATTTACATTGACCCATCAGTGACTTGGGGGAAATCGGCATCATTTTCATTAAAATAACTATTGCCCTCGTAACTAGTCAGTTTTTACAATAGATTATTTATTACATTTATATCTATATTCTCTATAAAAACATTTGACTTGTTTTTATCCCATAATTTCACTTTTGGATTTTTAGGATTGTTATTGCCCTGTGTATGTCTTAGCGAAAATTACAGTTAAAAACACAGGATTATGTGCGCCAGACAATAACAGACAGAAACCTAACACTTGTATAACTGTTAACAGATTTATATTCACATTCTCTAGCAATCCTTACAGAATTTAATCTTTCAAAATTTGGAAAAAAAATGAGAGAGAGATGGGGGTTAATTGGGCGATTAAAAACATTATGACATCAAATAACTAAATTTATAAATATATTTAAAATAAACATAAAATAAACATAACAAATTCTTTAATATATAAATAAAACCCTTTATAATTAAAATATAAGTTACTATTTCGTATCAGGGTTTATATGTATACATTTTGAAATAATCGACACAAATTTACACACTCTTACACATTTAATTTGTCACACTAAAATATGTATCGCTTTGCCTTATACACGTCACTTTAATCCAAATTATCTAATTGCCCACACATTCATGATGGGTCCGTTTCGATCAATCTCCACTCTCAGTTGGGTCCGTTTTGATCCTTGGGTCCGTTTTGACTGGATACCGTGCACATATGTTTACATGCCTTACCTTACAACAAATAATATGATTATTCAAACCGCTTGTGTGTGTGCTTTTTTATATAGAGAAATAAGAACTTCATATATTTGGGGCCTGACGCCAATCCAGTACATGTAGCCTACATAACACGTCAGTAGAGATATATGAGCATACATGTATTTGACTGATTATGTACATCGGTCTAATGCAATTGAACTGACACAAAAATATACCTCATCATCAACTATTTCATAAATATAGGTAACTGATATTGTCATGAATGGCAACCGGGTCATACTCTCAAAAATGAAAGTGTAAGTTACTCGAGCAAATAAATTTTCCCACGCTATCGATATTTCATTCATAAATAAAAGCCGCCAAACTATACGTCCGACTGACGTTGCATTGTGGGTAATGGTTTTACAAGCGTGCCTGGCCCAGCAAAGCGACAAAGAAGGAATGGCGACATAAATTAGAGAAGAAAAGATTGCATTTCTCAACTGAAAATCGCGTTTGGAAGGTCCACCAACTTTTTCCTGTGTTGCCATTCATTAAAAGGTAAGACAATTTTGTAAATTTCTCGGTATGATTTCAGCGTCCATGAAATAAATGGGCGATAACCGGACACAAAATTTATGTTGGCTACAAAATGGCGGATTCGTTTGATTACGTGCCCTTGAGAAGGGGGACAAATGTTGTGCCGAAATTGCATAAAAATTATGTACCTTGTGGAAACACCGGTATTTCTTTCAAAGAACATTTCATACCGAAGATGCTCATAGATTTTTGTGGAGTTTGCATCATGCTATATCCTGGAAATAACTTGCAGATTTCAGGCATGTTTCAAGAAACTAATACACAAGCAATGGCGGACCCTAGACATTATTCGCCATGTTCTGATGTATTTGCTCGCAGAAGAAGTAGGTCAATAGCTCTGTCTAAAGACTTTTGCATTACCAAAGATTGTTATTGTATTAAGTTCACCCTCATAATGACTGGCTTTATACGATAATTTAAGTATTATAAGAAGAATCTGAAAGAGGAAGTTGAGATCGATTGACCTATTTTTAGTGCTTTTTTATGAGATTCATATTTGTTAATTTTTTTTACATGAGTATCCAGGGTATGATTTAAAAGAGTTAGAAATCATTAAGATAGCATCAAAGTGGTCAAATCCTTTCTCTCTCCCCCCACCCCCCAGCTCTTCTGGTCCACCACAAACCTTGCTAAAAAGTAACCTAGTCACTTTATTTGAATGCACAAATATCAAGTCAGAGATCAAATTGTTAACCACAATTTGCCCCATATTTTCAAGTTGATTTTTGAGAGAATAATAATAATAATAATAATCTTTATTAAGGTGTAAAGGTGTAAAAACAACAAACTGACCAAACAGATGGTGATCAGATTATATAGGAGGAAACTGAGAGGGAGGGACCACCTGTTCACTCTGCTGAGAAGCCAGTGCGTCATCCACTATGCTAAACAGTCAGCCAGCGGATGCATAGGCATTATATATTGCAGTAATCTGCTAGCAGAAACCAGTAGTCAAGACTTTTTGTTTGACCCATTTACATGATTTAGCTTTGTAAAACTGAAGATCCCATACATAAAGTGTGGCAAACATTTTGTGTGAGAAAATATTTTGATATATTTTGTGCTGTTTAACCAATGCTAATAAGGGTTTTCACTATGATTCTAGAAACTTGAGTCCTTCATTTACAAAGATTTGCATACAGTTGGATTCCTCTCATATAGTCATAAGAAGGCCATATGAAAAGTGCTTTGTAAAACAAGAGTCCTTTAAAAAAAAAAAAATGGGTCCAGGACTCCAAATTGGTTAAATTATGAAGGGTGTTGTGTAACTGTTCTAGGAGTTAGAATTAATGAAATACATTCTTGACCTTTTGGTAGACCTTTTAAAATAAAATAAAAACCCAAAACAGTAAAGCAGATCATACATACCGGTACATATCGTACTGAGGCATTTTGAACTGTGGCTATGTTGTGCACTGGTGAATTGTTGCATCTCAACTCCGTATCCATTGCTATGCAGTGAATACTAAAATTATTTCTACAATTGGTACATATGTATATATTGTTTTCATATGTTGTATTATGGGCTGGGGGCTTTTATTAGGCTTCATTTGCAATAAAAAAACGATTTAATATTGACTTAATTAAGTAGTAAACATTTAAATGAATATGAAACATTGACATTTAGTGCATTTTATTTATCTTAACAATTTTAAAATACTTTCTGGAAGGTTAATTTGTATGACATTCTCACAAAATATCATTAGCAGCAAGACACTTATATTTCATGTTTTTTTTTATTGAGATTTTCTTCCTCCACAAATTCCATTGTGAGATAATTCTATAGAGAGAGAGAAAGAGAGAGAGAGAAAATGAAAAAAATTTGCATACAACTTCTATGAAAAATATTTTGTGAATTTAATGAAGCATATAGCTTCCTCTATTTTCAGATAAGACATGGAAGGTTCTGAGGCTGTATTGTCCTTGGAAACTGGGGATGAGAAAGTGGTCAGTGCACAATTTACGGAGGTGACAGCAGATGCAGGGGCAACTACAGTTATTTATACACAAGGTCAGTTGTGAGAAGCAATTCAACCTTGTAATGATCAGCACCCTTTTTCTTTGATAAAAATACAGACTGACTGATCAACAGGATCTGTGGCCATAATTGTAAGGTCTTTGGTTCTATCTCTGGCTGCAAGATATTAAAGTCTTGAAAAACGGTACTGTTTTATCTCCCTTGTGCTTGGTGCTCAGCATATAATGGTAGTTTCGGGACTGGTTAGCAGCAAAGTGTCAGGATAATGTAATGGGTATGGTGGTGTGTTCTACTGATTGATATCTCAGTGAGGCAGCACTATATCTGTCTTGTGTAGGCATAAGTTCTAAAACAATGTATCTTTAGTGTATATTAATGCGTAGTTGCTAATTCAATATCATTTATGACTTACAGCTTATCCACATACAGTTTGATTATATTATACAAACTTCTCTTGACTGTCAATGACAAATTTAATGGGTGTGGTTGTGTTGAAGTTAATCAATTTTTGTGTCACTTGCTCCAAGCTAAAAGTTTAATAGTGACTTGGTAAGCATAAGATTTTGCTCAATTCAAATTACAACTACCGGTAATAACAAGCATGTTCTAAAATTAAGGTGCTTGTTTCCCAACACAGGTCAGACCTATGGTGCTATAGAGGCAGTCACTGAAGCTGTGCCGCCAGTCATCATGGAGGACCAACCACAGACACAGGTGAGGACCCCAAAATAGTGATCATAGTCATACAGTGTTGTGTAACACCTTCATATCACAGACCACTTTTTTGTGTTGATAAATAAGTCGCTGTTGATCTATAAGTCGTGCCATTTGCATTGATTACTGCAAAACTAATCCATTTTCTTCTTTATTTACATTTATGTACTTAGAACTGTTGTGCAGTCAGCATTTGGCATGCTTGTGCACTGTCAAGTAGAAGTGAAAAAAATTAACCTGATGCCAAAACGGGTATATCCCCGCCCAAAATGTTTGTCGGAGGTTGTTGACTTAAGGTAACTATTGAAAGCAAGATTCACGTGCATTTGTCGGAGGTTTGTACAGCTTTTCGCTGGTTAAACCGATATGCATATTCATTTTGGGACGTTTTGTCGTCATGTTAATTAGACACCCCAAGTGGTAAGCTGTTGTGTCTCGAAGCAGTTCATGATTACACTGTGAAATGTACAAACAAGAAATGTACATCAAAGAAAAAGCATACAATAGTCCTTTAGATATGTCCAACCACAACTAGCTAGTGAACTTGGGGTCAGGACTATATGAAAGTTAAGAGTAACAACAGTTAAGAAGTGGTATAATCAAGCTGAATTACATATCCATATACCTTTTATATAGATTGATGTAGCTTAGTAGATGCAGGTCATGTGACTGTTTTCTTAGTAACTGAATAATTCTATTGTCAGAAGTCCAACAAATGTGTTTGTCCTTGTGATTGCCTATCTTTTATGATTACTGCTGATATAATGAGATAAAAAAAGACCAGTTTTACTGTCTTTAAACCTTTCCCTCATATAGACTCATTTTGACGCACTCAATAGGTATCACATAAAGCCTGATCTGCAGAAAACCACAGTTAAACCTTACCAAATTTAATTACAAAATCCTCATTTCCAGACCACTGAGGAGCAGCGAACAGCATAAAACCTGATCAGCCTGCGAGTTACTCACAGGCTGATCTGGTTTTATGCTGTTCGCATAGGTGTTTTCATGGTGTCCTCTATTAGGGAAAGGGTTAAATACACCACCAACACACAAGTCATTTAGTCTTACCCAAATTGTAACCCATTAATGATTGTTTTGTGTAAAGCTGATCAGTTTGTTTCTCTGTTTCAGGAGGTTGCTAGTGGAGAAGCAGGGAGCCAAGATCTGTTCAGTAGCCAGCCAGGTAACAATCATTGTTGGATTCTCCTTTTGAAATTCGTTGTTAATCTATTTCCTAATAACTTTCCATTGAGAGTTAACAGAGAAAAATTATTTCTCATACTGGGGGAAAGAACTTGTTATCATAATTGAGAACATTGTTCAGTCCAAAAGCATGATCGTTTCAAGGCATTAAAGTCAGATACATACTGAACACTGGACAGCTTGAAAGATATTTAGATAATGACGTGTGTAGCGGGTATAAAACAAGACCAGCCTTTGTATAATTTGCAGGTTGATAAGATTTTTTCGCCAGGGTTTTGACATAAGTAAAATTTGTATTTTCATATGCAGGCTTATTACCTGTAAAATTGTACATGTATGTTTTCAACATGGTGAGTGTGACAGAATCACACACTGAGTTGAAAGAAGCTAACACTTTAAGCGTCCAGGTAGCTTGGTCGGTAGGACATTTGCCTAGAAAGCAGAGGGCCGCAGTTTTTATCCCCAGTCAGGCTGTTTTTCTCACCAATAAATAAAAAGTGACAAGATAAGGCTATCCAGTGCTATTTAATACAGAAATAAACATGTTAACACTATTTCGTTTGTCGGAGTATTAGGTATAGGACCCATTTTGTATTGAGGTGGTTATACCCGTCATCAAAATAAAGTTTCTGCTCATCAGTCTTCATAATTATATTTGATTGAAATGAAAGTATGTATAACATTATTTTTATCATACTGATGGCTGGGTTGTTAGATTGCCAGTCAATAAATGGAAGGTGATTGTTTCAGTCCTATGTCATTAAAGATGGTACTGCGTGGGTTAGCTCCCTTTGGTTTGCACCTGGATATAAGAGAAGTTCCAGAACTTGTTGGCCCAGTGTCAGATAATTAAGAGTGGATTTTGTACCATGCCACACGTCTACAGCCTAATATTGCAATGAGACGACACTGATAGTCCCTAGATGACTGACAAACTGTCAGTGGGATGATAAACCAGAGTCAAACAAACCAAACATTATTCCTTTGAATGAAAAAAACAAATAAAGTAGAACAGGAAGTGTGTTACTGTTAAAATGCTTCTTTTAATTTACAACACAATAAAAGTGAAGATAAATGAATTGACTTTCTAGGTACTTGCATTTTCACACTTATTTTAAAAACGTTTGGTCCATGTTGCAGAATTCAGTCAGGCTGAGATTGTTGAGAATGGAGTGGAGTATACACACATAAGCCCAACAAAGGAGGTAAGTTTAAACTATTGTGATTCTGCATCTCCTGACATGCATCATCCATCGTGCATAAACACATTTCTTTAAATGACATCAGTTGCATTAAAATAGATCATCAGAAATATTTGAAGTTTGGCTTGTATAGTTCTTCACATGTTGAAGTGATACATGCAAAACTCTGTTTACTGATACATGCAAAACTCATTACTATGATAACTAGAATAGATTCTGCTTCTCAAAGTGAAGTAGGGCTAGTGATAGGAATCACATGCTTTGTCCTGACTCACCATGTCCCATCCTGCTTTACAGGAAGTTCATTATCTCTTCACATTGTAATTGGAGTAATTGACAATGTTTAAAGTCATAGAGCATGGGTCAGAATTTAATTTCATTTTGCATATTTGTGTAAAGAAAGGTATTATGTGGCCTTTTTACCAAAATTCTTAAAATTAAGTTACTTCTGTTTGAAACTGAGGTTCCCAGGTGATAAGATTTGCTAACTTATTATCAAATAAAACCTGGCATTAAGGATGATATTCAAGTTTATAGACTGGTCAGTCTAACCGAGGAAGGTATATTGACTGAAGCCAGGCTGTTGTCCATATAACTTCTGACAAGATAGACATCTTAAAAATGAATTCTGTGCAAATTATTGGCTTTTTCACAATGTGCTCAAGATGAGGTATTAGGATCACCCTGTGTCCATCGTCATGCATTGTCTGTTGTCAATAATTTGCATGAAATCGACATTTCTGAAACCGCTGAGTAGAAATTGATGAAACTTGGCATGGACCATCCTTTGGTGAGCCTCCGTAAAAGTTGCTAATATAAACTTGATCCATGCAGAACTCTTGTTGCCATGGCAACCAACAGAATTTTACTTTAAAAGCATGAAAAATCTTCTTATCTGAAACCAATGGTCAGAATTTAATTTCCATTGGCACAAATGGCCACCTCATGGTGCTCTACCATAATTGCTAAAATGAAGTTGATCCCTTAAAAAATTAGGCCCTTTGTGGGGAAGCTTATTTCCTTATATACGCTATTGAATATTTCAAAATTCTTCTTCTATGAAGCCAATGGTCATAATAATTTTCATTTAGCACAAATGGTCACCTCGTGGCTGTCTACCATAATTGCTAAATAAATGATTCCTTGAAAATGAGACCCCTAGGGGGTTTCCTAGTTCCCTTATATAGCTCATTATAAAAAAATTCAAAATTATTCTTCTCTGGGCAGAACATAATTTCACTTATATCAAATGGTCACCCCATGACTGTCTGCCATATTTGCTAAAAATAAAGTTGATCCCATTTAAAATGAGGCCCCTAGAGGTGTCTGCTTGTTTCCTTATATACTAACTCCATATAGAAGATTTCAATAATCTACCTCTGTGAAACCATTGGCAAGACAAAATTTCATTTGGCATGTATGGTCACCTCATGGCTGTTTACTATAATTGCTAGAATAAGATTGATCCCTTGGAAAATGAGTTGCATTGAGGGTAGTGTAATTGTTCTCTTCTGGAACAAATGTTCATCGTGTTTTGCACCAATGATTACCTAAAGCTTTGATTCATACAGTAATTGCTTAAGCATTTTTGATCCCTTGAAAATGAGGCCCCCAGATGATTGACTAACCTATAAATTCTTTGTACCTGAAAATTGAAACTGGTTGCAGCTGGAAGAAACCAGGGCAAATCAAGTGACTTGATTCATTTTAAATAAGCTGAGGAGCAGTCTAGGTCCATATGGCCCTCTTGTTATTTAGAAATTTGGTTAAAGTTTTGTATGTAGGTACTGTTTAAGCTATCTCAAAAACCATTGCATGTATTAGATTGAAACTTTAAACATGTCTTCTTAACTCTCCAATCTACTGAATCGACCAATGAAAATAACACAAATTTCAATTTAATGCAAATCATTTGCCTTTTTTTTTTACTTAGAAAATTTGGTTAGTTTTCCATTTTGGCTTAAGTTTTGCATGTAATTTACCAAAATGAATATACCTTTGTTTGCAGAGCTCTATGATTATTGATTAATCCTCTAACTAATAAGCACCAGAAATAGTCAAGCTTGCCGTCTTATGGCTCTTGTTGAATTGCATATATGCTTATGATTTGTAAAAAGTTCAAATTCTGTAGGTATTGTTATTATGAAAATGCCTTGAGAGGTTATCTTTTTTTTTTTCAGAGTGTAATGGCAGCCATGCTTTAGCTTTTATGTTAATTTGCATTTGTTATCATTAAACAATAAAAATAAATAACATTAGATTCTACTATATTAATCCAAATATAAATCAGATACTTTTTTCGTTTGTTTGCAGGTCTCTATTGAAACTTCAGCTGTAAGCGCAAGTCAGGCACCTACAGTTGTTGTTACCTTTGAATCTGCAAAAGCAGTTGTAGAAGAACCAATTGTGGCAGAGCACTATACACCATGGAAGAGGGGGCTGTAGAAGTAAAAGCAGAAACCCCATCCGAAGCAGAAAAAACAGTTAAAGTAGCAAAAGCAGCAGAAGAAGCTGAAAGTAAGGAGAAGTCCATGTCACCACCTCTTCTAGAGGAGGAGGGAACAGTAGAGGAGAGAAGTGAGAATCAAGATGATGAAGCACCAGTTATTGAAGCAGAAGAGGTGGAGACCAGTCAGGAAAAAGGGGAAAGTGAGGAAGTAGATGCTAGCCCTAGTAAAAGGAGAGGCAGAGGGAAGGCTGTTGCTCAGAAAGTTGAGGAAGAAAAACCAACACCAAGAACAAGAGGCCGGCCTCCAAAAAATCCCAAACCAACTGATGATGGTGAAGTAAGTGAAGACAAAAAAACTAGTGCAAATAAGAAAGAAGAATCAGTTGAGACTGAAACCAAAACCCCAGGAAGACGTGGAAGACCACCAAAGAAACAAGCAGAACCAGAAGAAGTAGAGGAAGAAGAGAAGAGAGGGTAGAAGAAACTCCAAAAGGAAAGGGTAGGGGAAGACCTAGGAAAAATGTAGAGGAGGAGACACAGGAAACAAAAGAAGCTGAGGTAGAAGTAGTTGCTCCAAAGAAAGGTAGAGGACGTCCTCGAAAAGAGGTGGCAAAAGAAGAGGTAGAGGAAGAAGCCTCTCCAACCAAGAAAGGTAGAGGTAGGGGAAAGGTAGCTGCTACTCAGAAGGAAGAAGAAACCAAACCGCGACGTGGCAGACCGAAAAAGACTGTAGAAATAGAAGAATTTGAAGAAGAAGTAGAAGAGGAGGAGGAGGTGGAAGAAGAAGAGGAGGAGGAAGAGGAAGAACAACCTGTCTCAAGGAAGCGTGCTCGTATGTCTGATGAACCACAGGCATCCACATCTGGAATAAATCCATCAAAGAAAATTAAGGCTGAACAAGTAGAAGAAGAGGAGGTGGAGGATGAGGAGGACGAAGACTATATTGAGATGATGGACGAATATGAAGAGGATGATGATATGGATGAGGAAGATGAAGAAAGAGAGAATCCATTGATCATCCGTAGTAAGTTGAACAGTGGAAAGTATGACACTGGGGCTGGAGATACTGGGAAAGATCCGTATTCTTTTGAAGAAGGAGAACAGGTTGAGATCGAAACACAACCGACTGCAAAGTCTGAACAACCTGCATCCCCAGTCATGAAAACATTTTCAACCCAAACACCAATAGAGGCCCCTGAGCTTGAAAATTTTGTGGAAGTCGTTACATTCAATGATGTGCCTGGTAAGAGGACTGTGATGACACAGACAGATCCAAGACTGAAGAAAAAGAAGTTTGGTCTTCTTGGTGATGATGGAGATGTCGAATTTGATTTCGAAGGGTCACCAAGGAGAAGAAGGAAGGACGATGGGCTTGGACTGTTTGAAGACATGGAAAACAGGCGTCGTTCTTTTAAGAGAAATGCTGAGGAGGCTCTGAAATGTCCTTTCTGTGACAAGGCATTTATTGGTTTGGTGAAGCACATTAAAACCAAACACAAGGATGAGCCAGATTTTGAAGAGGAAATGAGGAATGCCAAGTGGAGAGAAAGGATTATGAAGGTTTCCACAATGGGGGAGAATGAGGAGGGAGAACCATGTCCCGAGTGTGGCAAGATGTCCAAGAATCTGAAACGCCACATGGAGTTGCATCAGCAGAACAGGATGCAAATTCCTTGCCCAATCTGTGGAAAGGTTGTCTTGAAGACTGGAATGAGTTCCCACATGAGGACAGTGCACTCTGGTCGGCGGCCATACAAATGTCCCCACTGTGATTACTCCTCTGCATTCCGTGGCAACTTGAACACCCACATCAAAGGAATGCATCTGCACACCCGTCAGTACCTGTGCAATGTTTGCAAGGCTGCCTTCAAGACACTGGGTGCACTGATTGGTCACACCAAGAGAGTTCATGAGGGCTGGAAGTCGCCTAACCAGAAGATCTTCATCTGTTCTGTGTGCGAGAAGCGCTTCACCAAGAAGTACCATGTGGATCGCCACATGTTGATCCATACCGGAGAGAAGCCCCATAAGTGTCACGACTGTGGGCGCTGCTTCAACAATAAGTCCAACTTGATGTCCCACATCCAGCTTGTGCACAAGAAGCTCAGCCCATACCAATGTGATATGTGCCAGGAGACTTTCAAAAGGAAGAAGATGCTGCTGGAGCATATTGGGAAGGTTCATGTGTCAGCTGGTGAGGCTGCCCAGGCCATTATACGCAAGTATGAGATTGAATATGATGACGATGATGAGGAGGGCTATGTCAAGCAAGAGATGGGAGAAGACGAGGAGGAGATGGAGCAGATTGAGGGCGAGGATGGGAACACCTATGTGACCGTGTCAGAGGGTCAGTACGCAGCAGTGGTCAGTGATGGTCAGTACCAGGCCATACAGGCAGTCCAGGGCCAGGAGGGCAGGAGACCATTATCATTGTCCAGACCAATGATCCAAATGAGGTTACCCAGGCCATCGTGGATCAGGGTGGCACCGTGCAGTACGCCATGCAGGAGGCAGAGCAGCTGTAGAAAACTGTTGGGGTGGTGGCTGTGGTCCACTCATGGTTCAGTCCCCTTGCACACGGGATTATATTTAGTCATTGCTGATCAGCCATCCTGAATGCACCATAGGACCATAGGGATTGTTGAAATGATAAGCCTCTGTGTTCCATGGAATCTTTTTGTGACACTAATATCAGATTTGTGTCAAATCGAAGCCATCTGCCTTTAAGACATTATATGTCTGATCAGACGTTACTCTACAAGCTTAAAACGAGAGTTTTTATTTCAAACTGTGCAAACCTTGAACATGGTGTAGCTAACACCATGATTTGGTTCGATACTGATTATATAGGTCATTTTTGTACCTATGTTGAACAAACACAGACTGTGGGTTGTATTAAATGTATTAATTTTCTATCATAGATAACTGAAAAATAATTAGCATGATTTACTTTTTTTTTACACATAAAAATATGATTGAGTCATGCGGTTGATTACTGTACATACTGAATATTGAGGTATGAATGAAATGATACTGAGATTTTTTTCTAAAGTACCATTTTTATAATTTTTATACATCTGCATTTTCTCCTTTTTTTTTAAAATTTGTTTGTAGATTGGTTCTCTTGAGTATAGCTGTAGTTTAATTTTTTAGTCTTATAAATTCTGTTATTTGTTCCATTTAATACAAGATAAATGTAACTCTGAATAAAGTTTTATATAACCTCTCATAAAATGATGAGTAATATCTTTACCAAATCTCTGACCATTGGACTATGTATGGTTTTAACCTGGCAATTTAATTGATCAGAAATTGTCTTTTGTTCCATTCCAGTGAGTAAGTGAGAATGTCTGCATTACATACAAACTAAAGACTGACTTGTACAATGTGCATACTAAAGAATCTGACATCAGTTCATACATATGTAGTACATTTGAAGTATGTGACATTTTATAAGTGAATGAGGTGGATGCTAAATGATGTTGTTCATGTGTGGGAATATTAAGAAATGCACCACTGGTATTTCAGGTTGATTGTGTAAATATGTATATATGATATACCCAAATTGTATGAGTGTATGAATATTGGCAAATTTTCCTCATAATTTTTAAGTAAGGCATCTTTATAGTTATTGCTTTGTGTAATGTTTTCTAATATACTGAGGTAAAAAAAAAAATGTAAAAGAATAACACAAAAATGCATTTGAAAGTTTTTTTCTTAATATTTAAAAAACTGACAATATTTTATTGGAAAGAATTGTGCAATGTTAATTACTAAATCAAATGAGAACAATAAGTAGATGACGATGTTGGTACTTGGAATAAGGAAGACTAGGAACCATTCATTTTGGTCAGCACTGTCAGTATCTCTTTAGATTTTTTTTCTTACATTGTACTACTAAAGAATCTGCATGATGTGGTTTTACATTTTTTTTATTTTTTTTTTTTATTAAAGATTTTACATTTTAATACTGTAAAATCATTGTATTTCATTGACATTGAATTTTGTTGCTTAGGTTCATTTATTCATGGTAAAAATTGAAATTTATTAAAAGAGCGATTTTTGTTGGGGTTAAAACTCTTGGGTAAAGCGCTGCATGAAATCAACGAAAATGAATGATTATACAGTAGTTGGTGATTGTGTGATAGAGAAAGTTGGTGTATCAGAACATTTAATCATTTACATGATACACATAAAGAGGATGCTGTTTTAATGCTTCATTGCATTGTGTTCATGATCCCTTTGAATTTTGAATATTTGATAAAAATGCATTTGAATAAAATGATGTTCATTGTGATTATGCAAGGAAGAGAAGTGTCAATGGGTTGCCTAGTGTAGTGTGGCTGCTGTAACAGGGTGGATGGGGTCATTTGAGTTTGAGGAGTGTTAAAGTGAGGATGTCTTCATAGGGTGACTTGGAAGCCAAACATCTGGCCATTCATAGAAAGTTCTGTGAACCAGTATAATACAATAACACCAGATTCCATTTATTTGTAAGCTAACTCCATTTATCTGTAAGCTAACTTCAACAAAACTCCCGTCATATGCTCATGTTGATATAAGGTGTCTTAACCCTTTCCCTCATATAGACTCATTTTGACGCACTCAATTGGTACCACATAAAGCCTGATCTGCAGAAAACCACAGTTAATTCTTACCAAATTTACTTATAAAGTCCTCATTTCCAGACCACTGAGGAGCAGCGAACAACATAAAACCTGATCAGCCTGCGAGTTGCTCTTAGGCTGATCTGGTTTTATGTTGTTCGCATAGGTCTTTCGTGGTTTCCTTTATGAGGGAAAGGGTTAAAACAAGTCCATGTAAATTTGAAGCTGATTATGAGCCTAGAAATAAACTAAGAACTAAGATAAGGAAATGAGACCAGGCCTGATGTTTTCAAAAATAGATACCATATACATTCTATAATATATAATAGTGTGAATTTCATGCTTGGGCTCAAAATATGGTACATGTATATGACATTGGAGATTAAGCCTGAGGATGTATGTTGTTTTTATTTGTTTGAGTACTTGGGTCCGGATTCTTGTAAGTGTGTATGACTGGTTTTACTTCCTTTAAAATGATACATTTGTAAATTCTCGATTGGTAATAACTAAAAAAAATGTTCATACTTAATCATTGTGAAATTTGCATATCAGGTATAATCTTATACAATGCTTTCACTGGATTTAATTCGTAGTGATTTTCTGCATGAAATGCACTGAAGAAATGAATTGTTACGAAACTTAGCCAATAGAGAAATCATGTCTTGAGAATCTTTCTTGAACCAAGTGTAAAAGGATTTAATATTGCCAGACTTTATGTATACAACTGAAAACGACTTTTGTTTATGAAGTTGCAGCTTGTTAGGAGTCACTGTGTGGATCATGAGAATATTTGTATTCAGTGTGTAATATAGCCATGAGAAAGCAATAAAATTATGAAAAAAAAGAAAGTATTTGTCTAATTATTTAAATCCAGCAATAAAGGGGTTCTAGCAGCATACCAAAGTTGTTAAAAATGGTACTGGTATAGCTTCTTTGCTTGGTGCTCGGTATATAAAGGTAGTTTGAGGACTGATTAGCCTGGTATCCTGCTACTTGTCTGTGTGATTTTTCAGTGTGGCAGCACTGTATCTGTAGACCAAGGTCCCCAAATGACTGAAGCACTGTGGGTGGGACATTTGACCAATCAAATGTAAATGTACTGTCATAAAGGCCTGCAATACATTTCTGCTGCTTCACAAAGTGAAGTTTGGGAGACTGCTTTCTCCAGTGTGTTCATCACCTTCAATGATAACTCCAGTTTGTCATCCTGATGTAACAGTGAAAGTACCAACACCCACTTCTAGTTAATATTGTAAAGTGAAGATAAAATGGTAAAATTATCACTTAGTACATGTATGCTCAATTTTTCATATTAATGCAAAACCTGGCATGGCAGCAAACATTTCCAGATTTGGGTTGCCACATACTTTGCATTATACTTATAATTACAAACCTCTCTTAAGCGGTCAGTCAGGGGAACAACAGAAAGTGACCGCTAAACAGAGGTGGCCGCTAAACAAAGGTTAAACAACAAAATGCAATGGTTTGTAAATATCACTGACCACTAATTACAGGTTGACCGAATAATGCAGGTGGCCGTTAATATGGGTTCAACTGTACTTCGCCACAGCGAAAGTGATTAATATTTTAGTGTGAAATTGGCAACATCACTGACATTCTAATTGCATAACTTTTTAACTCACCTGAGCATTTGTGCTTGGGGTGAGATTTTGTGATCGCCTTCTGTCCGTCGTTTGTTGTCAACAATTGCTTGTGAACACTCTGGAGGCCACAGTTTTGGCCCAATCTTCATGAAACTTGATCAGGATGTTTGTCTACATGATATCATGGATGAGTTTGAAACTGGGTCATGTGGGGTAAAAAACTAGGTCACCAGGTCAAATCTTAGAAAAACCTTGTGAATACTCCAGAGGCCATAGTTTTAGCCCAATCTTCATTTGATCTGGTCAGGATGTTTGTCTACATGTTATCTTGGATGAGTTCGAAATGGGTCATGTTGGTTTTCTGAGAAGATTTTTCTCGTTTTTTTTCCTAAATAGGCCTATGTATATTCAAATGACCCCTAGAGGGGGGCCAATTTTGACCCCAGGGCCATGATTTAAAAACTGTAGTGTCATAAGGCATGTACACAAATATCTACTCAGGCTTGTGGTTTCTGAGAAGATTTTTCAAGGTTTTCCTATTTATGCCTTTGTAAAATCAAGTGACCCCTGGAGCAGGCCAATTTTGACCCCAGGGCCATGATTTGAATAAAACTAGTAGATGTCCATAAGGCAATGTTACACACTAAATATCTTAACTTCAGGCCTTGTGGTTTCTGAGAAGATTTTTCACGTTTTTTCCCCTATATATTATTAAGTCTATGTTAAATCAAGTGACCCCCGGGGCGGGGCCAATTTTGCCCCAGGACCATGATTAAACGAACATGGTAGATGCCCATAAGGTTATGCTACACTCAAAATATCTGAACTTCAGGCCTTGTGGTTTCTGAGAGGAAGATTTTTCTAGTTTTATTTTTTCAGATATAAGCCTATGTATATTTAAATGATCTCTGGGGCGGGGCCAATTTTGACCCCAGGGTCATGATTAGAACAACCTTGGTAGAGATCCACTAGACAATGCTACACACCAATATTTAAACTCCAGGCCTTGTGGCTTCTGAGAAGATGATTTTTTCTATTTTTTTTCCCCTATATAAGCCTATGTAAAATCAAGTGACGCCTGGGCAGGGCCAATATAGATCCCAGGGTCATGATTTGAACAAACTTGGTAGAGGTGCACTAGATATAAATGCTACACACCATATATCTAAGCTCTATGCCTTGCAGTTTTGCAGAAGAAGATTTTGAAAGTTTGCATTTTTAAAAAATTTATTTTAAGCTCTTGTGACCTTCTTTTTCAAACTATCAAAATATTTTGAACAATTTTAAAAAAGGGCTTCATAAGGATGATTCCTTTGAAGTTTGATCAAAATCCATTCTGCAGTTTAGATGTTGTTAAAGGAAATTGTTGACGCTGGATGGCCGGAAGCTGGACAAAAGGCAATCACAATAGCTTACAATGAGCATGTTGTGCTCAGGTGAGCTAATAAAAATGATACGTATGCTTTTCATACTCAAACTCAAAACTATGCCCATTAGTTGAGTATGATACTCAAGTTAGAGCCCGAGAATGATTGTACTTAAGTATTTTCGAGAATACGGGAGCCAGGAGATATGGTAACAGGCATTCTTTTGCAGTTATCTCCCTTAATATGTAGGAGCAAACCTCTGCTGTGAAATGAGTTTTCTGCTTCTTTCCCCACAAACTATTTTATGAAACGAGTTTTCTGCTTTTTTCCCCCCAAACTATTTTATGAAATGAGTTTTCTGCTTTTTTCCCCCCAAACTATTTTATTAAAATTTCACTCATTTTAGAAACACTTCTATTGCAAAAAAGAAAAATATTGATAAGAAAAAAAAGGAGTTAATTTATCAACAATGTGTGTATTGGACTGGGACTTTTGTTCAGAATGATTGCAATCGTTGACAACTTCTTCTATTAGACCGGGGGGCGCCGCCATGGCCGAGCAGTTACAGTCGTGGACTACAAATCTCTCAGCCCCTCACCGCTGTGGGTTCGAATCCCGGTAGGGACTTCGGATTTTTCATGTGAGGAAGCCTTCCAGCTGACTTGTGGTAGGTCAGTGGTTCTACCCGGGTACCTCTGTGTACTCGGGGTCTTCCTCCACCTGTAATTAGCTGGACGTCGCTATATGATTGAAATACTATCGCAGCGACGGTAAACTCCAATACAACAACAACAATCTATTTGACGAGTGGTGTGGTAACAATGTGACGTCACAGCATGGAGTACTTACTCAATGAAGAAAATTAGCCATTGTTATAAACTTGTACACTTTAATGATATTTGAATAAAAAAAAAACAAAAAAAATTATCCAAACAACTCATTGTATATTTTAGCTAAAAAGAACTATAAATCTTAAACAAGAACTGTCACTGAAGATGATTAATACTCCCAGATACTGATTTGTCACAGTTACTGCTACCTTGTCAGACATGTCTTGATAAAGTTGAAGGATAAAAATAAGACACACCAAAGCCAGGTATCGCTCTGATCACTTATATTTCGCCAACAATATTCAATATACAACAAAATAAGCTGATCATGACATGCTAAGAAAATGTTCAACTAATGTTGGTACTTATAAATGCTGTGAAGTTATATCAAAATCTGACCAATAGTGGCTGAGATATAATTAAGTTAAATGAAAAGTAGCTAAGAAATAGTGGGGACAGAATAACTTCAATAAATATAACAAAAGGCCGTAACACATATATACAAAAAATCAGACCAATGGTAGCTGAGAAATAGTGTGAACAAATATATTCAATTAAAACACCAGACTAGGTACTTATCAATGCTGTAAGTTAGATCAAAATCAGACCATTGAAAGATATAATGTGGACAATATATATTAAATAAATACAAGGCTTAAAGCGACAGGGACTGTCACAAAACCAGGTTTTCAACATGGAAAATCCAATTCGAAATGAAGATTTTATTTATAAAATGATCACCAAAGAACATTAATACTTTATGTTACATGGATGAAGAGTAAATAAGGGTCATAACTCTAAGAAATATGGTTAAATTGACAATATAGGTCAAGTCACTATGTACTGGCCATACTGTGTAGATTTGGGCAGAATGCATTCAGAAATGAAGAAGGAGAATTTAAGCAAATAAAAGAATGTGTCACTATATGTTACATGAAAACAAGCTCAAAGGTGTGAAATCAGATTGTCAAAGGGTTATTGTCTCTGACCTGCAATATCAATGCAGGGTAAAAAATTCAAAATTAAATTAGTTCAAGGAAATTATGGATATTTTAAAACATGAAAAGCAACCTACAGGAATTATCTAAAGACTGATACAAATGCATTTATTTTATTTCTTATTGAAGGTTTATTAAGCAATTCTAGCAATCAGACATTTGTATAATATTTGTCAAGATAGCAAGGGCACCGCAACTATGTAAATGAAGAAAAGCATAAGTGAAGCATAAAAACAAAAGCATTCATAGCAAGCCGCTATCAAACAGAAAAGAAAAAAAAAAATATATATATATATATATATTTAGTCATAGTGACCTTGACCTTGATCCATTTTCTAATATATTTTAGTCATAGTGATCTTGACCTTGATCCATTTTCCAATATATTTTAGTCATAGTGACCTTGATCCATTTTCCCTGAAAAGCAACCTTACCATAAGCTATTTACCTATATAATATGAATGCTTTTTTACCCAAGTTATTGAGGGAAATGAAAAATCTATTTTTAGCCATTGTGACCTTGACCTTGACCTGATTTACCTGAAAAGCAATCCAAACCTTCCTCTTCCCATAAGCTATCTACCTATTAAATATGAATGTTATACCTTCATTTTTACCCAAGTTATCGAGCAGAAACAAAAAATCTATTTTTAACCATTGTGACCTTGACCTTGACCCGATTAACCTGAAAAGCAATCCCAACCTTCCTTTTCTCATAAGGTATCTACCCATCAAATATAATTGCTATATCTAAATTCTAACTTAAGTTATTGAGCGGAAACGAAAGTTTGACGCCCGCCCACCCACCCGCCCGCCCGCCCGCCCAACGACGTTCGGCATTCTAATAACCAGGTTTCAACTAGTTGAAAACCTGGTTAATAACAAAGGACCATAACTCATTTAAATTCTAGCTGCATGATGAAGATGTGCCAACGATATGACTTGGTACTTATAATGCTGTGAAGTTAAATCAAAATGTGACCAAAGCAGCTGAGAAATAGAGTGGTCAAAATACATTTAATGTAATATACGGCCATAATTCATTTAAAATCAAGCAAATCATGATGTGCCAATGATATGCACAACTAGGCTTGGTACTTATTAATATGTGAAGCTTAATCAAAATCCGATTAAAGGTAGTGATCGAAAGATTATAAGCATTGTCAAAATATGTTTTCGATATAAAACAAGGGGGCATAACTCATTTAAGATTGAGAGAATCACGATTTGGCAATGATATGCACAACTAGGCTTGGTTAAATGTCTTGTAAAGTTTGATCAAAATCTGACTCAGCGTAGCTGAGT
>CM037787.1:6012518-6062518 GCA_021229015.1 Solen grandis
AATACAGCGCACAAATCTCATCTAGACCTACAGACCAATGGAAGCGACTCCAATACAGCCCTGATATACTTTGTATCTAGGGGTATGATAAACTATCTAACATCATTCTTTCAAGCAGAACTTGGAAACGTTTTGCATAGCGGTCATCAGATAAAAGTAGAATGTCATGTGTTTTAAAATTAATGTTATGGATAGCCTATTTCATAATTTTAGCTTGATTACGTGGTTTCCCAGCAACAGAGAAACTTATCAATTTTTACTATGGACAAGGTGAAAGAAAATTCTTATTTGCATCTCATGTTTTTAACTTCTTTGTAAAAATGATATTTATATAAGCAATATTCATGCAAATATCTACATGTATCGACTGTATTTTTTTTTGAGTAACCTTTTCCTCTGTGCATCTAAGTCTGTCCACTTTTCATTCTCAAATTAATGTCATGATACTTGGAATGTTATGATTTTCTTGGTGGCAGACATAACTGAGCTGTCAGGGAAGTAAAACCAATCAGATTGCAAACTAATCTCAGCTTGATCTGGGTTTTCAATGGTTCAATACTGTATAGAAAAATCGCACACTCAATCTACTAAACAATTACTTTAACAAAATTTTATACAAAAATTATACATGTTTCAAAAACACTGTAAATAATTGGAAACATTTCCGGACAACATCTGCGGATCTGCATGTAAATTTTCAGAAATATCTTAAAATATATAATTATGTCAATGCAATTCTTGAATAATAAATATGTCATGTAAATATCATTTCAAATACCTGTAATGAGAAAATTTAAAAGAGGTAAGACTTAATTATCATAATATTATTACACAATCCTAAGTATACAGTAAGACACTTTGCATGATGTTCGGCATCTTCTAAGGAACACATGATACATAAAGATCGACTTAATCAAGGATAGAGTCGACTCATACAAAGTGCACCTACAAGTCACACCGTTACAGGATACAAAAAGTTGCAATATGGCACGGTGATTAAATGCAATCAAACAACTTTAAAACAGTTTGATACCATTCATGTTCACAGTCAACTTTTCAGTCCAATTAGCGTATTTTGTTACACTATTGCATTATGGTAATTGCCCTATTTCCTGTTTACATATGGCGGATAAAAATGCCTGTATAAGGTGTGAAACATTCATTTCTGCCACTCTCTATATGTGAAAACATCACAAGTAATTGGCAGTTCGACTCGAGGTATATTTTTTAAAGTTTTATACTAGGGGACTGAAAAAAGATCGACTTATTGAAAAGATCAACTCATATAACATCAAGTTATAAATTGGATTTCATATAAAACATATAAGGAACAAGTTCGGGGGGCTTGGAAAAAAGATTGACACATCGAGAAAGTCGACACATTGAAGTTTGACACATAGAAGTTATACTGTATGTCATGAACATCCCAGTATGCTACTCAAAAAGTGGGAGCATTTTATTTTGTTTATGGAGTTTACCGCAATGCAACAGTAGTTAGACATATTTTGAAACAAAAAATCAAAATACCATTTATGTAGTTATAAAATAGTATCAGTGTTGGCATCTAGGAAAGTATTCTCACTTTGTGCAAAAGAAAAAAGCTTTTGTACCCATTACTGTCAATGATTCTTTCTCAAGAATTTTAAATTTTTTATCCTCCAAAGCCTTCTCAATGGCTTCTCGCCCCCAGCATGCTCCGTATCCAACATGTGGCTCTTCGCTCATACTTGACGGCAGACAGATAAACATACTGCAGGAATAATACATAGCAGCTAAACCATTCCCAGCATTGTCTTTTGGATTGCTATGAAAACCAATCTCCACCAAGCTGAACACCCCATCTTCCTTCATCACCTTGTAAATCTGCTCCAATGCCTTGAATGGGTCAGGCAGATCATGAAGAACATCGTATACAAAGACAAAGTCAAAATAACTTGTCCATTTTTCAGGCAAATCCAAAGCATTGCCAACTTCAAATGTGAGATTTGGCATGGGTTCTTTACCACACCTCTCTCTGCCCATCTGTATGGCTTTGTCACTATAATCCACACCCACAAATGTTGAGTTGGGAAATCTCCGAGCAAGGCCCAAAGTGAAGGTACCACTGGCACAGCCGAGATCCAATACCCGTATACCCGATTCTGTGGAGAAAACAATTCAGGAACTATTATTTGTTATGCAATGACTCTGCTTATATTTGTTGGTTGTGATAGCAAATTATTTTGTTTTGTCTTTGTGTACTTATTAGGGAGTTCAAATATATAATAACAGCTAAATTCAAACAATAACACCTACCAATACAAAAAGAATACGGTAATTGTAATACCTTTGAAAAATATAAGCCATGCCAATCTCTATTTCAGTAAAGACTGATTGGCCTTTATTTCTGAATTCATTTCATATACCTGTAAATTAAGATCAAATATGATCAGTCAGACAATTTCTTAAAAACTGGTCTTGTTTTATAAAATAATGATACATTTTCATGAGGTACTGATAATAGCATAATGATCTGTCCCCAACTCATTAGAAAAATCAATCTGTATCTTCAAAAAAGAATTAAAACATTCATTGAACATATTTTCTAAATGGTCACTTAAGATTTTGCAGAAGCTGACATACATTATTACCTAAATAGTTGACAGTATTTGTTAAGACAAGAAATAATTGGATATTTTTATTAGTGGAATGAGAATAATGAAATTTGCTCCTAAGGATCTAAGCATGACTTGACTAAGTATGGCAGGTGTGATTCAAACTTGACACTAATTATGGTTGGTAGGATTCAGGCTTAACACTGCAATTCAAGCTTGACACTAATTATGACTGGTGAGATTCAAGATTGACACTAATAATGGGTGTTGGGATTCAAGCTTGGTGGGATACAAGCTTGACACTAATAATGGGTGGTGGGATTCAAGCTTGACACTAATAATGGGTGTTGGGATTCAAGCTTGGTGGGATACAGCTTGACACTAATAATGGGTGGGATTCAAGCTTGGTGGGATACCAGCTTGACACTAATAATGGGTGGTGGGATTCAAGCTTGGTGGGATACAAGCTTGACACTAATAATGGTGGTGGGATTCAAGCTTGGTGGGATACAAGCTTGACACTAATAATGGGTGGTGGGATTCAAGCATTATGGATTCAAGCTTAACAATTGGTGGGATTCAAGCTTGACACTAAGTAGGGTTGGTGGGATTCAAGCTTGACACTAAGCATGGTTGGTGGGATTCAAGTCTGACACTAAGTATGGTTGGTGGGAATCAAGCTTGGTAATTTGCTTTTTTAAAACAGTCACATATATTTAAGAAGGTACCCCTCTATAGAAGATTGTGTAGTATCTTTAAGGTAATAAGTACATCAATTTAAAACATGTACATGACCATTTTGTAAACTGGATTGGTGGAATGCATTTTTAAGACCTCACCCTTTACTTCATATATACTCATTTTGACAACTACTGGAAGGAGCTGTATTATCTGCAAAGGTGTCAAAACAAGTCCATGTAAGATAAAGGGTACTTCCATCCAGTAAGACTCTGGACATAATGTAACAATAACTATGATATGTAGAATAACCAAAGCCAGGTTTGAAAACCTAACAGTAGTTATACATACTGGTAGTAATATACATGTAATCAGTTCTTTAGATACTGCAATATTGTGTACTCCACCCTCCTAATGTTTTTTTAAAGATCAAGGTCACTGACAGGTCATGGTCACTAGCAGTTTGATATAATGTCTGTATTTTATCAGCTTGGTTTGTTTGTTTTTGTTTTGATCTGGTTTCTTTTTAAAATGAAACTGAAGATTCACCCAGACATAAAGGTCATACTTAATTTCTCCACAATGCCCTGCTGTTCCAAGCGTGGAAGGATTTCCTTCATAATTGTTGTCTCAGACATAGTTGCTCTGTAATTCTGGAACCAATGAAACCATTCTGGACTTTCCTGGTAGCTGAATCCTGGAATATCAACACCTATAAATACAATCCTATAGATAAATGGCTTTATGTACATTAAACAACCATGATGTAATCATACAAGTCCTATTGAACTAATGAAGCCATTAATGAACATTTTTAAGGGTACGAAAATTTTACCATAAGGTCCATCCTTCCTGAAGCAGTTCTTTACAAGGTCACCACGGCGACAGAAGGTGAACAAGCCTGGGGAGAAGCCAGCCGTTCCTCGGAGAGCATCTCTGTGATCGTCAGGAACTAGATACATCCCTGTATCTGGATCCTGTTGTACGACACTGGCAGCCACCATGGCAGACAGCCACTCCTGGATGTACCTGTATCAGAGGAAACTGTACATGTGAACACACCTTCTAATTTATAGAAATATCTTATATCTCATTATTCAATAGACTTACAATATTGTCTATAGCTACTGTGTAATATGCAATATTATGCAATAATATATCATATATTATAATATGCAATGGGGTCCAGTATGGCCTGTGCCATCCAAGCTATGGCTTCCTGGATCCACCATAGCTTGGTTGGCACAGGCCATACTGCCCCCCACCTACACCCTGCCGTAGATCCACCACTGTGAAACACACTTGACCTCACCACAAAAAGGAAATAACCTCCTAACAGTGGGTGTAAGTAGAGCTGAAATGTTCACTGCAAAGTCCAGAAATGGTTAATTTACAAGAAGAAAGGATGTAACACATAGCTTGACAATAATGTCTAGTTTTTTCTTTTTTATTCGTTTTAATTTTTATTTCTACTTCTAGGAGTGAACCCATTAGTAAAACAAGAATCACCTTCAAAAAGTTCAATATTTTTATCAAGGTATTTATAATTAATTGCTGACAGACTAGAAATGAAGTTAAATACTAAGGGGAAGACATTATGGCAGTTACTAGATCCTCTCCATTTCCATGAATATAAAGAGTGAAATTTGACACAGGAAATCTTCACATCAGTTATGATAAAAAAAACAACCTCAAACACTGGTATTTTTTTTCAGCATTTTAAAAGAATACAATGTCATGTAATAAAAGTACTAGCTTGCTTCTCAAACAATACTGGTAAATACATTAACAAATTATATACTCAATTATGAATGCCTTTATATGATTTATTTCAAGATCAGGAAAACCAGCTGTGTAGTTATTGTAATTGGATATACACGTATCTATAAGTCAATAGACAATTTAGAGTCATGAACAAATTGATGGCTTGGTGGAAAACTATTGTAACTCTTTCTTTATTTTATATACATAGTGTAGTTTCCAGTTTTTCACCAAGCCCTTGAAATAAGTCTTCACAGGACAAAGATTGTACACATCCTCATAATGTACAGTCACATACAATCTGCGCGTGATGAGTGGTAGGAAGTAGATCATTGTTCTATCTATGTCAACACTTATATGATACACATTTATCTTAAGTCAGGCAAAATAATTGAAAACTTGAGTTTCTGGTGGCATGGTCAATTCCCGCACCCACATCAAAGCAAGGTGACTGTACAGTAGGTAGACTTTTTTTTTTTCTTTTTGAAGATGTGTTATCATGTTTAGAAGTAATTTCCAGTAAAAATTAATCCTGGTGATTTTATATAATCTTTAAACATACCATAATGTCATGGTCACTTGACCTAGTAATACTTATTTAATTATTTTTTTCATTCAATAAGAAAAAATCTAGGAAAACTTTTTTTTGGTACTTTTGTCACACTCTTGACTTTTTATTTCTCAGGGTCTAAAAAATATTTAATAGTCATAGTCAAAATTTAAATTTGGGCAGGCCAACAGAAAAACATATTTTCTTTTTCTTGCTTTGTAATTACATCCTTAATTATTATTCACTGCACATAATTGTAAGATGTCAATTAAGAGGCTCTTGATTTTCCCTGAGTCATGGTCACTGAAAGTAAAAGTCATGTGAAATTTATTCCCTATAATAGTTCTGATTTAATACAAATTGCGTCTTACAAACATTTTACTATGTACAATGGACTGACAGGATTCCTCTAACAATTCTCACTGCATTCATAAGATATATATATATATATATATATATATATACCATTATGTATAAATGGTCCAACTTTAAGTCAAATTATAGATGGTATCAGCTTATTTATGTACTTAAATTGATACATCCATGGATTTTTATGTCTTATTGTTTGTTGGGTTTAACGTCCCACCGACAGAATTTCAGTCATTTGGAGACGATGTCTCCTTGAGAAAGATATAGTGCTGCCACACTGCAGTATCACGCCGTAGACATGTGGCATGATACCACACCCAGTCACATTATCCTGACACCAGGCCAACCAGTCCTGCAGCTACCCTAATATGCTGAGCGCCAAGCAAGGGAGCTATAACAGTACCATTTTTTACAACTTTGGTATATAACGACGGCTGGGGATCGAACCCACGACTTCCCGCTCCCAAGGCTTTTGGTGTCTTAATCTTTACCATCAAAGTCTTACATTTTGTAAAATGTTACAGTGTTGTAAAGGTAGCTCATATTAAAAACATTTATCATCTGCATGGTAATCTAGTATTTGTATATATACTTTAAACACCCATTATCATGCACATATCTGTGACTTCGATTTCACACACAATACATGAGAATTCATTTTTTCATAGTTTTCCTTAACTTACCCCCCCCCCATCCCAATAAGCCATATTGGAGATGTCTATGAGTATATTTTATATCTTTTTTGAAGGTAGCTTTAAGCATCTGCGCAATATATGCATAAATGGTACAACCTTAAGTCAAAATTTTGATATGGTACACCTGAAATCAAGAGGAAAAAGTAACATAAAGAATGTAAATGATCTCAAAGACTTAATCTGTTTCCATAGAAATATTCATGTGCACATTTATGACTTGATGAATATTAATTGACAGATATTTAAATGGTATATGAAACAATGAATTGTATTTTGCCCTGCAAACTGTGTATAATCTCAGCTTCAATATAAAACTCAGTGTATGAGCAAACAGCAAGGAACTGCCTGATATGTGTCTGCTCTTTTTTCCAATAAGTCAAAATGAATTTATACGAGATAAATGATTAATGTCTAGTATAAAACCATAACTATACTATTTCAAAGACCAAAAAATAAAGGAAGAGGAATGACCTTAGTTTCAAGTTCAGACTTTCTGCTACTGCCTCAGCACTAATAGGTTTATCAGCAGCTAACAACACATCAAAAAGTCCCAGGTCCTGTCCCAATCCCATTGCCATGGTAACCATTCCATTGCTTATGATACCGGTGATGTGATGAGTATAGGACTTGGCATCCATTCTGGAAGTAACAGGTCTGGAGCTGAAAAAAATTTTCATACAGTCAAAAAATAGTCTGTCAATCACCAATAATGCACAGATCCAGAGGGAGGGGGGAACTAGGGATCTGCCCCCCACCCCTAGAAAATCCAAAAAGAAGAAGAGTAGAAGTATCCTGCCCCCTTCCCAACACTCACACATAAGACAATTTTCCTCGTTGGACTCCCAACCCCTTGAGACAAACGGTTGGATCCACGCATGCCAGTTGTTGCTGAATGAGCTAGTCCATATCAAATCATAAAGACCATTTGTGCCAAATCATGAAAATGCTAAAATCTATGGTCAGAGGGTTATAAACATCATTATATATGAGGCAAAAACAAATTTATAATGTACTTAATCCCCAGCTGGTTTCTGCCTATTTTGGAAAAGGGACCCCCTAGCCTCCAATTAGGAAAAGTTATAGACATATTTCACTTAACTGGAAATCCCCAAGAAACAGAAAAGAAACTTGTATGTAACATATTGTATAAAAAGGCACTGCCTTTCATTTTCTCAAATAAATAACAAACAAAACAAACCTCATTTAAAAATATTGCCAATTGGGTAAAACAATACATAGTTGTTTTTTTTTTCAGTTTGGAATGGGGATGATAATTCATTCCCTACAAACAGGAAGAAAAAAAAACACTGATCCCTGACCTTTACAATAAGCAAATGCCTTTGTGTCATGATTGCACAAGGTAACAAGATTATGGTGACATCATCAATTTAACCCTTTCCCTCATATAGACTCATTTTGACGCACTCAATAGGTACCACATAAAGCCTGATCTGCAGAAAACCACAGTTAAACCTTACCAAATTTAATTATAAAGTCCTCATTTCCAGACCACTGAGGAGCAGCGAACAGCATAAAACCTGATCAGTCTGCGAGTTACTCGCAGGCTGATCTGGTTTTATGCTGTTCGCATAGGTCTTTTCATGGTGTCCTCTATGAGGGAAAGGGTTAAGACTTACTCCCTCATTGACTTTGGCCTTAATCATATGACCTTGGGCTAAGGTTACAACACATCCTTAGTTCACAACCTTTGTGCCAAGAAGACTTTATGGACTGGTTTTCACAGTTATGTTGAGGACATCAATTTGAAACTTACTCATTTTGTGACCTTTACCTTCACCGTATGATCGGTAGCATTTAAAAACAAGAGGGCCAAGATGGCACAGTGTCGCTCACCTGAGTAAAATTGCTGTGTTAGGCATGATTACCAAAAATGTGGCATCTAAAGAGTTTGCAATGTTTTTCTAACATTTGATCAAGGGACCTAGATTTTGACCCTACCTTAATTTGCACTCCTCTGGGATTTCATGCAGACAACATTCTTATCAAGTTTTATGAAGACTGGGACAAAAATGTAGCCTCTTTAGTGTTCACAAGGTTTTTTTTTCTATGATTTGACCTGGATACCTACTTTTTGACCCTATGTGACTCAGTTTTGAACTCATCCAAGATTTCATAATGGCAAATATTCAGATCCAAGTTACATGAGCTTAGGCAAAAATGTAGCCTCTACAGTGTTAACAAGGTTTTTCTAAGACTTGTACTGGTGACCTACTTTTTGACCCCATGTGCCCCAGTTTTGAACTCATCTGAGATTTCATGTAAAGAAATATTCTGACCAAGTTACATGAAGATTTGGCCAAAAATGTGGCTTCTAGAATGGTCATATTTTGCTAAGATTTGCCTTGGTGACCTACTTTTTGACCCCATGTGACCATTTTCAAATGTACTTGAGATTTAATGTTGATAAACATTCTGACCAAGGCCCATGTTCACAAGTTTTTTTTCTAAGATTTGACCTGGTGACCTAGTTCTTGAACCCACATGACCCAATCCAAGATATCATGTAGACAAACATCCTGACCAAGTTTCAGGAAGATTGGACCAAAACTGTGGTCTAGTGTTCACAAGCAATTGTTGATGACAGAAGACACACAATGTACGACGGACAAAAGTCGGTCACAAAAGCCCATCCTGAGCATATCTCCCTCATTTTGTAATTTCAGTCTATTTTTTCTTCAATTGTGAATGGGTCTGGTACCACTTCGCTTGTGAAAAATTAGTGATGTTTTTCTCAAAATTGTGAAAAAAGTAGCTGTGTTTCTGCTGATATTGTAAGGAAAAAATTTGGGCTAAGACAGATTACCTAGCAATTTTTCTGCAAAATGGTAGGGAATGGTTTATATTTTCTAAACTAAAAACTGAGATATTTTGGAAAAGAAACACCTCTGAAATTAATTCAGCTGAGTAGAAAGTGCTTAAACAATGCCTCTATCAAACTGTGAATCAGTTTAGGTCCCTTCTAAATTGTGAATGGGTCCTGTTAAGGGTACCAGTTATAGAATGAAAAAAAAAAAATCACTTCCTAGTAAGTGAAAAGTAAGTGCATGTGCAAAGAGTGAATGTGATCAGCCAAGTGACGGGTAATGAAAACAGAAAATCCAATTATAGGTTACAGTTTCAATACCGTCTTTGACGATACTGACTGTGATGGGGAAACCACCCATTTTCTTTTACAATCACGGCTAGTTGCATTGGATGACAATGTGTCTGTAGATGGGTAGATGTAACATAGATAAAAATCAAAATCATAGTCAATAATCATCTGTGAACGAGCTGCTTTAACCCTTTCCCTCATATATACTCATTTTGACGCCCTCAATAGGTACCACATAAAGCCTGATCTGCAGAAAGCCACACTTAAACCTTACAATTTAATTACAAAATTCTCATTTCAGACCACTGAGGAGCAGCGAACAGCAAAATACTGATCAGCCTGCGAGTAATCAGCCTGCGAGTTACTCGCAGGCTGATCTGGTTTTATGCTGTTCGCATAGGTCTTTTCATGGTTTCCTCTATGAGGGAAAGGGTTAAAACTTATTCAGTCTTTTTGTTTGTTTGTTGGGTTTAACGTCCCATCGACAATATTTCAGTAATTTAGAGACTGTCTACTTCTTCTTCTTCCTTTATTGTGATGGCTAGCAATCATTTTCTGATTATCATGGCCATATTTAAGACCTTGTGGTCAAAAACTTGGCAAAAGACAGGTTTTTGTGCAGTTACTATTATTACATCATGGTGAGCACCAAGCAAGGGAGCTATACCAGTACCCTTTTTTACAATTTTGGCATGTCGATGTTGAGGATCAAACTCAAAACCTCCCCAGGTGGACACTCTTACCACTTGGCCACTGGTCTCAGTTACTCAGTCAGTGACCTTGACTGTAATCATATGATCTTGGGCAAAGGTCATGTGATATCACAACCTATGTGCCAAGAAGACTTTATATGAGTTGCAGTGTTAAAGGTGTATTTAGTTATGATGCAAATGTGAAATTTGAACTTACTTTTGGACTTACTTAGCCTGTGACATTGAGCAAATAACATTGGATCAAGTTCATGACATTCTCTACTGACAAAGAGTTGCAGATGTAAAAATTTTATATGTATATTCTTGACAGTCTACTGAGATCTTATTCTGGAGACTTTTAACATCCACAAAGTTGTTTTGAGAAATAGATCTAGATCTTGTACAATTAACTGATAATATAATAAATCATAATAATTATCATGATAATTTCTATGACTATGCATCATATATCATTATCAGAATGTGAGGGAGTCAGAAGGTGACATACCCAGTCTAAATGGAACACCATACCCCAGCATGGACAAGATTGGAATCAAGGAGGAGTAGGAGCTACTTCACAACATCAACCCAAAGAAAGCTTCAGGCCCTGATAATATATCAACAAGGCTACTGAAGGACTGTGCTGACCATTTGGCCCCTATCTTGACAACTATCGTCCAACAATCAATGGATGAAGGGAATGTTCCAAAGACTGGAAGAAGGCTAACATTACAGCCATATGATATACAAGAAGGGAACAAGACAAGATCCGGCTAATTACCGACCAGTATCCATTAACTACTGTATGCTGTAAGCTGGTAGAAGATGTCATAGCAAGCCAGACTCTAAAACACCTTGACACTCATGACATCATTCAAGATTGCCAGCATGGATTTAGAGCAAAGAGGAGCAGTGAGACCCAGCTACTAACTCTAGTTCATGAGCTGGCATCATTCATGCACAAGATGACACAGACTGACATGGTCATACTGGACTTTAGTTAGGCCTTTGACCGCGTCCCTCACAAGCGACTCCTGGCGAAGATATATCACTACAGTATTAGGGGCACAACCTTTAAATGGATCAAATCCTTCAACACCAACAGGACACAGAAGGTACTCATCCATGGCCAGTGCTCAGAAGAAGTCCCAGTGGTCAGCGGAGTTCCACAAGGATCCGTCTTGGGAATCTTCATCAACCCAGACGGCCTCCACTCTAAGACATGTCTCTTCGCTGACGACAACATTCTGTACCGCCGAATCAGGTCCAACCAGGACCAACATCTTCTACAAGAAGATCTGGATGCCCTGGCCAGATGGGAATCAAAATGGAGAATGGATTTTCATCCCCCAGAAATGTAGTGTCGTTCATGTCACAAGGTCAAGGTTATTGCTACAAAGGAAGTACACATTGAAAAGTTCTCTGCTTGTTAAAGAATCTAGAGCCAAATATCTGAGTGCAGATATACAGACATGTCATGGAAAACCCATGTTGATAGAGTTACTGGCAAAGAAAACAGCATGCTAGGGTTCCTAATCGATACAATCTACACAAGACAAGGGAAGAAACCAAGACCAGAGCACAAATTTCCCTGGTATGATCAATCCTAGAATACTGCAGTACAGTCTGGAACCCTTACCATAAGAAATTAATAAACAAGATAGAAATGGTACAACAACGCGCAGCCAGATTCTCAACAAATAATTACCACAATACCAGCAGTGTGACAGATATGCTAAAAGGTCTTCATTTATTGGAAACTTTAAAAACACGTCGCCAAAAATTACAACTGGCAATGCTCTATAAAATTATCAATCACTTAGTTGCAATTGACCCATCTCTTTATCTGACACCCACAAGAACCATGCCAAGATCCAGCCATAGCACTAGATACCTTCCCTACAGTACTTCTTCAGACAGTCATAATACAGCTTCTTCCCTCTCAGCATTCCAACATATAACACACTACCAGCATCAGTAGCTGAGGCCCTCTCTTTGTCATCATTCAAGAGTGGGCTCTGTAACCTAACCTTCTAGGGGACTGCTGTTCTCTCATTTGCCAAGTAGTTCCCACATGACAGACTTGAGCTATGCCAGCGGGGTTTCATGCCCTGGTACCACCATGGAAGCTGGAAAGGTATTGTCCAGATGGTTATGAAACAGCAACTGGGTCTTTCTCCCCTTTTCTCACTGTTCATTTTTTCCTCTTGACCGTAACTATCTTCTAACTTTTACTATCCTTTAAGACACTTCAACTTATAACTTAATTCTTGAACACTGTCACAGTAATGTCAAGTTTGACAGATTGTCGTTACTATATCCATAACTATTTATAGTTTTTATTGAGATTAAATTAAAATAAAATAAAATGGGAAAAAAAAAATGAATTCCAATCTTAAAGAAACTGAACATAATATTATAATATTCTTTGAAACACATGAGTGTGATTCACATTAATTTTGTGTCAATAGTATGGAAAACCCAATATGTCCATACATAATTTCAGTTTTAATAGATCTTAAATAAATTAATTGTTGGCCAATGACAGCAATTTACTGTTAAAATATGAATTTCCCGTAATTTATTAAATAATTAGTAAATGTAATGTATTATATGACCAAATTAATGTTGTTTTTTAATAACTTAGCTTTTATAGAGCTGAAATGTAGTTTAAATATTTATCAATGGTTATCTAAAAAAAATTGTTACAGTAAGTTATTATATGGTCATAATCTAATTTCGGAATTGACAATTCATGATGGAAATGTATCTTTATTTTTACAGTATATTAAAGGGGTGTTTCACAAAAGTATATATGTAAAATATACACATAAATAAAAAAATAATAACTTATTATTGCACATGCGATGCTGCCATCGCTGGCATGAGTCGTACTGCCTGCATGCTGCCTCTTCCTCACATCCTTCCAGCACAAAACACACAAATGCTCTATTTCAAACTTATCACACAAAATATTAGTCACAATTCACAACACAATCCAAGGCTATAAATGAAAGATTTAGAATCCAATAACAGTCCAAGACCATACACAATTTAACAAAATATATTTTTTTGCAATTTTTAACACATTCACATATTTTCTTTTCAAGATTAAAGGAAACCGATATTTAATGTTTTCTTTGATTAATAAAATAAAACAATTTTAAAAGGAAACAGTTTTATCGTTTTTACCAGCTTTTTTATTTTTATTTTTTGTTGGTAATATTACCAACATTTATATCCTTAAATTACACATTACCATTATGTCAACAAAAACAACACTCCCATCTGCCAGATTTCTATTCTCTTTCATCGGTAATTAAATATATCTATATATATCTATATACATGGATCCTAAAATTTTGGAATCTCAACCGGTCGACGGCAAAATCCCCCCCCCCCTTTACAACAATTCCGTTCCGTACCCCCCCCCCCCCGAAAAAAAACATAACCGAAAAAAAACGAAAAAAAAAATAACATTGATATTTTCAATCAACATACCCTGAATCATTTGCAGTGTGAAAATAGATCTTTTATTATATTTCAGCATCCTGTTGGCATAATAAGGTATTTTTCTGCAATATTTACCTCTACGAAATCGAAAGTACTGAACACAAGCTAGCAAGCGATAGCAGCAAGCAATAAGCTCAGCGAACAATAAAGTTCATGAGTTATCCCGCCTGACGAAATCGATAATTCCCTATCCTATTTTCGGGAATTTACCTGACAACAGGAAATTATCAACACAATCTATCAAGCAATAGTGAAAGAAATGATTATATTTGATATCAACAAAAACTACTGGTTAATCAAAACGGCAAAATTCAAACTCTTATATATTTTAAACAGTGTATTAAGTATGATAACTACATCGATTACACCAGGAATTTTTTTTCTGTTATATTAAAGGAAGATAGTGGACTACACACTGTATAGTACTGTCTAATGTTGATCAATAAACAAGTAGGTACCTCAGAGTAATTAACTACATTGTAGTTATATGGTTGATTTAAACACCATATTAATAACTTTAGGAAAGTAAAACAACAACATACATCAGAAAGATAAAAACATTATAATTTAATCTATCAGACCAGGAGGTATTCTATATAATATAACGGGCCTGATCTGACTTATATATAGGGCTAAATTATAATATTTATATATGTATTAAATATACACTTTAAGATTTTTTTCCACAATTAAGATAAATACAAAATAATATTTACAATATAATACAGGGCTTTCCAACTTTAATATTATTTAGGTCTTCCTCTCTGAATATTTCTTTAAAATCATGCAAAAAATAAATAAATAAATACACCTCTACGAAAAAAAATAGCCATTCATAGCCATACATGACTATAGATTGAAAAACAATCAATGTAACCCCATAAGACTAGGTGTAGGCATGTAGCATGATGTAATAGCTACAAAATAAGACCAAGTATGGGTCTCAATCATATTCAGGTCAGAAGTTATATCAAATTCTTATATGTTTATATAGTCTAAATGCAAAAATTTGCCGTTAGTAGCCATATAGAAGACTATAGATCGAAACGCAACCAATGTGACCCCATAGGACTAGGTATAAGCATGTAGAATGATGTAATAGCTACAAAATAAGACCAAGTATGGGTCTCAATCATATCCAGGTCAGAAGTGATACCGAATTCTTATATGTTTATATAGTCCTAGAGGCAAAATTTTGCCGTTCGTAACCATATAGATGACTATAGATGAAAACCGAATCAATGTTACCCCATAAGACTAGGAATAGGCATGTAGCAGGTTGCAATAGCTACAAAATAAGACCAAGTATGGGTCTCTAGATTATCCAGGTCAGAAGTTATATCAAATTGTTATACGAGTATATAGTCCTAAAGGCAAAAATTAGCCGTTCGTACCCATATAGATGACTATAGATGGAAACCGAATCAATGTGACCCCAAAAGACCAGGTATAGGCATGTAGCAGAATGTAATAGCTACAAAATAAGACCAAGTATGGGTCTCTATCATATCCAGGTCAGAAGTTATATCAAATTGTTATACGAGTATATAGACCTAAATACAAAAATTAGCCGTTCGTACCCATATAGATGACTATAGATGGAAACCGAATCAATGTGACCCCATAAGACCAGGTATAGGCATGTATCAGGTTGTAATAGCTACAAAATAAGACCAAGTATGGGTCTCTATCATATCCAGGTCAGAAGTTATATCAAATTGTTATACGAGTATATAGACCTAAATACAAAAATTAGCCGTTCGTACCCATATAGATGACTATAGATGGAAACCGAATCAATGTGACCCCATAAGACCAGGTATAGGCATGGAGCAGGATGTAATAGCTACAAAATAAGACCAAGTATGGGTCTCTATCATATCCAGGTCAGAAGTTATATCAAATTGTTATACGAGTATATATTCCTAAATGCAAAAATTAGCCGTTCGTACCCATATAGATGACTATAGATGGAAACCCAATCAATGTGACCCCATAAGACCCGGTATAGGCATGTAGCAGGTTGCAATAGCTACAAAATAAGACCAAGTATGGGTCTCTATCTCTATTTTACATATATATATATATATATATATATAGACTATATATATATATATATATTATATATATATATATATATATATATATATATGTAAAATCCTTTAATCGGACTGTGATTATCAGTTTTTACCACTTAACTGCTTATGTGGTCACGCCCTTCTTGACTGATCATCTACTTTAACAATTTTGGGAATTGGTTAATATACTTTTCAATTATCTACTTAAAAGGCCAATTACAACCATAATTGATTATTTTATTAAACAAAATTTATTTGAAACATTAAATACAAACAAACAAAAAGCAAGATAATGAAATATATGTGTGATTTTAATGTAATATGCACTAAATAATTATTGTTTTTAATTTATTCCAATATTTACTTGCCTTCATAAAATTCTACTTAATAAATGAACTTCATTTTAATAACTTTATTAACATAACTTACAATTACAGAAGTGTGGATTTTCTTTTTCAATTGAATAGGGGGATGTGTTGACTTAATTTTCTTTCAACTTCTTTTAATTCGTAATAATATACTTTTAAATATTCGTATCATTTATATTTTATAAAGGAGTCAACATGAATTATTAATTATATACAAAATATAATTTCGTTTGCTAGGGGACGTTTTTATTTATTTTTTTTGAAGGATTGGGGACGTTTTGACCAAATTAGGGGCGATTTGACTAAGGGACGTTTCGACTGTAAATCATATTTATCTTAAAATCGTAATAAGATCTTCACTTCTGATTTTTTTTGCATGCAAACCTCAATTAATGTTATTAACACTATCATACAGTGATTTTGTGAAAATGGCGAAACAAGGGGCCCTTTTTATAAAAAATATCTCCTTTCCGCGGAAGGGCCCTTTCCGCACTTTTGACATATATACCGGATCTTTAAATGTAAACAAAGACGGTGTGTAACGCAAAAGTTGAAACGACGGATGCTTGAATCTCAGCATGATCAGAGAATGATATTGGATCTTAGATAATTTATTGGTTTAAGACGAAAACGACAAGATTTCTAAAAACCGGATTAAACCCACCTTTGATATCGGAAGTTGGTCAAAATTTAGATCGCCCGTCCCTAGTTGTCTGGTCCCCGAATCACGGCTGGGTCCCGGCTATTAATATGTGTAAATGGCTGGCACCCGCCACGGGGCTGGTAATTTCATATTCTTTTAATTCTTTTAATTCATCTTAAATCAATACTTTATCAATATTTAAAAAAAAGAAGAAAAAAGATGATGTGTGCGGTTTAGCACTTTAGCCTGTGTTTAAAATCGAATTAAACATCGATATATCTCACTAGACCCACGTTCGCTACCATGCAATTTAAATAATCTATTTCGATCTTGTACGTTTTGTCGAAAGAGATATTAATTCTATTTATCTTTTCAGGATGGTAATTTCCTGTTTGACAAAAGATTTTTGGATAATCGTTATTTGATAATATGATAAATTCCCGGGAAGAGATAGTGGAGGTGGTGAAACAATATGTGACCATATGGTCGTTGCTCGCTCAATCCAAACAAATACATACACTGATTAATTAATAATGGCAATGGTGTGCATAAAAAAGGTTATTCTCATTCACACTGTTAATACTAATTGTGAACAGTATTAAAGATATGGTAAATTGTTCATAATTCAAAAATATTTAGTACTGAGAACAAGACTTCTTAATCTACAAATTCATATATGGGATCCTATGGAACTGATAAAGTCAAAACAAGATACAAGACATTTTATTTTACGTAGGATACATATACAACAGATAACATTATCTACAAAAGCTATTTCCCGACAAACAAGAGTATAAAGATAACATGTAAAAAAGCAATGTACAAATTTGTTAACAAAAGAGTATTTTGAGGGTGGGCTTAAAAGTAAAAAATATCCGCTGTTCTAATTTAGTCTCAAAATTAAGTTGGCTCTCTAGATTCATTAAAGAAAAAACAAAATTGAATTGGAAATATAATTTCTAATATATAAAATATTGATGACTGTTAGAGGACAATCATGTGCCACTATACCACAATGAAACATACTTAGGAGGAGTGTTCTGATATCATTCAGAATTCTCAAAACTAATATCTAAGTCATAACCTGATGACAGTCAGCGGAGATTTTCTTTCAATTTCATGTCCCGTGTTCTCGAAAATAAAATTGTTACGTAAGTATTCGGAGTCCAATTATGTCCATTAGTTTCAAAAGGGATTGGGTATGTTACTCAAATTTGAGCCTGAAATCATACCCCCCCCCTTTTTAGAACACTGGGTTATTTCTTTATGATCTAAACGTTTGACAAGAAAATAAACCTAGATATCTAATGAAAGTGGTATGGCAGAAAGTTTATTTTTTTAACGAAAATTGCTATTACTTATTATGACAAAAATCATATCTAATCTTGACATTAAAATGGACTACGTTGATTACTTAAGTTTGATATAGAAAAATCATACACGTAATAGTTTTATGCCCTTTTCTAATGAGTGGAAAACAAAAGAAAAATCTACACAGTATTCATATATTCCATATATTCACTTAAGTTAACTGGATATCTCGCCTTTTTTCAAGTTAGTCAGTTAAATTATGTAAATAAAAAGCATTTTTTCACATAATTATCTGGGAAAAGGCATGATATCCAGTTAAAATAATGTGATTGGCAGTAGTGGGCACTAACAGACAGTTTAGTCCTGTTATGATACCTAAGTAGATAACTTGAAAATTTGCTACTTGCCAGATGCTAACTGAATATGTGACAATTTTTAAGAAAAGTTTCAACATAGCTAAGTGGATAAGTGGCTGGCAGAAATATGCCACCATATATTCACTCAAAACTATGATAAACCTACTTCACGAACATTATCACTTTGATGAAGTATTTAGTGATTTATTTGGCATACATTTAACAATTTTAGGAATTTTATAGAAAGAGTGGGATAGGGAGGGGGTATATAGGTTAGATGAGATTTACATACATGTTAAATTCATGTTACTAATATCTAATAGAATGTCTTTCCTTAAAAAGTGAAAAGTGTATCTCGCAATACACAAATAAAATTCAGTTTGATATTAAATGAGAGAGAGGGGGGAGGGATTTCTATCATTTGAATCACACACACACACACACACACACACACACAGAGGCGAAAATTCATTTGTACAAATTATACGAATGATAATCCTCGCCAGAACCCACGGTATATATTTCGGTATCATCAACGTACATACCGTGGAATTTAATTTGTTTTCGTGAGTATGGAACGCCATACCTGCCTTAACAAAGGCAAGCAAATTTAACAATGTGTGTTTGACATGCTATGATTCATACAAAATACAATGTGGTGTTATTTTTCATTACATCATGCCCACTTGTCATTGTGCAATGTGCGTTTGTCTTTTATGCTGTCAGAGAGACGTTATATGATGCTATTGTGTCGTTACATGGTGTTCAAATATCGTTATATTATGTTCAAATATCGTTATATGATGTTCCGGGGTCTGGACATAATGCTTTAATTGGAGCAGACGGACCACCATTAACTTAAAACAACAATTTTGTACCCGCAAGATAAACTTCTACGTTTAGACGCGAGGAGCTACATAACTTTTACGATCACTAACAAAAAGTCCTAATAATGCGTAATAAAAGCGTTTACATTAATATTTATAACGTACCGAACACACATAATTAACACGTCATAAAGCATTATGAAGAGAATTTAAGGCGTTATTACGCGAAGAAATACATAACACGAACCAAAGGCGTTATGATACAAAACAGATGTAACAAGAAAACTTTTGACGCAAGTATCAAATAATCGGGCCGAGGACTATTGTGTTGACGTGATTCTCCGTCATTGCGGGAAAATGATTTAATATCCGTTTCGATGCTCTACTTGCACTTGCTTATACAAGGGGAACCAGTACGTTAAAAGACTGCATTTTGAGATAATCCCTTTAAAGACGTTGGTACCTATTGGTTTCCGTACAGGCTGATGAAGGTGATTTCAGCAAAATTACAATAGCACTAAATCGAAGATCTAATTTTCTAGAAAATAAATAATAATACGAAAAGTTTAAATAATGTGGTATGATATGTTTTACAACTTGTGTTCCCAAAGCCAAATCTTATTATTGTTAGCAGAAAAAGTTAAGTACGAAAACGGAAAGTACGTGTATACTTGATTCTGAGTAAATATAACACTCCGCAGAAAACATAAAAAGTTAACCTAATTTTAAAATATCTTAAAACATAAAGACACCTGTCATAATCATTATCATAGATAATTTCAAGAAAAGACGAGGGATAAACTCGTTTCTCTCTATATATATTCATTTACAAAATAAAATCACGTAAAGACAGGCACGGAGAAACGCATAAAACTGTTCACCAATTAAAAATCGTATCAGGAACCGTGTAAGTAGTGTGGGGGTCGGCTCTTGCCGGCCCGAAATAACGTTAATTTGAAACTTGTAGTTATGCGAAACAAAGGTGCTATACCGCAAAATATGGTGTAAAAATGCGAAAAACGGCGTAATAACGCGAATTAAGTCGTTATAACGCAAAACAACGATGTAATAAGGCAAAAAAGCTGATTTGAATCTTATTTCAAGGTGTACTTATGCAAAAAAAGCTGAAACTCGTGAAAAACGCGAAACAAAGGCAAACGCGATATTATATCACACTTTCATCATCGTGTTTTCGCCATCGTGTTCTCGGTTTTCGTCATCGAACTATCGTGATCTCGCTTTTCGCGTTTTCGTCATCGTGCTTTCGCGTTTTCGTCATCGTGTTCTCGCGTTTTCGTCATCGTACTTTCGTGTTTTTGCGTTTCAGATTATTTCATTTATAGGCGATGGCCCTAACAGAATTCCGTAGTCGGCATATTTATATTAAGAAGCAAAGCGTATCGAGCGAACGTAGGTTCCAACGATGACTATTATATTTGCACGTGTATAATCTGTGTAATGTTATACCATAATAGTGATATCAAGAAATACCTTTGAAAAAGATATTCGGCGTAATTTAAAGCAGCTCGTTCACAGATGACTGTTAGAATTAAAAAAAATGTTTTTTTCCCTACTCTCCCGAAGCCTTTGTTTCCTGACAAATAAACTCGCCAAGAGTAGCTCACATTGCACGGAAAAATGTATTTTATGTAAACGCCCACACTGTTGAAATCGATGATGTGATGCCACATGAAAACAGATTTTTACATACAGATTTTATCATTATAAATATAGGAGCTTCAATACCGTTCGTAACGCTTTTGTCTATGATGGAGACACCCCCCTTTTTTACAGTCACGGAGTGGGTGAGTGACCACGCGCCTTTAGATAAATTTTTAGTTAATGACAATCTGTGCACGAGCTGCGTTAAAGAAAAAAACAACACAAAATCCTATCATATCTTTAATCTATAACTAGAACTGTGTCCACAAGACACGGATGCCCCCACCTTTCACTTTGTAAGTTAAAGGGTGAAAATACCCAGGTGCACAGGTTCATATCCTGAATACTAGTAATATATCTATTAAGTTTCAAGTCTGCATTAGAATTAGATTTATGTATGTCACAAACTTAAAATCCCATATTTTCACAAATTCAAGGCCCGTAACTCTGTCAACGGCAACAGTGATTCGATGAAAATACGCAGGTGCACAGGATCATGTCCTGAATACATATATATATTTATATGATGTATTATGTGATTTGCATGTTACATGATCGTTTACACTGCTTTCACTTTTCGTTTGTTCATCTCCGTCATGTTTTGTACAATTTATGTAATATGTTTTGCCGCATGGGTCGTACGACCTTCTGGCTTATGGTGAATAAAACTTTCAAACTTTCAAACTTTCATGTAATATATCCATGAAGTTTCAAGTCTGTAGTACAAATATGATTAGACTTTGTGTGTCACAAACATTAAACTCCATATTTACACAAATTCGAGGCCCGTAACTCTGCAAATGGCAACGGTGATTCAATGAAAATAGCCAGGTGCACAAGATCATATCCCGAATAATATGTCAATGGAGTTTAAAACATAAAATTCCATATTTTCATTAATTAAAGGCCCGTTACTCTGTCAACAGCAACAGTGATCCGATGAAATTACAAAGGTGCACAAGATCATGTCCTAAATAATACGTCAATGAAGTTTCAAGTCTGTAGTACAAATATAATTAGACATATGTGTGTCACAAACATAAAACTCCATATTTTTACAAATTCGAGGCCCGTAACTTTGCCAATGGCAACGGTGATTTAATGAAAATAACCAGGTGCACAAGATCAAATCCTGAATAATATATCCACGAACTATCAAACATAAAATTCCATATTTTCACAAATTCAAGGCCAGTTACTCTATCAACGGCAACAGTGATTCGATGAAAATACCCCAGGTTCACAAGTTCATGTCCTGATCCGAATAGTATTTCAATGAATTTTCAAGGCTGTAGTACCAATATTTTCAGAGTTACGCGTGTCAAAAGTTTCGCGATGGATGTACGGACGGACAAAGGCAAATCCCCCTTTTTAGTGGCGGCATAAACATGTTATATATGAACATGTATACATATAAAATATGCAATAAATATTTTTGAACTCAGAGTAAAAACAAATATATACAGTGGAACCTCACTATTAAGGCCACGTATTGGACCGGGCACGAGTGGCCTTAATTTGGAATTTGGCCTTAATAGCAAGGTTTCACAAAGTCAAAAGGGATAATGTCCCTTTGACACATCAACCCTACACTTGTGTGTTATGTGTGTGAGTGTGTTATGTGAGTTTTGTGTAATCAATTGATTATTCAAATAACTCATTAAATAAGCTATTTTAATATTTTTTATCTTTATTTAAATACATGAAAAGAAATATAAAATAAATACAATAAAAGTAACATGCAACAACACAAAAGCTGCAAAAGAAATCAAATCATAAAATGTTTACCAATTATCTCAGTAGGAATATTGACTTTATATATATATATATATATATATATATATATATATATATATATATATATATATATATATAAAAATATTTATATAAATAAATAAATGGTGTAACAAAAATAAATGTTCGACATTATAAAACTTGCGCACACTTAATTAGCCGACTACTATATGTAAATATAGTACAATTCTGCTAAAGGGGTCATTAAATTAAGTTGAATAGAGAGATTAATAGGCAGATGAAATCAGTACGTTTCATAGATAGTTTAATACAAAGATATCAAAGTTAAAGAATGTCTACTGCGGACAGTTTGACTGTCAAAATGAAAAAAAAAATGTAACAGAAGCAATTATTAAAAAAAAAAAAAAATCTTTTTATGGGATTCGAAGCCAGGGCCTCTTATGTAGCAGACCAACGCTTAACCAACAGCGCAACAGTGGATGTTAGTAACTCATGTAGAATGTGGCTTACTTATATAGAGAGTTAGGGACGATTTCAGTTGTCTAAAAACAACACACACCAAATCTTTAACTACTAGTATTTAATGTCTATGACGAAATCCATGCGATGATCCAGCCATTTACCTCAGAGGGGGTCTAAACTAAACTAAACTGTTTAATTTGGTTAAACGCCTATTTCTTTGATGAATACATATTCAATGGCGTTGTACATTGTATGCATAAAATATAAAATCCATAAGACATATACAAAACAACTTGAAATATTTACATGATAAAAAATATATATATACATATTTTAACTATGCAGATAATAATAACAGGGGAAAAAATCATATAGTACACACGAAAAAATATCATGTATTAAATCTCTAAAATGACATTAACTGTTTTTAACATATTTTAAACATGTACTTTTAAAAAAAAAATATAATATATTATCTAAATAATAAAATATAGTATTTATTCCAGTATCATGTCAGTATAAATTATGAAAAGCACCGCAATTAAAACAGTTTGTAAAAGTCCTTAAAATAGTGGGTTTTCAACTGTTTCTTAAACACGTCCAAGGATGTTGACTGTCTGATGGTCAATGGAAGTTGATTCCAAAGACTTGGACCTACAGTACTAAAACTTCTGTCATAAAATGTCTTTCGTTTGTTTAATGGAACGACATATAACAATTCTACAGTGTCTGAGGATCGTAATCCCACTCTTTTTGGAGTTTGTTTGGTTAAAAGTTCACTGAGATAAGATGGAGCATTTCCCACAGAGCAGTTATACATCAAACAAAGAATTTTGAAATGTATGCGGGCTTTGATTGGTAACCAGTGGAGATCAAATAGTGCTTTCTTGGAACTTTCATATTTTCCACGTAGTAAGACCAGTTTGGGTCAAACAGAGATATGTTGGCCATGAAACTATGAAATTCGCCGTATGTGGAGGGGGTGGGTCCGTGCCTTTTCCCTTACTTTCCTCTATAGTATTTTAAAAGAAGAAGGTGGTGGGGTCATGACCCCCTAACCCCTCCCATCTGAAATCCAATCCAATCACAAATGTTTACATTTTCATCTGGTGGTGTTTTCATTTTTAAGGCATACGCGCCCAATACATTTTTTTAATATACATACAAAAACGAAACACAAAGTTTAAGAAAATGCTCATGCTAGTTTCAATTTTCCGTCTTTGTCTAAATAGTAATAACTGTATTGGGCGCGTATGCCTTTAAATCGTACAATGAATTATCTTTCCGTTGATAATAATGTAAACCATGAAACTCCCGATTTAAACTAACAAATCAGTGATTTGTTCTATTTATATCCCACTGAACAATGCGTTGAATTTTCCACCAGTTGCTCGTTGATTTATATAGATTTACGTCTCATTGCGGAGTGAAATGGTCTATTCATCGTCGAAAAATTATTGATGTACTGAGAGTTACGTGTCTGAAACATTGCGATGGAAAACTGTAGCATACGCCCTTAACATGAGACCGGAGAGGTTGTTGCAGGATTGCCCAAGGATTTCAATGAACCTATAAAAATAGATAAAGATATTCAGTAGACCTACACAGTCTCTCTCTCTTTCTAAATAAGAGAAGAAGTAGTATAATTGCTGTTCTGTAGTTTACCGTAGTTGGAGCTGTAATCGATCCAGTTATACTGCGCCGTCCAGTTTGTTTTACATCTCGAGTGTACAAAGACACCCTGGTAGAACCACCGACCTGCCACAAGTCAGGGGGAAGGGTTAGAGTCGAAATTATAATTTGAAAGCGACGATTACCTCACAGCAACGGATATGCCCTAAATAAAAAGTCACAGTCACCTTGACAAAAGCCCCCAAAGAAAATCACAGACATTAAAACAAGGGTCATGTGTATGACAAGAACAAATTCTGTTTTTACTATTTATGGCCCTTGACTTTTTAAGGCTACAAACGTGGATCTTGCATGTGCCACATGTATGTGGAAATCTTTAACAATCGTTATATGTAAAACAACATTAAGAGCCCGAGCACAGAAAAAGTGCCACTTTTTAGCCTTTGACCTGTGATTGTGACTTTTACCTTTGAGCTACAGACCTGGGTCAACCTGCATGATGGAGTTACAGCCCGGGCACAAATAAAATGTTCCACTTTTTAACTTTGATCCCAGACTATGACATTGATATATGAGCTACAGACCTGGGTCTTGTGCTCGACAAACGGAAATATCGTGGAGAACATTTGTTCCAATTTATTTCAAAATCCATCCATGCATGAGGAAGTTAGAGCCCGGACATGACAAAATGTTGCACTTTTCGATCTTTGACCCCGGACTTTGACTACAGACCTGGGTCTCGCGCATGACATAATCCTCTGCTCTAGAAGAACATTTGTGTCGAGTTATTTCAAAACCCATCCATGCATAATGGAGATAGAGCTCGGACACGACAAAATGTTTTCCCCTGTTTTTGATTGTGACCCTGATATTTGAAATACAAACCCGTGCCTTAATCGCGTCACATCGTCTAAATGTGGTGAACATTTCTGCAATGTGGCTTCAAAATCCACTCTTGCACGTAAAAGTTTCAGAATGGAAACAAAGTGAGACAGACGATGAATGCGATCACTATATGTCTCCTTAAATCCTCTTGGGGGCATAACAAAAATACTTAACATACTATAACTATATATAAATTATATTTACTATACTGATATGGACAATGAAAAGCATAACTTTTGAGCGTCCAACCAACTGTCAGCTGCGAGTGTACATGCACACAGACTGAAGTTGATAATTGAACACAGGAACTAAATGAACAATTATTTACCTTTTCTTCTTGAATAGGATGATAACGATGACCAGTATGATGACACTGGTGACTGTCAGCAGCAGCCCTGCTATCCCGATAGAGAGGGCCATGTTGATTTGTTCGTCCAAGATCTGCTTATCTAAATAAACAATGGTTATCTATACAGCATATGTGAAACGTTGATAATTTTTTTTCATTTACATGATGTTGTTACACAGTTATTAAATGATAAAACATGAACATAACTTTATTTTTCAACTATCCTAGATCTGGTAGCATCTTATTATAAAATCTTTTGTAAGTAGTTTGTCATGTTAATAAAGTATATGATATATGAAACTGGCGATTAAAATAACAAGAGTATCGTACGTGGATGCCAACGCTCGTCTTTTATTCTCTAAATGAAAAAAGCTATTCGTAAATTACTTGCTCTAGTTTGGTTATTTTGGTGAACTTTAGCAAACATATGGACGGACGGACAGAAGGACGGGTGGATAGACAGACAGTTATGCTACCTTTGTTATTGTTAATAAGTGTTTAAAGAGTGTTTTTATAGAGATAAATTTGAACTTAATTCTTTTGTGTCCATTGAGATGTCAACTTATATATTCTATATGGTTCTTGGATCATTTAACTTTTTAGCTCATGAATATTCATTTACAAATTTATTACTTGATTAAAATTAATTTACACAGCTGGTATATGAATCAATTGATTTTCAATGCCATGCAGGCCTGTAGAATCTGAGTTGCAATACTGTTTAAGCAAGCAGAGAGAGAGAGAGAGAGAGACTGATAAGACAACTTTTGGAAGGAGCCGTCTGATGTGGGTCTGTGGCCACCTCTGCAGGTCCAACTGTACAGGAAATCTTGAGAAGTTGGAAATATTCATTGTAAAGGTTCATATATACCAGTGATCACGATTGTCAATGGCCATCAAGCATTTTGTAGCTTAATCGTGTGTAAGTTGTTCACATCTTAAGACTTTATGCCTATATAGAAAATAAGTCTTAAAATGCATAAAGATTGTAACGATAAAGGGATAAAGATTGTAACGCCCACCCACCCAACCCTGCAGGATTCAAACCCATAATCTTCGAATGTGTAATCAATGTATTTTACCTAGGCTCTATTTGTAAGTATGCGGGATAAACACTAATTATTTAATTTTTGTCTACATACATTTTGAGTTTCTCTTTCTAGCTCGACTATTCGAAGAATATGAGAGCTATTGTAGTCGCCCTTGCGTCGGCGTCGGCGTTGCAGCTTTTGATTAAAGTTTTGCATGCAAGTTACTTTCATGCTGATATCTCAGTATCCAGGCATGCGAATGATTTTAAACATCTTTAATGTGTTTAGGAGTATCATACTATTAAGGTAGATAACTTTCGATGGAATATATTACAAATTATGGCCCCCTTTTTAACTTAGAAATTATGGTTAAAGTTTTGTATGCAAGGTACTTTCATGCTTATATCTCAGAGTCCAGGCATGGGATTGATTTGAATTTTTTTTAATATGTTTAGGGGTATCATACTATAAAGGAAGATAACACTTGATGGAATATATTAAAAAACATGACCCCCTTTTAACTTAGAATTTTGGTTAAATTTTTGCATTCAAGCTACTATCCAGCTTTTATCTCAGAAATTGCTTGTGGAATTGACTAAAAAGTTAATGAGTGTCTTCAGGGGCGTCAGAAAACTAAGGAGGATAACTTTTGGACTGAATTTTATGCAAATTATGGCCCTTTTTTAACTTGGATTTTTGGTTAAAGTTTTGCATGCACAGTGTTATTGTGCTTATGTCTCAGTAACTAGGCATGGGATTGATTTTGGACATCATAAAAATATTAAGGGGTATAAGACTATCAATGTATATCATTTTTGACTATTATTATGTACAGGGTATGTGAAGGTCAAGAATTGAAATAGATTTCATTTGATTTACCAACAAGCATTTTGAATAGTCGAGCGTGCTGTCCTCTGACAGCTCTTGTTTATTTTGTCATTGAAATATTTCTACTGATTTTGAAATCATAGCAATAGAAATGAAATTAAAGATTATGGAGTATCTGGTTAATCTATCTTTTACTGCTAATAACTCTAATGCAATGCCAAGGGCCACGCAAACGAAATCATCTCTGTTAACGAGACATTTTTCATATTATGTTACCTTTAATTCAGCCGTACTAAGATGATTTGATAAATACGCATGTACAACATGTACAAGATAAAAGGAATCTTGATCTGGTTAGAAGAAATTTAAAATCATCCAAAAAAGACAACTGTTAGTAAGGTCTAAGGAAACCAGATAAAAAATGGCCAGTCGGATCTATCCGTTGTTTAAAAAAACACAATAAAAATAACGGAAACATACAATTAGAAATGTATGTATTTCAATACACTGTTTTTTTTTAAAGTTTTTTTTTTACATTGTCATGGGGGCTATTGTTTGATATAAGTTTGTGGAGAAATTTAACTGATCCAATGTCAAATAATGCACGAAGGACACTATATATAGATACGGAAATGTATTTCATCATATTACTTCCCAAGAATTAACTTCCATTCGGTTTAGATTAAATTAGGGTTGAGGTTAGTCAACATCACATCGTTTAGTATGGTAAGTAGGAGATTAGTTAAATTAGTATTGAGTCTTTCAAATATCTCGGGGACTTTAAGTGTGTGTGTGTGTGTGTGTGGCTAATAAATTATTACATGTATGAAATAAGAAAATTCTTTTATAGCGTGAGATGATAGCTATACAGTTCTATTAAGGTTTTAAATCTTGTTGCTTTTGAAATATTTTCCTACATGCACATGCTGCAAATCCAGCCAGTAACAATCGTTGAAGATAGGATGACTTCATGACGAGGCACAGCAATACATGACGAGGCACAGCAATATTTGACGAGGCATATCAATCCATGACAAGGCACAGCATTACATCTATTTCACCTGGAACATACGGGCATGTTGAGAAATATGCTTAGATAAACCATGCAAGTCCATGTCTCCTATCCTAAATCTATGAATTACACAAATTAAATTTTCCATATTTGGCGCCAAGAAAGCATCGTTAATACTATGTAGGAAGTTTTGGTTTCGTCTGCATGTAAATCTTTTTCATACATTGGTCAATGAAAAGGGTCACATTTTCCTGACTTAGATTGTTTAAACTCTGTGTTTTTATAGATAAATGTTCTGAACTTTATAGGGCATCTAATTAGGGCTCATTTTTAGAAAGGTACTTTGGTCAAGCAGATATGATTTTCAGAACGTGAGATTATTCAATTATTATAAGCCTCTTTGCCAAGGGGCTTTCTATTGTGGCGACGTGGTAGAGATACAAGCTCGAGACATCAATATCTTAGTTAGATTTCACTTGGTTAACAAATATACATCAGATCAAAAGTTAAAATGAGTTCGATAGAAAAGTACATGCGAGTCAACATAATCCAGCTGTAACATGTCTCTTGTTCAATAAGCCATGGTGTGTATGATACCTGGGTGATTCTCCACATACTGACAGATGTTTTTTCCGTGGCCAAGCTTTTGTTCACACTCAGGAACAATTTGGCCTGGACCCGTGCAGCTGGAACAAGGGCGACATTTTCCCGTCAGCGTGTCCCTGTAAGCAACTGAAAGCAAGCATTTGGTTTTAGAAACCACTACCATCATCATCACCATCATCATCATCATCACAAATATCATTATCACATCACCACAACCACCACCATCATCAGCACTATCATCGTTACCACAACCATCGTCATGATCACAATCATCTTACCACCATCATCACAACCGTCAAACCACACCGGGGATACACATTAAGAACTCAAATTCTGAATTCAATTCGAAATTGTTGAATTTTATGATAACATACCATCCGAGCATGTACATGTGACGTCCGACGTCTTATTGCACGGTGTGGCGATTTTCTCATGAGTGGAACACGATCTACACGATGAGCACGCCTTGGCATCTGACAAAGCGGAAAAGTAACCGTCCTGGCAAGATTTGCAGAGGGTGTTGGATGTTTTGTTACAGGGCTGGTCGAGATACGTCCCTGAAGAGCACTTGATACACTTGGTACAGTGATTGCTGAACCCCGGGTTGCAATATCCATCGGGACACGGTTCACAGACGCTGTTACTGGTTGTCGTGCACGATATCTTCATATATTGCCCGGCCTGGCAGTCCCAGCATGGCTTGCAATCAACCGGATTGCCAGCGTCGTCGAATATTATGTACATTCTGTCTGGACATTTCTAAAACAAAAAACACCAGAAAAACATGTAAAACGTGGAACAGCCATTTAGAAATGATAAAAACATGTGCAATAACATAGGAAAAAAATTATTATTTGTTTGTTTTTTTGTTCATAAGTAATTATCATAAGGAATATGATATACTACATTCACGGTTCTAAGAAAAGTTTTATAGTTACAATTCGATTTTGGATGAGTTTTTCTGAAGACCCCAAGGCTAAAATTCTCACAATCAGTTGATGACAAGTGCATACATATATTAGACATACATTGTATTTCAAATAGTTATAGGACATATATGTATATACTTGAACTTCGTTCTTACCTCCTTCCATCCATAAAAAAGCATATCTGTTTCACTCAAGTGCGCTCCTATGGTGGCTTACATGTATTTTTCTTATCCAATTAGCTATGTCGAAACTTTTCTGAGTAAAAATATTCAAGTTATCCAATTAGGTATCTTAACAGGACAAAATTGTCTGTTAGTGCCCACTACTGCCAGCCATATAGTCACTTAGGTTAACTGGATATTGTGCTTTTTCCAGATACTTATGTGAAGAAATATTTGTTATCCACACAATTTAACCGACAAACTTGAAGAAAAAAAAGCAGCTAGATATTCATTTACATTTATCTTAAGTGACTATATGGTTGGCAGTAGTGGGCACCAACAGACAGTATACCTTAAAGGATAACACGAAAGTTTTCTGCTTGCCAGATACAAACTGAATATGCGGTAATTTTTTTAGAAATGTTTCGATAAAGCTGAGTTGGTGAGTGGCTGGCAGAAATATGCCACCATACGTTTCTTATTTACGTAGGACTAACTAATGGATAGTAAGATCGGCTTTGTTTCAGACTGAGACACGATCTAATATTGTTTTGTCAGTGCGAGGACACAGAGAAAATTGTAGATGTACTTACCGCATTGGAACCGGCTAACAAGAACACCAAGATACTAACAATATGGATATCGTGAGATGTAAACATTTTTATCGAGTGTTCGAAGTCTCTCTGTCTTCATCCTCAACATGACATAAACATATAAGTATTCTAGATCACGTTACTTTTAGTTTCCTCTATCTAATAATAGCTCAGTTACTTATGCACTTACACATTATACTACGCCGTGTGATTGACTGACTTTTCCAATAATTTTACATCGATAAAACTGCGACCGTTCTCACCAGTAACGGCTTCAAGATTCTTATAGCCCTGCCACACTGTAGACTAGTAGCATGATTGCAAACTTACATTAAAATTCGTAACTTACCCTTACGCTGTGTGTGTGTGTGTGTGTTATTCAAGAGATATGCCAGTACAGTACCATTTTACAGATTGGTACGTTATGGTCATGGTCGAATCTATATTGTGTGAGTAGTATAAGACCATAATAATGGGTTTTAGACTGGAATGGGATTAGATGTAGGACAGGTTGATGAACTGGCTTGACTTGACTATTTGGGTTTACCGTCGCTTCGACAGTATTTCAGCCATATAACGACGTCCAGCTACTTACAGGTGGAGGAAGACACCGAATGCACGGAGGCATCCGGGTAGAACCACCGACCTACCGCAAGCCAACTGGAAGGCTTCCTCACATGAAAATCCGAATGACCCTGCTGGGATTCGAACCCACGCGGTGAGGGGCTGAGTTAGTGTTAAAGTCAGCGACCTAGACATTAGCAATAAATGGCATAAAAGTACAAAGAAACGCAACTTTTTTTTTTTTTTTTTTTTTTTAAATAAAGTGTTCATATTAAGCAAAAAGAAATAAAAAAAAAAACATTTGCATTTTAAATGAAATGTTAACATGAAATAGTCGAAAATAAAAAGACATTTTGCAGTTTTGAACATATAGTATTTTAAAGGTATACGATCACATATGAAACCTCCATGGGATTTTGATAAAACTGCAAAAATGTAATTTAAACATTTTAAACAAGAAACTAAAAAACAACAACTGGAGGTCATCATGCTTGATTTTCGTTGCCATGGTAACCAATTTCAGAAAGAGAAAATATAAATAATATAAAATAAGGTTACAGGCATGAATTGTACCAATTTTTTTACCAATTAGTTTACAAAATATACATTTATATGTTCTAAATTCAGAATAGATAATCACTGAACTGTATCTATTTAAATTTATAATGCTTAACGTATGGTATGTGAACATGATTTTTAGATTTACTAAAACTCTGTCCATGTGTTTTGTAACTACTTTTGTGAAAATAATTTGTAAGATAGACTAGTTTGAAATATTGGATAAAATCTACAGGTCAGTGTATTAACTTTTGTAATATATTCACTTTAAAAGCTGAATTTTGGGTAAAAAAGCACAGATTGTTTTCAAACCATCCATACTATGACAAAACATTTCTTAGAGCTGAAAAAAAAGACATGGAACATAGAATTCAAATATTTTTAAACAAGATGGCCCTGTGTCGCTCACCTGAGTAAGTTTGCTGTGTTATGCATGATGACAAAAAATGTGGCATCTAAAGTGTTTTTCTAACATTTGACTAAGTGACCTAGATTTTGATCCTACATGGATTTGCACTCAACTGGGAATTAATGCAGTCATTATTCTTATCATGTTTAATGAAGACTGGTACAAAAATGTAGGCCCCTAGAGTATTCACAAGATTTTTATAAAAGTTGCCCTGGTGACCCAGTTTTTGACCCCACGTGACCTGATTTCAAATTTATCCAATATATGTAGACAAACATCCTGACCAAATTTCATGAAGATTGGACCAAAACTGTTGCCTCTATAATGTTTACAAGGTTTTTCTAAGATTTGACCTAGTTTTTGACCCAACATGATCCAATTTCAAACTCATCCGACATAAAGACAAACATACTGACAGAGTTTCATGAAGATTAGACCAAAAATGTATCTATCAAGTATCTTGTAGACAAACATCCTGACCAAATCTAATGAAGATTGGGCTAAAACTGTGGTCTCAAGTATGTTCACAAGTTTTTTTCTTAATATTTGACCTGGTGACCTAGTTTTTGTCCCCACACGACCCAATTTCTTACTCATACGAGATATTATGTAGACAAACATCCTGACCAAGTTTCATGAAGATTAGGCCAAAACTGTGGCCTCTAGAGTGTTCACAAGCAATTATTGACGACGGACGACGCACGTCGCACTACGGACAAAAGGTGGTCACAAAACTCATGCAAAAAGTTGCCATATTTTCAAATCTTCATTTTTTTTTTCGCAAAAATTCATGTGTGAGCATATACCTTTAAGGATGAAGACCTGACTCAGATAAATTTGTTTTTCCACTTTATAGTTTAAGTTGTCCAAAGATTCTTCTGTATTAGCCAATAATATCATCTCACGTGGCAGATCTTTTTGCAGGCCTTGTTTTTATGTTGATTGCTTGCATGTTTAAAAAGGTAAAATTTAACTAAATTTAAGTAAAGAATATATACAGGACTAGAAATAAGAACAAAATACAGGTGATATTTTACATGAAACCTATACATTCATTTCAAGTTGTATATGAACCATCTGGTTTCATTATAGGGCGTTTAATTAGTTGCGTTGATTTGCGTCCAAACTTTTTGCATTATTAATTAATGGTTATTTACATGCAAAACAATTTCCTGTAGTGTATATTGTAAATATGTGTTTGACCAACTTTCAGTTTAAAAAAGTTAAAAGAATGGATTTTTTAACTTTGCAGTACATGAGAACTTTATGTTGTAATGCTTGTTTGTTTCTTTTGGACTCTTAAAAAGAAATGATGGTTCTAATACAACTATTAAGTATAGAACACTTAAACAGTGATAGAAACCTTAAGTTGAGTACTGAACAGTAGGGAAAATAACAGAAATGAAAATGTTTTTGTCTTTGCTGGTTGCATGCACACATATATACATAGGTATAATATAAAAAACACTAAGACATAAAACATATTTACATTACAAGTCATAACAAGTTCCTCAAACACATTTGTTGTCTGCATTGCATTTCTTACAAAAGGGTATTATCTGATCTAAAAAAAATGATATTGGTTCGGTCAATATACAAAATTATGTTTATGCTGCAAACAAAATTTAAGTACTGTTGGTGATACTCCAAAATAAGATGAACTGGAGTTAAGGTTCTTGTGAATTGCACTTCTATATCTCAGAAAGCATGTATATTCAAAGTTTAAAATCTTATAAAATAATTAAAAGTATGCTTTAGGCATTTTCAAGAATTAGATTTGCTAACAATATATTTATTGTACAGTGCAGTTCTAAACCTCATAGGCTATCTATGTTCAAAGTTTCCAATTAAAACATACAACAATGTTCAAGTTCTGCTATAAGAAAGTGTGCCTCTGACAGGCTGTCTGCCATGCTATGTAGGCGATACAAAGAGTATGGGTCAAATTTAAAAATCAGGCATGCATATTTATTTAAAAGACATGACACTGATAACACCACTGAATCATGAATGACAGCACAGAACGGTATGGAATTGCATCCAACTGTAAACGCCTTGTTTTATGTTGATTATTTACATGTTTACAAAGGTAAAAATAACAATAAAACAAAAATTATAAAAGAAATGAAACATACATACAAGATATAAAAAAACAAATATTCAATGAAGCATACATGCACATGAATTTTACATGTTTTCATCATGAAGTTGGTAAAGACTAAAGAAATGTTAATAAAGAATATCTGAAATGAATATCTGAAATATGAGTGACTGAAAATGAGAATGTCAATAGCATGAAATGCTTAATGGACCAGTACTGTCATTTTATTTTTACTGAGTAAATTATGCAGCGAGACATTATAAGCATTGTTTGGATGACAATTATAGTTTGAAAAAGAGAAATAAATGTATAACAGGTTATGGAAACTGATGGGCTTAGTATAAATAATATTAAGCATTACTGAGATGAATGAGTTAGAAGGACATATTGTTTTAAAATATAAGATTTGAATAAAATGATTTCTAATCATGATGATATAAAATGTGACAAAAAAACAACAACATTTTAATTAAAACCCTCAAAATTGACTATTTCAATATGTTGGAGAATCGGGGGGACATGTATGAAATTCCTATCCAATACATGCAATGGATTCTGAGGTATAATTATGAAAGGACTTGCATGGAAAACTTTAACCTAAATTTCTAAGTCCAAAAGGGTCCACAATTCACATAAGAAGTCAGGCAAGATTTATCTAACGTTAAGACATGATATGCCTTTACACAATTATGGAGTTTCAAGTCAATCCAATAACTGATTGCTAAGGTATGTGCATGAAAGTATGTTGCATACAAAACTAAAATATCTAAGACCAAAAGGGGCAATAATAAAAAAATAAGTCAGTCAAGAGTTATTTAACCTGATTGTCTAATGCCCCTGAACACAGCTATTAAGTTTCAAGTCAACTGAATAACTACCAGCTTAGATATAAGTATATAGTAGTGTAACGAAGATGTAGTTACCTAAAACTTACAAAAGTTACCTCCCTTCGACAATTGTTTATCTGTTTGCCGCCGACGATTCAATTAAGAGAGATCTTTTAAGAAACGCCCAAAAGAGGTATTTTTATCAATGGTTTTATATACTTACCTATTCCTGAGTTAATTCCATTTCATGACTATTAATTCTAATCATTAATCGCTTTGTAAGCATACATTTTCTTTCGTATTAATCGATCATATAACCAAACGCTTATTAAACAAATATATATGATGAATTAACATTCTTGGGCGCTTGCATATTGCTATGGTAAACTAGAGGGCGCCACCGTATCTGATCAGTATAAAAGGCGAGAATTTTATTCACATTCAGTTCTTTTGCTCCCGTCCGTTGAAGTGTCAACATCGTAAGAGTAGAACGTATATGAATATAGGGAACTGTGGTGTCTTTAGGCAAGTGTTGGGAAACCTCCAGAATTATTGCAATGCTGGAGAAACCCCAGAACTAGTCCTGGGTCGCCACTTCCTTTTATTTATAGTAATATAAGGATATATTTTAGATGTTTAGATGGTTTTTGAACCATAGATATTAAGACGTATTTAATAGTACTGAGAGTGCTGAAAAACCTAGTTTTTGTAGTTAAGGGTTAAGAGTGTTTAAAACCCTTGTTTTTGGTTCGAAGTCAATGTTTTTGATATAGGGAGTAGCGTTTTGATTCTAATCAAAAAAGGTTTTGTAATCATTGGTTGATTCTTTATTATTAATAATTGTTTTAATAGGCAGGAAGCCAAATAAATCAGTTTCAAATCATTTTATAATCAGTCAAACTTTTGAACTTTTGTCTTATATGTGTTTATGCGAACAATCAATAGGCCAAGAAGCCAAGAGGAAAATTTATTATTTGTAAATATTTGTTTCTATAGTAAAGTTAGCTCGGTACACGTTACAAAACTTGGTGGCAGCGGTGGGATTAATTAAAACTATCCCCAGTTCTAACTTACCCAAATGTCTCAGAAAATGGACCCAGAGTCAGTTAATGAAAGCATGCTTCCCTTGGAAGAAAAACTAAAGAAGCTCAAAACTCAAAGAGAAATAACTCGCCTTCAAAATGAAATAACTTTGCTTGAGCAGAAACTTTTAGGTTCCTTGCATCAGCCCCTCACACCTAAACATGAACCTGGGGTGGTTTCAATGAATCAGACACATGGTTTTGACCTTCAATCTCCCAATCAAGACAATTATGAGAGGTTTCCAGACAACCCTCCAGTATTGACCCCAATAATGAAACCCAGGTCCAGAATAAGTGATCCTAAAACTAAAGACGTTTCATTCGATCTCAGAGAAAAACCAATGTTTTCAACTCCCAAACAAACTTTAAAAAACTCATTTTCTCTAGAAACTAAGCCAAACGATTATAGACAAACCGGTGTCAAAGTAAAGCCAGCCACATATGATGGCACAGGGTCATGGCACGATTACATTGCACATTTTGAAGTATGTTAAAAAATAAATAGCTGGACTAAAGAAGAAAAAGGACTTTACCTTTCAGTCTCACTTCGTGGCCAGGCACAGGGTCTCTTGAGTAATCTGTCCCAAGATTCAAATGACTTTGATAAGTTAAAAACTGCTCTTGGTGAGAGATTTGCTCCCCCAAACCAAGCGGAGTTACACAGGGCTCAGCTTCGTGAGAGACGACAAAAAGCTTCGGAAACACTCTCAGAAATGGCACAAGACATAAGAAGATTAACAAATCTTGCTTATCCCTCAGCACCTACGGACGTAAGAGAAGTTTTGGCAAAGGAGCAATTTATAGACTCCCTGGTAAGCTCTGATATGAGACTTCGAGTCAAGCAATCAAGGCCTATAGACCTGAATGATGCTGTCCGACATGCTTTGGAATTGGAGGCTTTCAGCAGGTCTGAAAAGAAATTCAAAGAAGGTAAAGGGTACCTCCAGTCTGTAGCTGAGGCAGAAAATCCCGGTTATAAACAAATCGTGACTGACTTAAAACAAATGAAAGAGGCTATATCAGAAATGAAGCGTGGTTTTGAAAGCTTGAAAAACCAGAGGTATGGTTGCCAAGAAAGGCCAAGATTTCAAGCTAGGAACTTTCAAAACAACAGTAGAAAAACAAACAATCAAGATGATAAGAGGAAAAAGTGCTTTAAATGTGGTTCAAGTACACATTTTATAAGAAACTGTCCAAAACAAGAGAATGATAAAACACAGGACAATGTTAAAGCTTCATCTTCCCACAGTATCAAATGTTCTAGCCCAAAGGGATCTGGCTTATTCGTTAAAGCCAAGGTTAACAATTTCATCTTGGACTTTCTTATTGATACAGGAGCAACATTAAGCATTATATCATCACGAGTATGGAACAGGGTTGGAAATAAAAAAAATGATAGCTTCACCCCGCAAATTGTTTCTGCGTCAGGGTCACCATTAGATGTTCTGGGAAGAACTGAAATCATGATAGAGATAGAGGGCTCAAAATATCGGGTTCCGGTCATAATTGCAGATGTGGACGTAGATGGAATATTGGGTTTAGACTTCATGAGGGCAAACAATGTGGTTACGGATGTTGTAAACAGTACCATGTCTGTGAATGGGACATCATGTTCTTTACAGACGGCCGGAAAAATAGGTTGTTTCAGAGTGGTTGTTTCAGAGAAGGTTTCTCTTAAACCTAATACAGAAACTGTGATTTTTGGTAAGGTCTCTGAAAGTGAAAATTTAAGGACCAATGATTTGTACCTTGTAGAACCCTCTGAGAAACTTTTGAAATATGGTGATAGCCTAGTAGCTAGGTCCCTTGTTACTGGTTCAAAAACTGTACCAATACGAATCATGAATTTGTCCCACCAAGAAAAAGTCTTTAATGTCGGCACAAACATAGCAACAGTGAGCCCAGTAATAGAGGTGCAAAATACGGGTTCCAAACCAAGAAATATGACACAGATGCCTGAACACTTAGTGGACTTATATGAAAGAAGCACTGAAGGAATGAGTCCAGAAAATTGTACGCAAATTGCAGGCATACTGAAAAAGCATAGCAGTATTTTCTCAAATTCAGATGAAGACTTAGGTCGAACAGGTATAGTAAGACACAGGATATCAACAGGAGATGCCAGACCAATAAAACAAGGTCTCCGAAGGGTTCCAGCAAACCTTACGAACGAAGTTCAAAAGCAAATATCACAGATGTTGGACAGAGATGTAATTGAGCCGTCAAGCAGTCCCTGGGCTAGCGGAATTGTCCTTGTCAAGAAAAAGGATGGAAGCTGCCGCTTTTGTGTGGATTACCGCAAGGTAAATGACATTACAGTGAAAGACGCCTATCCACTGCCCAGGATAGATGAAAGCCTTGATCAGCTTGCAGGCTCAAAGTGGTTCTCTTGCTTAGACCTCAACTCTGGTTATTGGCAGGTCGAAGTAGAGCCAGAAGATCGTGCCAAAACTGCTTTTGTGACCAGAGAAGGCCTGTTTGAATTCAAGGTGATGCCATTCGGACTGTGTAATGCGCCAGCAACTTTGAGAGACTAATGGAAAAGGTACTTGCTGGACTGCATTGGAAAATTTGCTTAATATATCTTGATGATATAATTGTGACAGGGAAGACCTTTGAAGAAATGCTTCAGAACCTTGATTCTGTATTTCAGAGACTTAGTGGTGCTGGTCTGAAACTCAAACCAAAAAAATGTCATCTGTTTAGACGAAAAGTTGAATTCCTTGGTCATGTTGTTTCAGAAGAAGGTGTAACCACAGATACAAAGAAAACTGAGTGCATTCGCACTTGGCCAAAACCAACCTGTGTTAAGGAATTAAGGTCATTTTTAGGAATATGTAGCTACTATCGCAGGTTTATTGAGAATTTCTCACAAATCGCCAAACCTTTGCATCGACTAACTGAGAAGAACATTAAATTTGAATGGTCAGAGGTCTGTGAAGACGCATTTTCCTGTTTGAAAAAGAAGCTAACAGAGGCCCCCATATTAGCCCATCCAGACTTTTCAAAAGGTTTCATTTTAGATACAGATGCAAGCAACGATGCTATCGGAGCAGTACTTTCACAGAAGATTGAAAACAAAGAGGTTGTTATAGCTTATGCTAGCCGGACCCTCACCAAGTCCGAACGCAAGTACTGCGTAACTCGGAAAGAATTGCTTGCTCTAGTACATTTTGCTAAGTACTTTAGGCATTATTTGATAGGGAAACCTTTCATAGCTAGAACAGATCATGGATCCCTAAGATGGTTAACCAATTTCAAAAACCCAGAAGGCCAAGTTGCACGTTGGCTTGAGACACTGTCTTCGTATGACATGAAGATAGAGCACAGACCTGGGAGGCTTCATGGCAATGCTGATGGAGTTAGCAGAATTCCATGTCGACAGTGTGGTTTGTGTAATCATGGGGAAAACATCAGACAGCATAAAGTGTCTTCTGTCCAACCGATCAAGATCGGCAAAGATCAGTCTTCTGAACGCGACTTTTCTGTTCCCTTGATAGAGGCTCAGGACAAAAACCCAGATATTGCAATTGTAAAGCAATGGTGGAAAGATGGAGAGAGGCCTGACTTCAAGCATATCTCAAGCAGTAGCTATTTCTTGAAATCTCTTTGGAACCAGTGGCAACGACTCGAGGTTGTTGATGGTCTGCTTGCAAGAAAATGGGATGAACTAGGAACGTCAATTATATACTGGCAAGCAGTGGTTCCATTGAACTTGAGACGTCAAGTGTTGACATACTGTCATGATGTGAGAGCATCAGGTCACTTAGGGGTGAAGAAAACCCTAAGAAGAGTCAGGCAAAGGTATTACTGGCCTGGTTTACAGAATGACGTTAGGAACTACGTTGCAGGATGTCAGGCTTGTCTGAAGCGTAAAGCGCCTATTCCAGGAATGAAAGCACCAATGCAGATATGTGGTAGTGGATATCCCATGGAACGAATAGCTCTGGACATCCTTGGAGAATTGCCACAAACAGATAGGGGAAACAAATATATATTGGTCATTGCTGACTACTATACCAAGTGGACGGAGAGCTTTCCAATGTCGAACATGGAGGCCAAGACAGTTGCGCGCATACTGGTGGAAGAGGTTATTACAAGATTTGGAGTACCACGTGTTATACATTCTGACCAAGGAAGACAGTTCGAGAGCGAACTTTTTGCAGAAATGTGCAAATTGTTGCAAATTGAGAAGACCCGAACAGCACCATATCATCCCCAGTCAGATGGCATGGTGGAGCGTTTTAATAAGACACTTGCCTCAATGCTTAGCATGTATGTAGATGAAAACCATCAAAACTGGGACAACCAACTGCCATACGTAATGATGGCATACCGATCAGCTCAACATGAAACAACTGGTATGACACCAAACCTGCTGATGTTGGGCAGGGAGACCTCAACTCCTCTTGATCTCTTGTATGAGATGCCCCAAGCATAAAAAGGATTCCACCTAATCAATGGGTCTGGGAGTTGCAAGAGAACCTAGAGTCAGCACATACCTTTGTTCGTCAGAATACCCACCAGGCAATGCTGAGACAGAAAAGGTACCATGATACTAAGTTGAAATATAAACAGTTTGAACAGGATGATCAGGTATATGTTTACTTTCCAGTTAAGAAGATTGGCTGCTCGTCAAAGCTGACTTCTTATTGGCGAGGTCCTTTCAGGGTCGAAAAGAAGCTATCAGACGTACTCTATAAAGTGTCTTGTGGTAGGTCTGGTTCTATACAAGTAATACCTATAGACAGAATGAGAAAGGCACATTCCCAGTTACTAAACGGTGAAGATGAGACACAAGAGAAACAGACATATTTAACTGAAAAAGGTAAGGATGAAGTTATTGACTTTTCAGATGAAGATGAAAAGAAAATATTCTTTCCAGAGACAGAACAAGAAGACGATGTAAGTAAGTTCGGTAGAAAGAGACAGAAACCAGTTTGGGCAAAAGATTATATCTTTTCTATTTTCAGACCAATTATGCCAAACACGAAACAGACGCCAAGAAAAGACCCACTCTGTTTCCACTGCAAAGAGAGGATCAGAGCTGATGACTACTCTGAGCATGTTAATGTCTGTTGGCAACAACGTTTCAGTTGCAAGTCGTGCAGTAGGACTTTCAAGGAAGCTGTGTACCTGAAACGTCACGAAAGGAAGTTCCATAGTACCAGTGAAGTACCCAGTGAGCCTAGTACATCTGATAAGGAGGACTGGGATGATGATCCTTCGATCAGCTTGGAACCCTTTGACAAAGAAGAGGACATTTTGGGTATACTTGAAGGAAGGACTGTCAGGAAGACAACAACTCCCGAACCAGTCAGGGCACCAATGAAGAGGAAGAGTGCTGAAACTGGAAAACCAGAGACTGTAACGGTATGTAGAGAGGAGACAGTAGATAGCACTGATAAAGGCGTCAGGGGAGTGAGGATGAAACGGTTGTGTTCAGTGTAAAAATGACAAGGATGGGAGAGTAGTTCAGAAGTTATCGATGGACAAGAATGAGGATAGAGTGATGGACACAACATTTGTCAGGGCGGAAGGTTCCAAGCTGGGTGATTTTGAGGTCTGCATGAAAGAGTTCATCCCAGTGGGTCATCATGTGAGGCCGGAAGATATTGTTTTGAAGTGTGAGGCTGGCCAGTTGGAGGTCAAACTGTTTTACCAGTGAGATCTGATAGTATATGTAGAGACAAAAGACAAACTACAGTGTTTCAGTTTTCAGTTCATTTGTTTTCATTAAGTTGTAAGGTTACGACATTAAATCATTGTTTTGTTAGTTGTGTGTTCTTTTGATTATTCAGTCGGGACGACTGTACCCGGAGGCGTGGGTAATGTAACGAAGATGTAGTTACCTAAAACTTACAAAAGTTACCTCCCTTCGACAATTGTTTATCTGTTTGCCGCCGACGATTCAATTAAGAGAGATCTTTTAAGAAACGCCCAAAAGAGGTATTTTTATCAATGGTTTTATATACTTACCTATTCCTGAGTTAATTCCATTTCATGACTATTAATTCTAATCATTAATCGCTTTGTAAGCATACATTTTCTTTCGTATTAATCGATCATATAACCAAACGCTTATTAAACAAATATATATGATGAATTAACATTCTTGGGCGCTTGCATATTGCTATGGTAAACTAGAGGGCGCCACCGTATCTGATCAGTATAAAAGGCGAGAATTTTATTCACATTCAGTTCTTTTGCTCCCGTCCGTTGAAGTGTCAACATCGTAAGAGTAGAACGTATATGAATATAGGGAACTGTGGTGTCTTTAGGCAAGTGTTGGGAAACCTCCAGAATTATTGCAATGCTGGAGAAACCCCAGAACTAGTCCTGGGTCGCCACTTCCTTTTATTTATAGTAATATAAGGATATATTTTAGATGTTTAGATGGTTTTTGAACATAGATATTAAGACGTATTTAATAGGACTGAGAGTGCTGAAAAACCTAGTTTTTGTAGTTTAGGGTTAAGAGTGTTTAAAACCCTTGTTTTTGGTTCGAAGTCAATGTTTTTGATATAGGGAGTAGCGTTTTGATTCTAATCAAGTATAAAAGTCTGGTTTTGTAAATTTTAAAATTTTTTTTTTATAAAAATTTTTTATATGTGTTTATGCGAACAATCAATAGGCCAAGAAGCCAAGAGGAAAATTTATTATTTGTAAATATTTGTTTCTATAGTAAAGTTAGCTCGGTACACGTTACAGTAGGTTGCATACAAAACTTTAACCAAAACATAACAGACAGATGTATGTAAAATGTGTCAGGTATGCATCGCACCTTGTCATAGTAAGTAAGTAAGTAAGTAAGTAAGTAAGTAAGTAAGTTTGAAGAAAATATCTTTGAAAGTATTAAAAAAACTTAAACATTGATGCCATGTGAGTACAATATCTCTCATGTTCTTTGTAAAGTCGAGCTAAAAGACCAAGCAAGCTAAAAACTTGAAACGTCAAAGCTTCTGTAAAATAAATCCAAAATGATTTTCTATATCCATGAATATGACTTCAAATGATGGAAAGTGGAAACAATGGAAGACCTATCAAAAAGGCTTACAAATGCTGGAATGTAACAAGAAAATACTGGAATGTAAATTAAGATTGATCCAAGGAACACATGTGTCACCTGTTGAAGTGACAGACAAATGGACGGACAGTACAAAAGTGCCCCTTTAGTGTCTCTTCTGTTTACAGCAGGAAACACAAATAAATGGTTTGATATGCATTATTGCTGAAGATTGCAAAGATTTAATGGTTACATCATTGTTTTTTAGGGCGTTAAGAGTTCATTAAGTGGGAAAAACATGCTTGTATTTAGTAGTTATGATTTAGGACAGAATAACATATTATTTATAAAAGTGCTTCAAATGTTTTAAGCTTATCACCATCTGCAAAGATAGCAACTTTCAGAGGAAGCTTTTGCTTAATGTTTGCCACGATGTTGTCCTGCAAATCTACTGAAGCAGATTTCAAGAAGTTATTCATGGCTTGCGTGAAGACAGTATGTAGACAAACATCCTGACAAATTTCATGAAGATTGGGCCAAAATTGTTGCCTCTAGGATGTTCACAAGGATTTTCTAAGATTTGACCTAGTGACCTAGTTTTTGACCCAACATGACCCAATTTCAAATTCATCCGTCATAGCATAACGACAAACATCCTGAAAAAGTTTCATGAAGATTGGGCCAAAATTGTTGCCTCTAGGATGTTCACAAGGATTTTCTAAGATTTGACCTAGTGACCTAGTTTTTGACCCAACATGACCCAATTTCAAATTCATCCGTCATAGCATAACGACAAACATCCTGAAAAAGTTTCATGAAGATTGGGCCAAAAATGTGGCCTCTAGCATGTTCACAAGGTTTATATAATATTTGATCTGGTGACCTCTTTTTGACCCCATGTACCAGTTTTCAACTGATCCAAGAAATCATGTAGACAAACATCCTGACCAAATTTTATATAGATTGGGCTAAAACTGTGGCCTTTGGAGTGTTGACAAGGATTTTCTAAGATTTGACCTGATGACCTAGTTTTTGACCCCACATGACCCAATTTTGAACTCCTCTGAGATATTATGTAGACAAACATCCTGACTAAGTTTCATGAAAATTCCGCCAAAACTGTGGTCTCTAGAGTGTTTACAAGCAATTGTTGACGACGGACGACGCACGACGGACAAAAAGCGGTCACAAACACAAGTGCTCAGGTGAGCTAATAATGAGATAAGCCACCCCTGATAGGCTCATGAATGTAAATAAGCCATTGTGAATGCATAATTCAAGTCATGTGGCATGTTTTCATTTTCTAATAAAGCATCAAATATAAATTCACCTTTTTTCATTCATAATTTAGCACAGCATCATTAACTAGATACTTTTTTTCTAGTGGGTAGAAAATAATATTTTAAATAATATTTTAAGATTTGAATTCTGCCACAAAAATACGGTGGCGGCTAGAAATTTTGTGGGTGGGCCCCGTAAAAATACGGTGGCCTAGAAACTTTGGATGGCAAAAATACGGTGGTGGCTGTCAAAGATACGCGCGCGAGGCCTAGAAATTTTGAATGGTGAATTTTGGTAGCCGAATTTGCGGTAGAACCCGCAGAAAATACATTATAGAAAATACCCTCCCCGTGACAAATTGGGCTGGGGACCTGCCAGTGGGGGTGGGGCGGGCCCTGCTAGTGGTAGCCGAAATTCGCGGTTGCTCTGCCAAAAAATTCGCGATAGTAAGGAATGCTCCGTTTAACATTCTGAGGTGGTCCAGAACCCCTATTGAGTATACTACTTGATGATGAAACCATATTACTAAAATATGGTACATTAACCACAATAAGTTTTCCTTCTAAATGTGTCGAAAACACTCTATCTGCTTTTTTTTTTTTGTTGGGTTTAACGTCCTACCGACAATATTTCAGTCATTCTGAGACGATGTCTACTTGAGACAGATATAGTGCTGCCACACTGCAGTATCACGTCGTAGACATGTGGTATGATTCAACACCCAGTCACATTATCCTGACACCAGGCCAACCAGTCCTGCAACTACCCTTTTATGCTGAGCGCCAAGCAAGGGAGCTATAACAGTACCATTTTTTGCGACTTTGGTATGTCGCGGCCGGGGATCGAACCCACGACCTCCCGCATCCGAGGTGTTTTGTTTTTAACACAATCGTTGGATTAAAGTCTCTCGTACAATCGAAAATCAGTTGCCGTTCACATTCACAAGCCATCTGTAATGTCGTCTAGTTATCGGTGTTGCAGTACAAATCTAAATACGTTCATAATTTTATAAATTAATGTTATTTGATTGTATGTTTTATTTTTTCATAATCATGAATGTTATTTTCGTGAAATACAACGAAACTAAAATCAAAAGTGAAAAAAGTAAATCCAGCATATATCAGCCGAACTCCACGGCGTGTATATAAGTATATAGTTCCACACAAAACAATCATCAAATACTGGTTTAATAAACACTTTCGCTGCCTAAAACGAAATCGGGGCGTTTTATTAAAACCGACGGCACCAATGATGTGTTAAAACTCATTTATCCGGTTTATATTAGGCACGCCCGGTAATCAGATAATTCACTAGTGCTAAATCTGCAAACGAAAATACAACCTTGAGACAATATTTAAAAGAAAAAGCAAAGCATGCCGTTTCTTTACTTTCGAACTTGTCGAAAAAATAAACATTTCGAATCTGTCTGAGACAGGTATAACTGCATGGATTCAGCTTTTTCCGCTGCGATGGGCCGGATGTTTTCGATGTATCGACTGCTACTGCTTGTTTAATTAGCGGAAAGGTGACAAACAAGCGAAAATGAAACTTAGACAAGAAAACTGAAGTAATCAGCGAACTGCAAATGATATTTCAATTTTGACCAAATTGACTGACTCTAATTGTTACATATAAACTTTAAAATTAATATGTGGATAAAAACCCCACCTTTGTCGATTAAAGGGGGGGGGGGCTCCGCCCCTTCTAAATCGCCCGACACACCAGCTTTCTACCAAATAATTTGGCGCGAGAATCCATCAATACAGCCGGAGTTTTATTCCATATCTTGAAAATTCATCATATCTGTCAACATGCCAGACTGAGTTTGGACCTTTTATAGAGTATACCCGTCTTCTGAGTCTTCTCATTTTCTGTACACAATTCCTTCGGGATCTATAATATGTAACAAACCGCAGGTCAATATCTAGGTCAAAAACTAATCCCTTTCTATGACACTTTAAGTGCATCTAACGGTATCAGCGCATTAAACCATGTGCTTCGCATCGTTCAAGTATAAATAATGCTTTCTGTAGAATATCGCTCTTATAATTTCGGCGGTAAAATTCTTAGCAAGCCTTTTGATTATACAAATTTCTATGATATATCCATATAATTCTTCCAAACATTTGATAATTTCACTGTATCTTAGTCTGAGTTTTAAATTCTCCCCATTTAAATAAATCCGGTCCATAGCCTCTCAATGGATTAATTGTAAGAAATCGACCGCAAATAAAACACAATAAAGTGTAAATTTACAGTTTTAATTGTAAAATATACATATTAAAGTGTAGAATTTACAGAATAAAGTGTATAATTTGCAGATTTATGTGTAAAATGTAAGATTAAAGTGTAAAATTTACCGTTTAAAGAAGATAATAAAAAGGCTCCAACCTTTGAGGGTTCCTGGCTATGCCATAGTGTACGCAAATTTCTCTGTTTGACAGGGCTTTGCACGCGCACCAACGCATGCGCATATTGATGCAATCACTACGCTTCGCCGTATCCAATGAAGGTCCGCTCGGTAGGACTGAAGTTCAAAGGTGAAGGGAGGCGAGAGGACGACCCAATCCATGAACAAGCTTGCTGTACAGAGATACACGGATATCTCCCTAACCAAGCGGGGTCCCTCTACAGCCATCCTACTGAATCTGAATAGACAACGCAAGACCTACTCAGCCGTGATAGCAAGAGCATCGACGGGATTAAAGGCAATCGGCAGCGGTCTTGACCGTTACTAGCCCCTTCATTCAAGGGTTATAGATGGTCTACTACATCTGCCTCCGTGTTCTGCCTGGGCTGGACTGAAATAGAGCCGACGGGTCGGGCACCAACCAGTCCAAAATCTATAATGACACCACAAACCAACCTCATCATGCTGAGATTCCCTAAGAACAGTCAGAGTGAAATCCCGACCATGTGGAACATTACCCGTATAGTCTGGATCTCTGGAATGCTGTTCATTGCCCCGACCCTGACACTGTGAAAACTTGTACCGTACAACCCCTCTAGTTAACATCATGTTTGGCCCCTAAACCAAGGAAAATGTTAGTCATCTCCGTTTGACCCCTGCATCTCTACTGGGTTCCCTCTTATGTCTGGTGTCTCCACATTCACCATTCAATTCTGTTCTAATGACGAAAAAAATAATAATGAATAAATGGTCATTTTAGTTGCAGAGCTAACACGTGGCTGTGTTAACAAGCGCTTCAATGGAGAAGATGCTGACCCCAGACAAAAGGTTTCATGTGTAACCAAAGCAATGGGTTAGCTTTCCTACACATGATAAATTTTCCGTGACAATTCACTAACCATACACAAGCAAATTATTACACCTTTACCATCTAAAACATACATCAATATAAGTACTGAGACAATAAATGCACTTTCTTATGCCGCATGCGCAACAATTGTATTTAATGTTCACTGTCCACAATGCCATTCAAAGGGAGGGAAAACGTAGCTATATAATAATTTCAATGCAATGAATCAGCAACGATAGTTAGTAGTTACTGTCTATATCCTGTCCATATCGAGAATGCAGTGAAAGCCAAAATCACTGGTAGCATGCTCTAAAACAATTCCTATTAAGACTCCAAAGTAACCGTTGTTTGTTGTTGTTGTTGTTGTATTGGGGTTTACCGTCGCTGCGATAGTATTTCAATCATATAGCGACGTCCAGCTAATTACAGGTGGAGGAAGACCCCAAGTACACAGGTACCCGGTAACCACCGACCTACGCAGCACGGAAGAAAATACCATAAGGTAATTTCTCAGTTATCAATATTATCGATATTGCTTCCTCACCGTTGTTTGTAATCGCAGTGAAACTTATTTTAATTCTTAATACCAGACTTAAACAAGGTAAGAAGAGAATATGCCATACGGTAATTTCTCAGTTATCAATATTATCGATATTTTAAATTACTTGTAATAAAGATAACACAAAAACATTATGTTATTCTGTTTTTCAGTAAGGGCAATACCCACCCACTATGCGTTGATAACTGAATGTGTTACTTCCCCTTCATGCAAAATATGCAACATGTAAACACTTGAATTCTGCCTTTTCCATGATTTAATGAAAATGTTCCCCGAAGAACATAAGCGTTTCCATTTAAAGCCAATATTTGACACGACTACAAGACAACAATATCATTAGAATCATAATGCCACTGACTTTGTCATCGTAGTTGACGAACAGACGATATGGTGATCGAAATAACACGTCCTGTTGTTTTCTTTAAGTTCTGATAGGGTCTACAAACATGGCCCAGTACTAACATTCATGGCTGCGGATCTCAAGCCAAAGAATGCTATTATGGTCTAAAACAAACAACAGTTTCTGTTCTGGGAAAATACTTGTAGGCCACATGCACTACGATACATGTGCACGCAAATCATTTTTAGGTTGACTATTCATAACGTATATTGTAAATGCAGTTCAGATTACGAAGATGGGGGAGGCGGATTCGAATCACGTTATTTTCGTCGACAAAGCAAGTGAAATAACATTTCCAAGGGTCATTTAATGATTACTGAAGACTCTGAAGGTAATAATATATATTTCATACATATGTGTATTGTCATACATGTAATGTAGCTATGTCGTTGTTCCATGTATTCATATAGAATGGTGTTGTATTTATATAGTATTGTCATGAAGACCTGGAGAGCCTTCAGAACATATAGAAATTAAAGAAATTAAGAGCTTATTATT
>CM037787.1:6062618-6099622 GCA_021229015.1 Solen grandis
ATTTTAAAAAAAAAAAAAATGTTGGGAAGAGTATTAAAGAGGGTAAGAATTTTTCCTTAAACCCAATATCGGGCTGTATGGTATGCTTGTGATTGATTTGTGATATTCTATTTCTACTTCTGACCTGGATATGATAGACACCCATACTTGGTCTTATTTCGTAGCTATACATCCTACTACATGCCTATACCTGGTCTTATGGGGTCACATGATTTGGTTTCCATCTATAGTCATCTATAGGTTACGAACGACTTATATTTCATTTAGGACTATATACACATATAACATTGATATTACTTCTGACCGGATATGATAGAGACCCATGCTTGGTCTTATTTTGTAGCTATTACATCCTGCTACATGCCTACACCTAGTCTTATGGGGTCACATTGATTGTTTTTCAATCTATAGTCATGTATGGCTATGAATGGCTATTTTTTTTTTTCGTATAGGCGTAGTTATTTATTTATTTTTTGCATGATTTTAAAGAAATATTCAGAGAGGAAGACCTAAATAATAATGAAGTTGGAAAGCCCTGTATTATATTGTAAATATTATTTTGTATATATGATATCTTAATTGTGGAAAAAAAATCTTAAAGTGTATATTTAATACATAATGATATATAAATATGATAATTTAGCCCTATATATATAAGTCAGATTAGGCCCGTTATATTATATAGAATATCTCCTGGTCTGATAGATTAAATTATAATGTTTTTATCTTTCTGATGTATGTTGTTGTTTTACTTTCCTAAAGTTATTAATATGGTGTTTAAATCAACCATTATTTCCTCTCGTCATTACAGCTTTCTATCTTAGTTTTCAGACAGAGCAAGCTTCAACACCTGATTATCAACCGTGGCATTTAAGACCCCAAATAATTTTAAACCTGACGGAACGTATGCCTGTGCATGTTTACTAAAATCTACCGGTGGTCAATACCAAACATAAAATGTTCCAGAAATGCTTCTCTAACTTATCTGTGCTTTCTTCTACTGTCATTATCTTCAGAGTTGAAACAAATCCAGGACCTGATTTCCCTGCGGTTTCTTGTGGATATGAAGTTCTTGACGATGACAACGCCATTGAATGTGATGCTTGTTTGAAATGGTTCCACATAAAATGCCAGGACATTACAATGAAACTTATTTTGATCTTGCAGCTCGTGATGTTTCGTTCTCCTGGACCTGCACTATTTGTGATGCTCAAAATTTTTCAAAACATTCAAATCTGTCTCTTTCATCATTGTCATTGCAGAATAGCTACAGTTCACTGAGCGACCAGATTGACCAGACCTACACACAAACTTCAAGCTCCAGTTCAATAAGATCAACCAGAAGAAAACTAGAAATACTAATGGTAAACTTTTTCCTTCACAGCTGAAAGTTATCTCTGTAAATTGTCAGTCCATCGTAAACAAAAAAGCAGAATTTATTGGCATGATTGATCACCACCAACCTGATATAATTGTAGGTACTGAATCTTGGTTAAATAATAATCATAAAGACTGTGAATTTTTTCCAAAATCTCTAGGTTACACACCATTTCGACAAGACAGATCAAGCAAGGGCGGAGGAGTGTCATCCTGGTAAAAGATACTTTCCTGCCACAGAACAGAAACAACTGAAGACAGACTGTGAAATCATCTGGATTAAGTTGCATATTAAATCCTGTAAACCTCTCTATATTGCAGCCTACTACAGACCAAAAGAATCAGACAGCTACAGCTTTAATGAACTCAAAGATCTTTAGAACTGACCAAAAACCGTAAAGGAAACATTCTGGATACTTGGTGACTTTAATTTCCCAAACTCTCTTGGGGCAGTGATCATGTACCAGAATAAAACCAGTTGTAGCCTTACTAACTTATATGAAGATTTTGTTGATTTACTTTCAGATTGAATCTTACCCAGATGGTCACTGAAAGCACCAGAGGAGAAAACACACACTGACCTTTTTCTAACCTCAAATTATACTTTAATTAAAAATGTAAAATGTCTCCCTGGTATTGCAGATCACAGTATTGTCTCTATTTTTGCAGATATAAAGCCGCAGGAGATAAAACAACCTCCCAGACATGTTCCCTCTACAAGAAGCAGACTGGGATAGTTTTAAAATTACATGGACCTGGTAAAAAATGATATTTTGAAACGCCATGTATCTAAATCAGTGGAAGAAATTTGGTTAGAATTTTCAAATGCTATTTCAACAGTATAGAAAAATTTATTCCCATAAAAGAATAGGCAACAAGAGGTCACTTCCATGGATCACCAGTCTATAAAAGGTTAATGAGAAAAAGAGATAAAATTATTTCAGACTCAAGAAGGAAGGGAACAACAAGACGAGGCGGCTTTTCTAAAAATGAAAAATCACATAAAAAAACAAATTAAACTGTCTTATAATAAATACATTGAATATTTTTAGGCCTGGAAGACACATAGACGACAAAGAAAGAACAGCTTTAATTCAAAAAAACTTTTCAGCCTTATCAAAAACGCCAAGCAGGATGCAACAGGCATTCCCCCACTATTTGACAAAATTTCAGGTTCCATCAAATCAGACAACAGTGAAAAAGCAGATATTTGAACAGACAGTTTCAGTCAGTTTTCACTCAGATGACACCTATCTCACTTGCTCAATCTTGCTTCGCAGCTATTCGAAATATTAATACACAAGATTTTTCTTTTTACAGGAAGTACCCAATCATGCCTGAAATTACCATAAACATCAGTGGAGTGGAAAAACTTATATCAAATTTAAGACCAGATAAAGCTGCTGGACCAGACAACATCAAACCATTAATTTTAAAAAATCTTTGTCAACAAATCTCACCAATCTGCTAATACTATTCCAAAAGTCTCTTGATACAGGTACCCTCCCAAGGTATGGACATCTGCAAACGTGACCCTCTATTCAAGAAAGGAAACAAAGAAGATCCAGCAAATTATAGACCAATATCTTTAACATGTATTCTTTGTAAGGTGCTTGAACATATTGTAGCTTCAAATTTACAAAGCACTTCAATAAGCATAATATACTTTATGACTTACAGCATGTTTCAGAGGAAAAACGTTCCTGTGAAACACAACTCCTGCAACTTACTGACCAACTAGCGAGAAATCTTGTTAATGGGACACAGACTGATTTAGTTCTTTTAGATTTTAGTAAAGCTTTGACAAGGTCAGCCACTTAAAGTTATTGTACAAATTACAGGAACATGGAGTCAATAATTCAACCCTGTTGTGGATAAAATCTTTTCTCATAGGCAGAACACAAAAAGTCGTTTTGGAGGGAGGATGCTCATCGTAGTCCCAGTAACATCAGAGTACCTCAGGGATCTGTACTGGCCCACTTCTTTCTGTTATTATAATGATCTTCCAGATACCATAACTTCTCAAGTTCGTTTATTTGCAGATGACACTGCCGTTTACCTAGCTATAAACAACAAGCAGGACTGTATTCACTTCAGAAAGACCTCGACAGCTGGTGCAGTGGGAAAAGAATGGGAAATGAATTTAATCCCAGTAAATGCATTGTTTTAAATATTACTAAAAGAAGAAAGCACTTTCCTTTGATTACAGATTACATGGACAAGCTTTAGAAACAGTGGATAATGCCAAATACTTAGGAGTTACAATATCAAAAGATCTCTCTTGGAATAAACATATTGACAACATTACTTCTTCTGCTAATAAAACTCTTGGTTTCCTCCACAGAAACATCCAGACAAAGAATAAGGAAGTTAGAGAAGCAGCTTACAAAGCATTGGTTAGACCTCAAGTAGAATATGCCTCTACAGTCTGGAGTCCTCATACACGACATATATAGATAAATAGAAAAAGTACAACGCAGAGCAGCCCGAGGGGTTTTAAAATAACTATTCTTATTACGACAGTGTCACGCATGCAGAAGAACTTGACGGGAAAACCCCTTCATTTCGACGGGTGTCACCGATTTTATTTTTACAAAATAAAAAACCTTGTTGCTGTCCCTTTTCCCTGCATATCTTGAAAGACCGCGAGGTTCCCCCCACTTAACTCTTTATTTTCCCAAAAAATTCATACTCCAGCTAGCTATTTTTAAATTTCCCTTTTTCCTTATAAAATGTACTTTGGGAACAGTTCCAGAAAATAGTCTCAAAAATGTCTTTTAGCATTTAAAACATAAGCCCTCTCGTTTCAGATAGTACCCCGTCCCCCTGAATCAACAAAAAGATGTTTTTCCAGTTTTAAAACCAAAATTTTCACCTTTTTTCAGAAATTTTCTCACCCTAACAAAATTTTTTTTTTAACAGTTTTTTTGCACGACGCGCCCCTGCATAATACCAAAGGGGATTTGTGCAGAAATTTGAAGATAGATAGTGAACGGTAAAACCCCCAAAAATAGAATGGGAATTATCGATTTGTCGGCGGATAACCTGAATTTTTGTTCGCGAGTTTTTGCTTGCTGCTATCGCTTGCTAGTTTGTGAAAAAATAAGCTGCAGTAAATAACGATGTACGGAAATAATTTCCCTTGAATTGACGGTGTTTATTTTAGGGACCAAAAAAAAAAGACGGAAAAACGTTATTCGTTTAAATTTTTTTTTTTGGTGAGAGTTTAAAATAAAATTTCAAGCTGAAAACTTCAGAATTTTGAAATTTTAATTATCTATAATGTTAATAAACACAAATTATTTTTTTAAAAGCAGTTTGTAATACCCTACACAAAAGGGAAATTTTCAATAATTCTTGTTAAAAACAACCGATATAGAAAGGGGTATTATAGACTCTAAAAGCAAGCCATAAAAGAGGTTTTTAACAAGGTTAAATTTTTTTTTCTACTTATCAAAAGAAAAAGTGCCCAACCCCCTTTGGGGGACACGGTGTGGGCTGTTACAAATGTACCTTTTTTCAGAAAAAATTTAAATTTTGTCCCCCTTACGAAATTTGCGAGCATATTGCATTGCCCCCCCAAGATAGGGATAAATAGGTTCATATGTTTCTACTTAGATGGGGCTATCCAGTGATTCAAAGATTAAGTGTCACAACCTTTTGGGGGACACGGTGGGGGCTGTTAAAAAAGTATTTCTTTCAGAAATTTTAAAATTTTGTCCCCCCATTCGTAATTGCGCGCAATTGTATAGCCTTCCCCCAAGATGGGGATAAACATAGGTTCAATGTTGTCATTAGATGAGGCTACCCTTATATCAAAGAATAAGTTCACAATCCCTTGGGACACGGTGGGGGGTTTTTACAAATGTACCTTGATAAGAAAAAAATTCTATTTTCTCCCACCATTACAAAATTGGCGCTTTTGCTATAGCCCCCAAAAAGGGGAAAAATAGGTGCAATTTGTTGTCTACTTAGTGGGCTACCAGTGTATCAAAGAAAAGTGTCCAACCCCTATGGGACCGGTTGGGCAGTTCAAATGTACCTTTTTTCAAAAAATAATTAATTTTCTCCCACCATTACGAAATTTGGCGCATATTGCATATACCTTCCCCAAGATAGGGTATAACATAGGTTCATATGTTGTCTTTAGATGGGTGTTCGAGATATAAAGAATAAGTGTCACAATCCCTTGGCCGGTGTGGTTTTACAAATGTACCTTCTTAAAAAAAAAATATAAATTTTTGTCACACCGTTAGTAATTGCGCGCATAGCTATGCCTTCCCCCCAAGATGGGGAAAAACTAGGTTTATATGTTGTTACTTGATGAGGCTACCCCAGTGTTTTCAAAGTAAGTGCCAATCCTAGGGGCCGGTGGGGGCTGTTAAAAATGTCCCTTGTATAAAAAAATAAAAATTTTTGTCCCCCCTTACGTAATTGCGCGCTTTGCATATAGCCCCCCAAGATGGGGAATAAATAGGTTCATTTGTTTTTCTCTTAGTGAGGCTTTTCAGGATGTCAAAGAATAAGTGTCACAACCCAGGGGCCGGTGTGGGTGTTCAAATGTCCCTTCTTTCAGAAAATTTTTTTCTCCCACAGTACGAAATTGCGAAATTTTTTGCATATACCCTTCCCCAAGAAGGGGATATAACATGGGTTCTATTTGACTACTTGTGGGTTTCGTGATATCAAACAATAAGTGTCAAAATCCCATGGGACACGGGGGGGCTTTTAAAATGTACCTTCTTTCAAAAATATTTAACTTTGTCCAACCATAGTTTTTGCGAGCATTTTGCTTAAAGCCTTCCCCAAGAAGGGGATAAAAATAGGTTTATTTGTTTTTTAGTGAGGCTACCCAGTGATATCAAGAATAAGTTCACAATCCCATGGGACCGGTTGGCTGTTACAATGTCCCTTTTTTTCAGAAAATAATTAAAATTTTTCCCCCATTAGAAATTGCGCAGCATATTGATTACCCTTTCCCAAGATGGGATTTAAAAAAGGTTTCATTTTGTCTACTTAGATGAGGCTATTCAGTGATATAAAAGATAGTGTCAAATCCCTATGGGACACGGTGTGGCTGACAAATGTACCTTTTTTAGAAAATAATTCAATTTTTCCCCCCATTACTAATTGCGCACATTTGCATTAGTTTCCCCCAAGATGGGAATAACATAGGTTCTATGTTGTTCTTAGATGAGGTATTCGTTATTCAAAAAATGTGCCCAAAATCCTATGGACAGGGTTGGGCTTTTTAAAAAGTACCGCTTCAGAAAATATTTCAATTTCTCCACCGTTACGTCATTGCGCAGCTTTGCTTACCCTTTCCCCAAGTGGGGTTAAAAAAGGGTTCAATGTTGTAAATGGGGTGTGGCTATTCGATTATCAAAGAATAAGTGTAACAATCCCTATGAGACACGGTGTGGGCGTTAAAAAATGTCCGTTTTAAAAAAATAATTCAATTTCTTACACCTTTACTATTGCGCGATTTTGCAAAACCCTTCCCCAAAATGGATATAAATTTTTTTTTTTCAAAATAAAAAAAAAAATTTCTTATTCATATTCCCTATTAGTTTCAGGCCCCGTGGGGCTTTCAGGGGTTTTTGGGGAGGACATTTTTAATTTGACAGAAAACATCATAAATATTTATTCGCAAAAAAATCATTTTTTGGGGGGTTTTCCGACAGTTTTTTCAGTTGTGAATTTTTTTTTCTTTTTACGAATATTTTTGTTTAAATACTCGTCCGCGGTTTTTTATTTTTAATTCACGGATAGCCTCTTAAAGTAGACAACATATAAACCTATGTTTACCCTATCAGGGAAAGGCTATTGCAATATCTTCGCAATTACGTAATGGGGGAGAAAATTGAACATTTCTTAAAAAAGGACTTTGTAACAGCCCAACCGTGTCCCTAGGATGTGACACTTATTCTTTGATATCATGGATAGCCTCATCTAAGTAACAACATATGAACCTTGTTATATCCCTATCTTGGGGAAGGAAAATTAAAATATGCTGCGCAATTACGTTTTGGGGGGAGAAAATAGAATTATTTTCTGAAAGAAGCACTTTTTGTAACACCCCAACCGTGCCCCATGGGGGTTTGTGCATTATTTTTTTGATATCAGGGTAGCCTCATCTAAGTAGACAACAATAAACCCTATGTTTACCCTATTTTGGGGGAAGGCTATATGAAATATGCTGCGAAAGACGTAAGGGGTGGACGAAATTGAAGTTTTTTCGAAAGACGGAAAATTTTTTGTAATCCCCACCCGTGTTCTGTGATTGTGACACTTATTTTTTGATTCACTGAATAGCCACATATTTTACAACATATAAAATTGTTTCCCCCTATTTGGGAAGGGCTATATGCAATAGCTCGAATACGTAACGGTGTGACGAATTGAATTTTTTTGGGAAAAAGAGGTACATTTGTAACCCCCCACCCGTCCCCCATAGGATTGTGACACTTATTCTTTGATTCACTGAATGCCTCATCAAAGTAGACAACAATGCTAGGGATATCCCTATTTTTGGGGGGCTTATAAATATGCTGCGCAATTATAAGGGGGGAGAATTTTGAATTTTTGAAAAAAGGGTACTTTTGTACAGCCCACCGTTCCCTGGGGTTGTGCCCTTATTTTTGATATCACTTGAACCCATGAAAGTAAAAACAATGAACCTATGTTATATCCCTTTTTGGGGGAAGGTTAAGAAATATGCTGCGCAAGACGAAAACGGTGTGACGAAATTAAAGTATTTTCTGAAAAAGGGTACATTTGTAATACCCCACACCGTGTTCATGGATTTGACATTTATTTTTTAATACCGGGATAGCCTCTTTAAAGTAGAAAACATATGAACCTATGTTAACCCCTTTTGGGGGAAAGGCTATATGCAATATGCTGCGCAATTAGAATGGTGGAAGAAAATTTAATTATTTTCCTAAAAAAGGTCATTTGTAACAGCCCACCCTGCCCCATGGTTTGTGACACTTATTTTTTGTATCCCTATAGCCTCATCAAAGTAGACAACTTTATGAACCTTTTTATACCCCTTCTTGGGGGAAGGCTATATGCAATACTGCTAAATTTATAATGGTGGGAAAAATTTGAATTTTTCTGAAAGAAGGTACATTTGTAACACCCACACCGTGTCCCATAGGGTTGTCCTTTATTTCTTTGATTATTTTATGCCTCATCTAAGTAGACAACATATAAAACCTTGTTATATCCCTATTTTGGGGGAAGGCTATATGCAAAAACTGCGCTTTAAGAAATGGTGTGACGAAATTAAATTAATTCTGAAAAGGGTACATTGTAACAGCCCCACCGGTCTCATGGGGATTGTGACAGTTATTCTTTGAACATGAATGCCACACCTTTTTGAAAACTTAAACCCTATTTATGCCCTATCTTGGGAAGGCATATGAAAATTTGTGCGAAAATATTGTATGTGTGACAAATTAAATTTTTTTTTTCTAAGACGGTTCATTTGTAACAGCCACCCCCGCGTTTGTATACTGTATAGACATACAGACGGACGTTGGAAGGCCGAGACAAAGTATCCCAAAGATCTTTTTCCCGGGGCATAAAAATTTTTATTATCCCCAAAAAGCGGAGTGGGGGGGAAGGGGGTATTTCGTAAAATTGACTCAATTTTTTAACCAGAAAGAAAAAAAAAAAAATACCTGACGCGAACCTACACTTTGATAAAATTTCAATTGTGGAATGCTACACTTTTATTACGAGTAATCCTATTAGTTTTTCTTTATTTAATATTTTTTTTAGATTGGGAAAAAGCGGGGTCGAAAAAATTTTAAATATATAACCGCTGAAGGGGAAAAATGTTTACCACAAAAAAAACAAATGAGCAGACAAAAATTATTTTTACGGGGCTATGTATTTATATTAGTACAAAATGCAGAAAACCGCATATCTAGCTTTTTAACTTGCAAAAATAAAATAATTAGGCTTGCGCTAAATTCTTTTACCCCCAGGGACATAAAGACGCCGTCTCTGCATTTTTGTGCCTGTTTTAATGAAAAAGAAAAATGAAGTACTGTTTTTGGGGCAAAGTTTTAGAAGTATTTATGTCGTAGAATTTTACTCAGTGCCCAACCTACAGATAGACAGGTACATAGGCAGACCAAAGCCCTAAACCCAAGTGTCTCGCATTATTATAATGAATAATACACTATTTTTCACCAAATTCCCGAAAAAAACCGACGATTACAAAAACTTTTTTTTTCCTTAAAATTAAAAAGGACACCCCAACATTAAAAAAAAAAATTTTTTTCAAGTACAACTTTTTTAAATTTTAATTTTTAATGTGCAAAATGTATCGCACTAAATTATGTAAAAAAGTGATCTATACGAAAATCAGCCGAAAAAACTGCCAAAAGATAGGGGACCTTTTTAAAATTTTGTAGTGATGGAAGTGCTTTGTAAAATTTGGAAAAAAAATTACAAATATTTTATTTTTTTTTTTACAAAAAATGCCGGACATGGAGGGATATAATAAAAACCCTTAAATTTTAAAACAGCATTAAATTTATTAAAAACCATATCACCCTCTTTTTAATCCTTTGCTTTTAAGAGAGACCTGCTATAATTTTTTTTTTGTTTATTTTCGCTGAAATTACTTTAAGGGATACAAGAGCCAGTCGGTAAAAATAGACTCTTTGTTGGGTTTAAAGCCCGAAAATAAACTTTTCTTTAAGGGACTTAACCGTGCAACTTTTTTCCCCTTATTGAGCTGTTATTGATGTAACTTGATTTTTCCTGCTTGTGTTCAGTATACATTTCACTTGCGTTTCAGATTCGCTTCCTGGGGATGTTACCCGCTTGTTCTGTTTTGCCATGTCCTCGTGAGACGGGATCAATCGGAAGTGAGTGATAGCGAAACCCCCATTTTATTTCACGTGAGTCCGCCTTTTTATGGGCCTTTTGTCAGTCTAGCAGGTCCCGTGGGTTTTTAAATTACGGCTTCGTGTTGCCCCGTTTAAGAAAATACGAGTCAGCCAAAATTTTAAAATTTTTAGCCCATTTAAGCCCTTGTTTTTCTTGCTTCTTTTCCGTGTACCATGATTTAAAAAAAAAGAAGAACTTAAGAAAGGTTTTTTTTGGAGAGAAATGTTCAACCACCAATACATTTTGTCCTTTTTCGTTTTCCCTTCCTAGAAAATGCTGAAAAAAAAGCTTTCACTTCTTATTCAAGTTAAAAAAAATGCCCGGGAAAGGGAAACTTTGGGTAGGCTAAAACTTGTTTGTACTTAAAACAACAAAAAGAATTAGACTAGTGTCAAGGCAAATTTTTCTCTTTCAATATTATTACACGTGACAAAAGGGCACGTGCGGACCCATGTCCCTTCTGGTTTTCGCCTTTTATATAACGCCATTGATGCTGGGGGGGATGGACATTTGTCCCAAATGACTTTCGTAAAAAGGAAAAATAGTGAAAAAAAGGGTGTCATTTCCCCCAAAATGTATTTCTTATGGGAAATTGTTTAAGTGCATATTTTCTATTTTGTTTTTGGGGAAAAATAGTTTTTTGTTTACTTTGAAGTAAAAAAGTTTGAGTACGTTTTGTTTTTAAAGGTTTTTTTTGTTTTTTGCCACATTCTTTTTCTTCACTCTTCATTTTTCTTCTCTTTCTCTTGGGCATAAGGAAGGGCGAAATAATTACAAGGACAAAAAAGATAACAAAAAGTCAGATTAGATTCTTGTTTTTATTTTTTCATTATTATTTTTTCACTTTTTTTTTTAATTTTTTTTTTTTTATACAAAAAAAATTTTCATTTATAAGTATTTTTTTTTAAGTATTTTTTTTAAATTTATACATAATTTTTTCATTGAAATTTTTAAAGAATGTTTAAAATAAATATTAAACCCCTTATGATATGTAAACCCACACACACACACACATTTTGCACCTAAAATATATACTAGTCACTCTTTTGAAGGGTTTTTTTAGTACTCTGCTTGACACGGGTCTGGTGCTCTAATCTGTCGTGGACCCCCTCTTGGAATTTTTCCCCGGTGCGTTCAAAGCTAACCGTGTGACGACTTTCCGTGCGAACGTTCGCATAACTGAAGCAGGGAGTGGTGCTTTAACCGATTTCCATTTTAACGTTTTTTAAAAATGTACTGTATATTTCGAATTTTGATTCGGAAAAAAAGGCACAGATAAATGGGTTGTTAACAGATTATTATTACAAGAGCGAGTTTTTGAGTAAATCCCACATAAAATAAAAAATACCGATAGTATGATTTTGCACAAAGTTTAAGCTTTTTGGATTTTTTTTTAAAAAGACGACTGCGAAGTAGACTTCCCGTCTGACTGTATAAAGGTCTCAGGGTTTTGGACGGAAGTCGACCGGTTAGGGCTTGATGGTTAGTTTATTTGGGGAAAAGTTAATAAATTGTGGCCCAAGTTAGGAAAGTTGGGGCCACAAGTTATTTTTTTGAGGGAACAAGTTAAAAGTTGTGGCCACAGTTGGGAATTGGGGGGCCACAAGTTATTATCTGGGGAACAATTATTAAGTTGGGGCCCACAAGTTTTTAATTTGTGGCCACAAGTTTTATGTTGAGGAACAAGTTAAAATTGGGGCCAAAAGTTAGTTAGTTGTGGCCCAAGTTTTTTTTGAGGGAACAATTTAAAAGTTGTGGCCACAAGTTATTTAAAGTTGGGGCCCACATTTATTACTGAGGAAACAAGTTAATAATTGTGGCCACAATTTATTAAGTTGGGGCCACAAGTTATTATCTCGGGGAAAAAGGGTATTAAGTTGGGGCCCACAATTACTTAAGTTGGGGCCAAAGTTATTACCGGGGGAAAAAGTTATTAAAAGTTGTGGCCCAATTATTAATTGCGGCCACAATTTATTATTTTTGGGGAAAACAATTTAATAAGTTGTGGCCATAAGAGTTAAGTTGGGGGGCCACAATTTATTTCTTGAGGGAACATTAAATAAGTTGTGGCCAAAAGTTGTTAAAAAACAAGTAATGTGTTGTATGCAAACATAAGTCCCCTCCCGGCTCCACTTGACTCAATATGGTAATCAACCCCTTTTTTTTGCCATATTTTCACTATTTTCCGTTACCATAAAACCCAATTTTGTCAAAAGCAAAAATAAAAATCCCGGCTAATCTACACATTCCCCATCTAGTCTATAAAAATTTTCATCAATTTAGCTTGTTTTGTTATCGGGGGGATCCCTTTTTTTGCCATATTTTCACTTTTTCCCGTTACTTTAGCACCCAAAATTTTAGTCGAAGAAAAAAAATAAATGCGTGCTAATTACACACCCCATCAGTCTATACCAAGTTTCATAAAGTTCTTGTTTAGTTATGCGGGACCCCATTTTTTGCCATTTTCACTATTTCCGTTACCTAGCACCAAAATTTTTTATCGAAGAAAAAAAAAAAAGGGGACGTGCAAAATTACACTGCCATCTAGTCATATCCCAAATTTTCATCAATTAGCTTGCTTATTTTCGCGGACCCTTTTTTTGCCATATTTTCACTTTTTCGTTACCATAGAAACCAAATTTTAGCAAAGAAAAAAAATAAAAAGACGTGCATAATCTACCATTGCCATCTGTATAACCAAGTTTCATCAATTTAGCTTGCTTAGAAATTAAGTTTGGGGGACCCAGATTTGAGCGGACAGACGGAGGGACGCGGGGGAAAACCTATAGTCCCCCCCGGTGTGAACCCCGGTGGGGATAAAAACTTGGAAAAAATTGTGGCCACAAGTTAAAATAAATACTTCGGAAATTATGTTGTGGCCACAAGTTAATAAAAAATATCGCCAGGTCACCCAGTTTCCCCTAGTATGAGCCCTTTTGCGCCAGCAAAAGAATATTGTTATCGACTACCCCTTATTTTTTTCTTTATGCTAACATTTAAACCCTTTTTAAAAAATTTTCCATTCGCGTAGGTGGTAAGTTGAATGATCCAATATAAAGGGCAGTAATTTTAAAGGAATTACTACGAAACTCAAAAAGGAAAATTTAAAACGCATTTAGCTTTTAAAAGCAGGGAACGAAAAAGTTTCTTTATTTATGATCTCGCACGGGGCCCCCCAAATTAAAGTGACGCAAGTTATTAAAAAACGACTTTATTTCATAAATTTCAAAGGTAAACTGTAAAAAAATAAACAGCATTGTCATAGTCAGCGTCGGGCCCCACGGTGCCATATTAATCTGCCTGTATAAAGGAACGAATACCCTGTGGGTTTTCGCGCTGTGTCATATTTTACAACCGGGGTTTTTTCAAGCTTTTTGCATATTTGCAACTAAAAATTTCTTTTTTACATCGCCAAACCGTGATGTAAAACAAATCATCCCGGGAAATACTAGTCCCAAAAACGGAGCCATGCATTTCCCCATCTTGGGCCTTTTAAAATTTGTTTTTGCAAATATGAGCACAAATTTTTCCCCCGCCTATCAAAAGAAACGGACGATGACGGGATTTCGATTATTAAATCGAATTTTGGGAAATATACCCAGTTCTTGAAGGGGGGATGGAGAAGGGGCGTAATGATTTCTCGTCAATAAAAAAACCCACGGGCACGGATTTCTTTCAGGATGAGTACCCATGTAGTAATTGTATATCTATCCGCCGCCCTGCTCCGCGCAGTCGAAACCCCATTCTGCTAATTGAGGGCCTATTCAATAGAGCCACCCATGTATCGTATTAAGGGTAGCTCTTGTCTTTCGGAAGATTTTAACAAAAATATTTTTGTAGTTTTCACACATATGTGAATTTTTTTTCTGTTTTAAATTTAAAAAAAGCCCAAAAGAATACGTATGTCACATTAGACGGGAGACGTTTATTTGGTCGGATTTTCACACACTGTGAATATACGTTCCGTGAATATAAGATTCAACAATAAATAGTATTAATTAGTTAGGTTTTATATACGGACCCGCATGAATTTTTATTTCTTATAAAATTTTTTAAAAACCCTTTCAGAAAATGTTATTAAGGGGGCCTTCACTCACCCAAATTATCTATTATACTGAATATTGTTTGTTTTGTCTTTGATTAAAATTTAGTAAAAAAAAAAATGTGTAAATTTAAAACTTAAAATTAAAAAAAGTCGACACGAAAAAGGGGGCCCCGCCTTCTGAAACGTCGCCCCTTTTTTTTTTTTCCCGGGGAAACTTCAAGCTCTGTGAATTAAGACTGCTTCCAGTCGAAAATTTTGACAGCAAGTTTAAACAAGTTCAATCCTAATATCACATATTTTCCCCATCAATTTTTTTTGAAAAAATATGTTCAAATAAATATTTGTTTTTTTTTTCAGTTGTTGTTTTAATGCACCCAAAATTGAAGTGTAGACAACCCACTTTTTTTGTCCATGAGCAAAACGTGTCAAGTGAGCTTTTCTGATCGTTTTGTCCGGGTCCGTCGCCCGTCGTCCGTGCGGCGTCCGTGCGTGCGTCCGTGGTGCGTGGGGCCGTAAACAAATGTTTTAAAAACAAATCTCCCCAAAACCGCTTGGCCTTTTTGAAAAATATTTTGCAAAAATTTTCCTTTGGGATGAAGCTTACTAAAGTTTTTTAAAAATGGTTCTGGTCCATTGCATTTTTTAGGCACAGGGCTAAAAATAGTTTTTAAAAAATGCAAACTTTGAAATCTTCTTCTGCAAAAGCAAGGCTAGCTTAGATTTTTGGTTTGAAGCACATTTTGGGGCCCCAACCAAATTGTATAAATCATACCCCTTTGGTGTAAAGGCCCCCGACCAGGGGTCATTTTTTTACTAGGTTAAGGAAAAAAATTTTAAAAAAATTTTCTTTATGAATCCAAAAGGGCCCTTTAGTTTTGATTTTTGGTATTAGTCATCTTATGGGCCCTCCCAAAGATTGTAAAAATCATAGCCTTGGGGATAAAGACCCCGCCCCAGGGTCACTTGTTTTACATGGGTTATAAAAGAAAAATTTTAAAAAAATCTTTTCTATGAATATAAGGGCCTGACTTAATATTTGGTATGGTCACTTATGGGCCACTACCAAGATTGTCAAATCATCCCCTATGGTGATAAATGCCCCCACACTAAAGGTACTTGTTTTTTAGAGTTTTAGGAAAAACTTAAAAATTTTCCCCTTTAATGCATAGGCCCTAGATTTTGTTTTTTGGTATAAACTCTCTTAGGGGCCCTACCAGATTGTACAAATCATACCCCTTGGGATAAAGACCCGCCCAGTGGCCTTGTTTTACATAGAGTTAAATAGGAAAAATTTTAAAAAATCTTCTTCCATAAATGCAAAAGGCCAAAGCTTAGTATTGGAGAAGATATCTTATGGGCCACTACCGATTGTACAATCATACCCCTATGGTGAAAAATGACCCGCCCGGGGGTTCATTTTTTTACACGGTTTTTAGGAAAATTTTAAAAAATTTTCTTCTAGAATCCATGGGGCCTGACTTAGTATTTGGTTGTGCTCTCTTAGGGGCATACCAATTGTAAAAATCTACCCCAAGGGTGATAAAGCCCCCAATCGGGGTCACTTGTTTTAATAGAGTTAAATGGGAAAAAATTTTAGAAATTTCTTCTATGAATCAATAAGGCCAACTAAGATTTTTGGGTATGATAGATTATGGTTCTTTACAAAGATTTTAAAAAGCCCTTGGCCCTACAGTGAAAAATGACCGCACCAAGTTTTTCCTGAAACCATAGGGCCATTGCTTAAAATTTTTTGGTGTTTTGTATTGTCGGGGGAAAATGTTTTAGATTAAGTTATATCAGAACCCTTTTGTCTTTTAAAAAAACCTTAATCAGTTGAAGCAATTTTTATCAGGTGAGCGATTCGGGGGCCTCAGGGCCCTCTTTTTTTCTTTGAGGGTGGGGGACCCAGAAAACATTTTATTAATTTTTATCCCAGTTTAAAATTGGGAAAGCCGAGAAATCATATATTTTAACCCTTTTTCCCATTATCATTAATATGGGTGTCCCAGTCTGCCCCCTTTTTTTTCCCCCATCGTTTTTTATTTATTTATTTTTTGAACAACGTATCAAATATTTTTGCCTGGGGATGTCCCCCCTGGGGGGGGGGGGGGGGGGGGGGGGAACGGGTTTCCCCGGTGTCCGGGGAAACTTGGGAAGCGTCGTAGCCATGTGGAGTATGGAAAGGGCCTCTGGAGACAGCAAAAGAAGAGAAAAAATCATGCTTGCACTAAAAATTTTCCCGATGTGTCCCCGATGTTTTTTTGGGGAAAAAAAGCCAAATCGCGAAGTTTCCCCCTTAGGGAAGTTTCCCAAATTGTCGCAACATTTTTTCCCCCGGGAAAAACCCCGGGGCTGGGTGTGCCTCGCAGAAGTTGGGGGGGGGGGGGGGGCCCTTTTCTGTGACACGCGACCCCTTGTGGTTGAATCCAGATTTTTTGCAAAAATAAAAAAATCGCAATTTTTGAAAAGCGCACTCTGAAATTTGTTCTGTTTTTGGGCAATATAAGATGAGACGGAAAAAAAGGTTGGGGGACTTGGGGGGGCGTTTCATAACCCCCAAAAGTCTTTTTTTGATTGGTCTCTTGTTCCCCCATCAAATTCTCAATCCCCATAATTTTCCCCGCCAGACACATGGATGATTCGAAATTTTACTCAACGCTACATCCCTTAATTAAGGGGAGATTCCCCCGTTAAAATTTCAAATCGCTAAATTTTCCCGGGGCACCTTCCCCGTTTATGGGAAAGTCCCAATCCAAACATAGAATCCATCCCGATAATTTCAAGGTATGTACTAGCCGAAAACATTGATTAGAACTTTTAACGGACCAAACCGGGGGGCCTAACAGGCCCCATTTTCAGGGGACTGCCCGTTTTTTTGGCTCAAACATCGGGAGCCTGGGGAAAAATGTGTGTATTTTAAATCGCGATGAATTTTTCCCAGGGGGTTTGGTCTCGCGGACCCAGGGGGGGGGCGGTGGTCCCCTTATACCCTTTTAAAACTCCAAAAGGGTGCGAAAAGGGCTGTCCCCCACCCCCCCCCCATGGGGAAAGGGGGCATATCCCCCTCGGGGTTTTGGGGTTTAATTATATTATCTAGAAAATAATTGTTAGTTTTGATATTTTTTAGTATTTCCAGAAGCTCTCGGGTATGTTTCGGAATTTGTCGACATCAGTGATTTTTAATCGTTTTGGCAAAAGCACACCCGTCACCGATTAGATTTACAGAAATTTAACGGTAATTATTTTTTTCTTTTTTTTTTCAGAATTTACACTGATGCGTTTTTTTTTTATGATGTTTGTTTTAAAAAATTATTTTTTTTGGGTTTACTGAGACAATGACAAAATAAGCATCATTATTTTTTTTTGTCATATGTTTTCGCGACCCCTTTCATTTTTAGCGTTTGAGAAGCAAAAAGTGTGTTTTTTGGGTTTTTGATTGTTGACTTGATTTAAAGTAATCATCCATTTTTTTACTGCAATCATGACTGTTAGTAATCCATCGATCATTTAGCATCATTTAAAGTCAGTCTCTGCTTTATGTTCGCCCCACTTATGTTCGTCCCTTAAAGACTGTTTGGTTAAATGTTCCATTAATTTGGCAAAGCCCCATAACTTTTTGCTTAAAAAAGATGAACCTCTAATATTAAAAGGGAAAGTCCCATGCATGCACAGATTATTTTTTCTTGACTTGGCATGGGGTTTTTTTTGCCTCTAGAGTCTCTTTTGATGTATGGCTACTGGGCTTTTCCCGATTATCAGTTCACCTAAGAAGACAAACACATTCTCACCCTTTTGATTTAAAAAATAATTTAAAAAACTCTCAAATGCCAATATATTCCCCACAAAAAGTAATAAATTGGCAAAGGGAATTTAAAACAATTAAAAAAAAATGTCCAAAATCAACAACAAACTATTTCCAAAGTGTGTCTTCAGTTTTCCTATTGAACTCAAAAAAAGTCTTCACTTGTTGGTGGACATAAAGGTAAATGAATGAAGCTTTTTATAATTTTAAAAAGGGTGGTCAATTTTTTACCAAAAATAAAAGTTTTAAAAACATACATCATTACAAAAGGGTTTTTTAAAAGATAAAAATTTTCCTTTATTTCATTCAATATTCCCTAAGGTCCGGTTAGGCACTTTAGAGATTCAGATTGAACCCACTTTCCTTAGGACTTGTCTTTAAAGGTCATTTCTTTTTTTGGGCTATGTCGTAAAATTACAAAAAAATTCGGAATTTTTTTTATAGTAAAATTTGTTAAAAAGGACATTAAAACCTTTCAATTTCATTTTTATTTTTTCAGCCCATTCTTTTTTTCATTGAAAATTAAATTAAATTATGTTTTTAATTTCGTCAGTTAAACATCAGTTAAAAATTTTTTTAGGTTTTTTTCGTTTCCCCCCTCACACCCTTTGGGGTTTTTAGGACAGGTGATTGCAAAATGGCAACTTTAAGAGGTTAGGGAAAGGCTGTTTATTTTGTCACCCTCACTGGTGCAGAGGGGGAAAAGTGTCTTTTGGGCCTCCCTTGAACTGGGAGGTATGGTTTGATCCCAATTGCGACAAAGTCACAAAAAATGGTACTGGGAACTTCCTGCTTTGGGGCTAAGATATATACGGGTAGACTGGGTTTTCCCCAGTTCAGGAAGGACAATGTACTGGGTGGGGTATCATGTAACATGTCAAAATAATAAAATTTTCAGTGTGTTTGTTTTGTTTCCTCACTTTTTAAATATTTCAGTCAAAATTTCAAAATTGCTAATTTCAGAGGAAGACCAGTACAAAACCCGGGGGAACCCCGACCTACTGCAAGCCCGTAGAAAACAGCAGTGTGCAGCACATAACAGTCAAACTGTTTTTAAACTGCAGTCAGGGGGAAAAGAGAAAATGGCCCTTAACAGAGGTGACCGCTTATGAAGTTTAAATATATAACAAAAGCTCGGTTTACCGAAAAACAGGTTTACTGCTTAAAACGGGGGCGCAATACAGGGTTTTGCGTATAAAATGACATATAGTCTCCCAATGCGTTAAAACTGTTGGTGGGACATTAAACCAGAAAACAAACATCATTTTAAGTGATAAATAACCCTATTTGTTAAACCCGGTATTAGTGTGTTGTTCGGAGTATATCGTGGTGTGAAACATTTGCATTAGCAGCCCGTTCAGTTTGGGGTGGACCTAGTGCAAGAAAAATTCGTTTGACCACCAACATACTCAAGCCTTTTTAATGTAATGCTACCTTACTTAAAAAAAAGAACATCCCCTTTGGCAATAAAGCAGAAGTTACTGCAAATGAAACAAAAACAGAAAACCCGGCCCTGCATATTCAAAGTGTAACTTTGAATGTGTTTCAAAAATTTTCGCGGACTAGACTATTTGAGTTACCGTCGTTCGACAGTATTTCAGTCATATAGCGAGTCCGGATTACAGGTGGGGAAGACCCCAAATGCACGGGGGCATCCCGGGGAAAACCAACCATCCCGCAAGCCGTAGATGGTTTTCCCCACATAAATCTGAATGACCCTGCCAGGATTGAACCCCGTGAAGGGCTGAGTAAGTTTAAAATCAGCAACTTTTTCCTCTCGGCCAGGAGGCCCCCCCAAAATTTTCAAAAAGAAACGGCATGGTTCTTTCAAATTTTGATAGAATTCACTTTTTTAGACAAAATATTCCAAGAACCCTTTTGTTCTTTGGGGGAGGAAAATAAAATGTTTAAAAAAAAAATATTTTCCCGGAAACCGTTGAAAATTTTTGAAAAGTCTTAGCTTTTGATAAAAAATTTCTCTTTCAATATAAAAAAAAAAAATGCAAATCAATAACCTTTTTAGACGGCTGTTGGTTCCATAATTTCCCCACAATGAGTTTTTTGTTTATAAAAAATAAAATTAAACGTTTTGTTCATTTACATTACTTAAAAACCATTTTTGCATCTGGGTGAATTTAAATTCGTCCCTTTCTTCCTTCGCTTGAAAAAGTATCTGGGTGTTTAATTAAAAATCATTCCCATTTTGGGGATCAAATTTTTTTGAAATTCAGTTAAATTGTGTGAGGGCACAAAAGTGGTACTATAATAATCAAATATATTAAAAACAAGAGGGCCAAGATGGCCCCATTTTGCTAACCCGAGTATAATTTCTCTTGAAAGTGTTTTTAACTTTCTAGATGATGTGACTATTTTATGTGAAATGTGTTCATTTTCTTCAGAACAAATGAGAAAATAAAAAAAAAAATAAAAAATGTTTTGCTTTTTTTTTCGATATTCGTTTTTTTTAGTTTGTATTTTAGTTAAAAAGGTAATTTTCAAGTAGAGTTTCCCTAAAATGGCAATAAAAAAGTTTGAAAGCGAAAGGCTCTAGTTTTAAAAACTAGTGTTATGGACTTTACATTTATCAATAGCCGTCCTTAAAAATGTGTAACCTTCCAGCTTGTGGTACTCCCTTAGTGCAAGTGATTTTATTTATGGGAAATGACACTTGATAGTTTTTAACAATTGTGGAATTTTAGAAAGGGTTGGGAAATGGTAAGACGGGGGTTTGTTTTAATTTGACACCATTTTCCCCGGCAATGTCAAATAGCATTCGCCCTATACTGAAAGCCGTCCCGGGTCGACCTCATACGACCTCGTTGTAAGCTCCCAAGTCAAAAAAAATATCGTCATAATTACGATGGAATCTTAAAATAAACCGCGTACAAACATGGCTGTGTTTGTTTTTTACCCCCCTATGTGACCTGGCAGGGGAAACCCCCAAAAACGAGGGTTATAGTAGATCTATTTAAGGGGAAATCAAAGTCAACAGATGCATATCAGTTAGGTTTTTGATTTTCTTTTGGAAAACCAAAAATGTCATTTATATTACAGATAATTACTCATTGCAAAAGTGTGTTTAGTACCAATAAAATTTCCAACTATTGTGTATTTGCCGAAGTTTTCCCAGGGTCACTTGATACTTTTCCGAAAACCACCAAGCTGATTTTAGGGTCCAGAAATTTTTTTTCCCCCTACCCGCTGTCTCTGGTATTGAGATCTAAACCCGTTGGGTGTCCCGGTGAATTGTTGTTTCCCCTTGGACCCCGACGGATTTTAACGTCCCCCAATGGCGGTGATAGCCCCTGGGCTACAGGGCGCAAGAGTTTTCCCGTACACTGTTTTCTTCCTGTTTCTGTGTACCTCGGGACCCAAGGGTTTTTTAAACATTTGGACAAACTGTTTTTTTTCAACTTGTTAATATTACCTTAAAAATATGTGTTACAACAAAAGAGAAAACTAGTTGGTTTACCCTATAGCCTATGTTCCTGATACCGATGGCCCCCAATTTTTTTGTTTTTTCGATTTTTAACAAATTTTTCCAAAAATCTAGGGTTTTTCGGCACCCTTTCATGTTTATTAAACTATTTCCCGCATATTTAAAACTTTAAACACATAATTTTTCCCTTTAAAAGTGTAAATTATAAAAACAGAGCAACCATCCCTAGCTGAATCCTTATTTATAGCACACTTATCTCTTTTTTAGTTAATTATTTAAAATGTTTTTAGTTTTTTGTTCGGGGATCCTGAATTAGTTATTTTAGAAAGAAAAACAATTGAGAATGATATCATTACTTGTTAGTGTAAAAAGTACATGCCAAACACATTGATCTCGATGAATTTTTTAAGTTTTTTGATAAAATTACTTCCAGTTCCAATTCCCCTTTATGGGAAAGTTTACATTTTAGATAGCTGTGAAGGCAAAAAATTAAACCCGGGGCAATGACAGGCTGAACTGGTAATTATTTCATTTCAGGGGTAGATGGGTATTGCAGACGAGGGGGCAGTTTTTTTATCCCGATTATTGCGGGCATAAAAAAACAACTGCCCTCAAACTTTACTGGGAAAAGGAGGGTTTTTTTAGGCAGAAAAACCATCTTATCCTATTCCGCAGCGTTTAGACACCAGTACTTGATTCAACAGGTAATAGTAGTTTTGATAGGAATTTTTGGGAGTACCTTGTGACTCTTTAGAGCTGTATTTTTTGTTACAAATTTATTTTTTAAAAAAGGTTTTTTTATGTGCTCAGAAACATGGGGCTCGAAGTTCAATGTGATTGCCCGGCATTTTTTGAGCTTTGTGATCAGCATTTGATGCTTGTTCTGGTATTTGCTTTTATTTTTAACAAAATACGCACCCGGGAAAACCCTTAATTATATTGCCCAATTTTTTATTTTGGCCTTCACAGTTTGGTTTGTAATTAGCGATATAACAACAAAATTAACTCTTCAAAAAAAATTGTATAAAATCTTTGATAATCTTTCATATATCCAAAAGTTTTAAACAAACCTTGCCAACAATTCTTTAAATTTTTTCAAACTTTTTGTCGGGGAAACATTCGACGTTTGGGTTTCATACGGGGGGAAGATCATGGCGGGTTTAGGGGTGGGGGGGGGGGGGGGCAACCTGGCGTGTTCAAATTCAGAGGAGGAGTTTGACTCAAGTTGTCGCACAGACCAATGATGACAGAGTGGGGAGATTGGTTGTTTTTTAGATTCTAACAGGCCCCCAAAAAATTTTTCAGTCCCGCATAAAATTCAATGTGCGTCAAAAACTTGCCCATCTGGGCAAAGCATGCCATGAATCCCCTTTAATGGGGTCAAATCATAAAATTGTTTTCCTTTTTATGATGGGGTATTGTATAACATGAAAAAGTCAATAAATAAGTTTTACTGATTTTTTCTAGGGATTCGGAAAGTGTCAAATAAGGGCCTCTGACCCTTACAGAATGACCCAAAATGTATATTTTATACCAAGTTTTTTAATGGCCTAATGCACGGGGTTTTGTACTAAGGGAAAGGGTAGAAAGGCCCAAAATTTTTTGATTTTTTGTCACCCCTTATTAAAAATCCAAAATTTCAGTCGCCCCTGTCCCGGGAAATTTTTCTGGCAAAAATTAATGCTGCAAAAAATGTTACCAACCACTCTTCCCCCGCCCAGGTTGGTTGTTGTTGCAATCACTCTAGCCTAAAAATACAAAAAAGGTCACAAATTGGGGAACGCAATAGATATCTCTAACATATGCCTTGGCCTTATATGATTTTTATACTCTTTAATAAATTTGCAGTAAATGTTATATTTTAAACATGGTTTTTATATTTTTTAATGTTTATATAACAAAAAAAAACCAAAAAAAATAATGATATTTTTAATAAAAATACTAGATAAAAACTTGACAAGAATTATTACTTTTTTTGCTCCTGGGGAACGGCTTATGAGCTATTGCTTGCCTTTTGTATGGCGTTCGTTGTCCTGCTTGATTGTCCGGCGTCAAAAATTTTTTCAAACGACATTCTGAAAAAACTGGGCCAATTATAACGTTCCCCCCGTGATGTTCCTGCATGAACTCTACCCAAAGTTATCAAATGGTTTGGTCCATTGTTTTTTGGGTACCCGGAGCTAAAATAGAAATTTTTTAAAATGAAATCTTTAAAAATCTTTTCCCCAAAACCCCAAGGCCAAAGGGTTAGAAAATTTGGGTGTGGGTTGTCTTTAACCCTTACCACGATTATACAAATCATGACCGGCTGGGGGCAAAAAATTTGGGCCCCCCCCGGGGACTTTTTTTAAAAGGGTTATATGGAAAATCTAGAAAAATTTTTGTCGAAACCACAAGGCGGGAGTTTAGATATTTGATGTGTGCATTTCAGTGGCCCACCAAGTTTGTTCAAATCAGGCCCCGGGGCAAATTTGCTCCCGCCCCCGGGGGGCTTTTTATTTTTCATAAGCATTAGGAAATTAGAAAAAACTTCTTGTTAGAAATACAAGGCCGGGGTTTAGTATTTGGTGTATTTCATGGGCCCAGCTTATAACATGTACAAGTTTGCTCAATCATGGCCCTGGGGTCAAAATTGGCCCTGCCCCAAGGGGTTTTTTGATTTTGCATGGCTTAAATTTTGGGGGTCTTTAAAAATTTTTCCCGAACAACAAGATCTGGCTTTAGATATTTGGAAGTAAAGTCCGTGGACCTGAAAAAGTTTTTAAACTGGCTCTTGGGGATAAATTGGGCCCGCCCAAAGGGGTCACTATTTTTTGTTATGACCTCAAGATTTTGACCACAGGACAGTTTTGGTGCAGTTACGATTATTTTGCTGTATTCGCATGGATTTTGTATTCAGTATGACAGTTTTTTAAAAAAGGGAAAAAAGGGAATTAAAAAAAGGGAGCGATTCAGGGCCCCTTTGGCCCCCTTGTTTATAATAATCGTGTAAAAAGTTAAAAAAAAATTTTTTTATTTTATTTTCAATTTTTAAGTAACAGTTAATTAAAATTGGTAAATCAACCCCCCTTTGATTGTGCATACATTTAGGTATACATTAAAGTTTTGTTTACTTCCCTTTAATTTGAAACGATTTTCGGTTTTTTAAAAAAAAAAGACAGTGCCCGACTTTATATACATATGTGAGCCTTACCTTGTTTAAAAGAGTCCAAAATTTTGACACCTCTAGAAAACAGGGTTAGAAAAAAGGGAAAAAAAAACCCTCTGTGTTAGGGGAAATTTTTCTTATGTTTAGTAAATGTCACCATAAAGGGAAAATTTATTTGATTAGTTCAATCACCACCAATCTGAAAAGTCATCCTAAAATACGCCACGCAACTTAGGATCTGAAGAGGGCCGTTGCGTTCGTGTTTGGAATTTCTTCTCACCCCAAACAGATCGTGCTTGCAGAATTTTTTAAATTTCAAAACTATATTTGCCCTCATTTTAGCGGAATATTAAGTCCCTTAGCGACGTTATAGAATCCGGGAACGTCGACATTGAAAAAAAAAAGATAGGCGGCCATTTTTTTTTTGAATTAAAGAATTTCCTGCTTGACTCGAAAAAAACAATACACAAATTTAAAATAAATTTACTGTTCAAACCCGGGTGCTTGACCCTCTTGTCTATTTTAGCCAAATTTATGCGTCCCTTTTGAATTAACCGGGTTTCAAAATTCGAATCGGTAGAAAGTTATTCATGAGGGGGTTATAAAAATTTAATGTAGTTTTAATTTTTAAGAGCTACAGCCTACCAGGGTTCAATACAAACCTGGGTAGATTACACTTTAAGAAACAAATATGGGATACAATTTCGAATTATTAATTTGAAGTGTTTTGGTAAGAATTTAAAACGGGTCCTTAATACTGAATGTATTTATGTAGAGACTTTTAAAAACCTGAACTTGAAAAACATGAAAAATTTAAATACACATTTCCAGAAGATGATGATGAACCGAAAAGTGTCATTTTGGGGAATGAAATGTCATTTAAGATGATGATAATGAGTGATGATGTTATTGTCATTGAAGTTTAAAAGACCAATAGCGTGAAAACAGCAAAGATAATTGAAATAATAGAAGAAAATTGGGAGTGCAATCTTGCGAGTTTTTTAAATTTCATGGGGATTAAAGTAAATTTACATGGGCATTTCAAGATTTATTTTCGAATTTTTCTAACACACACATCAATGTTTTTTTTTAAATTTGGTCATCAATGATTTTTTTATCAAAGACATGAAAAAAATTCTCTCTCTGACTCAGCAAAAAAGCAGGATTTCCTTATAATATTTTCAAGGGCATTCTAAAATATGCAAATTCCCGGCCACAAAGTATGGTCCTGAAAACCCTAGATATGGTTTAGTAAGTTGTAAAAATTTGTTCTAAAAATTTAGTAAAGTAAAAAGATTAAAAAAAACCTAAAAAGTATTCTTTATCTTTTTTTAATTGTGTAATTTCTATACATAAAAATAATGATAGTTTAATGAGGATTGCCAGTCAAATTTCTTTTAAATATATTCAAAGACAAAGTGTTTTTAAATTTTTTTTATTTTTTTTTAGAAATTTTATATTTTAAATTTATATCACACCAAAACTTTAATTTTAACACAACATGCTTTTAAAGTTTGTTAAGATATTTTGATAAAATAACTGAATTCACAAAAAAAGTCCAAAATCCACCAACATTTAAATTTTGGAAAGGAAAAACCCTTTTTTCCCAAACTAGGTCTGCTAATGCAATCTGAAAAAGTAACAATGTTTTTTTATGAAAAATTTAAAAACATGTCAAATCACAAAGAAATTTTTGACAGAAAATTTCTCAAAACCAAGCAAAGTGTACCATAATTCCAAAATTTAACACTATGAGTTAAATAACTTCATTTTTGTAAAATTCAAAATATTATCTCCACTTATCATTTCAATGACTAGTTTCAAGTTTTCCACATTGTCAATGTAAAAAGAAAGGTCGTTTTTTAAAGGTGCGATTTGAAATATTTTTTTATTTTAATATCTTTTTTTTTTTTCCAATACAAAGAAAATCTTAACAGTATACAGGTAATTTAAAAGTTTTGTTTGGGGCCCGAAAACAAATAATTTTTCTTTAAAATATTAGTTTTCCACTTAACGGAAGGGGAAGGGCAAGAAATCATGCAAAGAATTTTTCAAATTTTACCCTTCTTCATGAAGAAAAGCAGCTCAAAGAGGGTTAACAAGGCCCCCTTTTCCAAACAAACTGGGGGTGGAAAACGCTTTTTGGTTTTTAAAAGCAAATTTTATGAAAAAAATACGTTTTTTTTTTAAAAATAAAAAACGTTTTAAAATTTAAACGCACATGGTATTTAATTGCGTCTTATGCAAACAATTTCGTTTACAGAATTTATTTAAAAACCTTTCTTTATTGCAGTATGAGCAAAAAACTAAAAAACAATTATTTTAAAATAAAAAATATCATGAAATTTTTAAATATTAATTAAGGGGTCATTTTTTTAAAAAACCTTGACATAAGATTTAAAAAAACTTTGGGTGCCTTGAATTTGTTCATATTTAAAACGTTGAAAACCTTTTGAAAACACCCCCTTCAATACACGGGGTCATGAGTTTTAATAAAAAATTCATGATGAAATCCCAAATTTTTTTAAAAAGACAGATAAGGACCGATTTTGTATTCGGTTTGCAAGAAAAAAAACAAAATTTTACCCCTGTTTCTATTTAATTCTTAAAAAAATTTCAGAAAAATTGTATAAAACTATAACTTGGTTTCAATGTTGATTCCTACAAAGTGTCTGCATTTCACTATAAAAAATAAAAGATTTTTTTTAAATCGTTTGAAAAATTTCTCGATAAAAATCTGAATCGTCAAAAGATGAAAAAGTATATTTTAAAAAATGGTGTGATCAAAATATTTCAACCAACATTGTTTACATTTTTAAGAATAAATTTGTGTGAAATGCCGGGGTAAAAAATTTCCCCAAAAAATTAATGTTGATTGTCAAAATCTAAATTTAAAATCATAATAAAAACAGTTCATTGTAATTAACTAGTTCATCAAAATACTTTTCCTTTTCTTTGTAAATCCTTTGAGGGTTTTCATTGAAATATAGCAGAAATTTTTTGTCCAAAAATGAAAGCTGCTTTCAAGAAAGGGCTGAAAAAATTTTTTTGTAGCAGTAGTAAGAGCAAAAGTACCCTAATTACCGGAAGGGGCTAAATTTGATACATTTACAAGAAACAAACAAAATTTTTAATTGTTTTATTTCGGCTTTCCGAACCTGCGGAAAAGTTAAAAGGGGTTTTTATTTTTTTTTAGGGCTTTTGCCCAGCAGAAAAATCCTTTGGGTTTGTTCTTTTATTGGCTTTTTGCCTCAAAAGAAGTCCATTTGGGTTTTTACTGTTTTTTTTTTTCTTTTATTATTATTATTTTTTTTTTTCTTCCAACTAAACGCTTATTTTTTTATGTTTCAATAAACTGACGATGAAATTTTTTTGGCTTTTTAGTCACGTGAAATTTTTATTTCTATGATTTTCATATGTCTATGAAGTATATGACGTCACAAAGAATAGCCCAAAAGTTTGTAACCTGTCCAGACCTTGTTAAAAGGGCCGATTTTCATCAAATTTTTACAGATGTGTATATTAAAATTTGTTGTGATCCGGTGTCCCTTTTTTAAAAATTTAAAAGTCCAGGTTCATAGCGATTCCAAATTCGAACCAAGGTCGTAATTTTCAAATGCTTTTTAAAATCGGTCCCATTTGAGAAGAAAGATGAATTAGGTCGATATGGTCCTTTAAAGGTTTAAACATTTGAAAAATAAACGTCAATGACGTCACGTGATTCATTTTATGATAATGATTTTAATATTAACAAGATATTTCTAATGTTTAAAATTTTCGAAGGGGGGAAAGAAAATTTAATGACAAATGATTCAGCGCGAAATTTTGATTTCCATGTTTTCAAAGCCTTGCGTTTATGACGTCACATTTGAAATTGACTACGAAAATTTGTACACGCCCGAGCCCTTATTAATGGGGCCCTTTTCATCAAATTTTTACAGAATTTTTTATTTTTAAATTCCTGTTGGCATCCGGTGTCCATTTTTTAAAAAATTTGAAAAGTCCAAAAGGGTTTTGTAGCGATTCCAAGATTCGAACCCAAAGGGGAAATTTCAAATTTTATAAAATCGGGCCTATTTGAGATAGAAGATGATAAAGGTTAGTATAAGGTCCTTGGGGGTCTTAAACTTTTGTGAAAATAAAGGCTATGAGTCACGTGCGTCATTATATGTAAGGGTTTTCTAAATTTTAACAAATTATTTTATATGTTGAAATTTTCGAAAGGGGAATGAAAATTTAATGACACTGCTTCAGTGTGAAATTTTGATTTCAATGATTATCAAAGCCTTTAGGGCTATGACTCACTTTTGAAATTGATACGAAAGTTTTTACACGGTCCAGAGCCATTTTTTGGGGGGATTTTTATCAAATTTTCACGAATGTGTATATTAAGTTTTCGTTGTGCTCGTGTCCTTTTTTTTAAAAATCGAAAAATCCTGGTTTTAGCGAATTCAAGATTCGAACCAAAGGGCGTAAATTTTTTTAAATGCTTTAAATCGGGCCCTTTTTGGGTAGAAAAGTGGGATTTGGACGTATATGGTCTCTAAAAGGGTTAAACATTTTGTGAAAATAAAAGTCATATAGTCACGTGACGCTTATATGAAATGTATTCTTTTTTAACAAGAAAATTTCTCTATGTTGAAATTATGAATGGCAATGAAATTTAATACATTGTTCAGTGCTGAAATTTCGATTTCAATTTAGCATGGGTTTTGCGTCAGTGACGTCACAATTGAAATGACTCTGAAATTTGTACACCGTCCCCATCCCCTTATTTTTGGGCCGATTTACAATTTTTACAGAATATGAATATTAGGTTCTTTTTGTGTATCCGGGTGTCCCTTTTTTAAGATTTGGAAGGGAAGACAACGTCAAACCTTCAAGCATAAATTTATCCCAAAGGCTAGGTATGATTTAGATAGCATGTGTAAAAGGTCAAGTGACCCGTCGCTCAGTTTTGACTCAGGTGCAGAAAAATCCTATCTTTTGTCAGAACAAAAGAACATCTAGTTATTTTTATTATTTTTATTATTATTATTCTTTCTTCCAAGGATTTTCATTGTTGCAACGTCCTAGGGAATGAAAATTTTGAGCTTTTTATTTTATTCTAATAAAGATTCATAAATTTTTAAAAGCTATGACTATTATGAGTCACACTTGGGAATTGCTACAAAAGTTTGTCGCGGTCGAGAAAATTAAAAACCATTTTTACAAATTTTCACAGAATTTGTTATTAGTTTGTTGTGCATTCCCGGGGTCGTTTTTCAAAAAATTTGAAAAACCCAAGGTTTTATGGCGAATGCAAGATTTAAAAAAAAGGACGTCAAAATTTATAAATGCTCTAAAATCTCCCAAAAGAAAGGGGGAAGGTTTATATTTGTCAGTTATAGATCTCCGATAGATTTAAATAATTTGTGAAAATTGACGGGTTTTTGACGTCATATGACGTCATCAAATTTCTAAATTTTTTTAACCCCAATTTTTATAGTTAATATGGGCCAAAGGGAAAGAAATTTTTAGTCATTTCTTCAAAAAGTGGTATTTTTAATTCTATGATTTTCAATCTCTATGGGCTCATTGAGTCACACTTGAAAAATAAAAAGTTTGTACGCGGTCCCGGGCTTATTAAGAACGTTTTTATCAAATTTCACGAATGGTATGTTTTGTTTTGTTGTGTATCCCGGTGCCCCTTTTTCAAAATCGAAAAGTCCAAAGGGTTTTATAGCGATTCCAAGATTCGAACCAAGGTCGTAAATTTTTAAATTTTTTAAAATCGGTCCTAAGAGATAGAAGATGATATTGGGTCAGTAAAAAAGGTCTCTGAGAGTCTTAAACATTTTGGAAAATAAATGCATTGACGTCACGTGACGTCATTTATTTAAAGAATTTCAATTTTTAACAAGTTATTTCTTTTGTTGAAAATTTTTGAAGGGGGAATGAAAATTTAACCGGCATGCTTCAGATACTGAATTTCGATTTCAATGATTTTTTAGAAGCCCATGGCATATCGTCAAAATTTTAAATTTTATGCAAAAATTTGTACACGTCCGGCCCTTATTTTGGGCCCATTTTCATCAAAATTTTTACAAAAAGTGTTAAAATTTAAATTCTAGTTGTGCATCTCGGGTCCGCTTTTCAAAAATTTGAAAAGTCATGGGTTTTATCATTTTTAAAGTTTTAAAATCGGTTATTTGATATAGAAAAGTGATATTTGGTCAGTTATAGTCTCTGGGGTCTTAAAAAATTTCTGAAAAAAAAGTCATCTGCGTCACGGGCGTTTATTATATGTTAATGTTTTCTAATTTAACAAGAGTATTTCTATATGTTGAAATTGTCGAAGGGAATGAAAATTTAATGACAATGATGCAGTGCTGAAATTACGATTTCAATGATTTTCATTTGTCTCTGGCGTCATATGACGTCACATTTGAAATTGACTACGAAAGTTAGACACGGTTTCAAACCCATTATTAAGGGCCCGATTTTCATTAAATTTTCACAGAATTGTAAAATTACGTTTTTATTGTGTATACCGGTGTCCGTTTTTTCAAATTCGAAAAGTCCAAGCATCTATGGGGATCCAAAAATTCAAACCCAAAGGGACGTTAATTTTTAAATGATTATAAAATCGGTCCTATTTTGAGATAGAAAGTTGAAATCTTGTCAGTTAGTAGGTCTCTGGTGCCCTAAGAATTATGAGAAAATAAACGTCATATGACGTCACGTGACGTCATTTTTTTATTTTTATTATCTTTTCTTCTTCCTAACTAAAGCTTATTTTAATATTTTTGCAATAGTCCTAGGACGATGAATGTTTAAATGGTTTATTGGGCACGTGGGGGAAATTTGATTTCACTCCTAACTGCATATATGTACCATTTTTCTCAATAAATATCGATTTTTGTAAATATAGAAATGAATAAAAATTTATAGCTGAAATAATTGACGTTTCCAAAGATATTTAGTTTATTAAAATTTGGGGTTTACGCAATACAAAGTTATAAGCAAAAAACTAAATGAAATGAAGCTAATTTTGCTGATAATATGCTGTTTTCTTGGGGTTTTAAAACAGTCAATTTTCTAGAAACGACTGAAGATAAGTTATACATTATGCGTATAAATGTAGCATGTTTTAAGAGCTTTCTAACGGTACCAAGTTATTAAAAATTGGACTTCATAAAAGAAAGTTACATGGAAAATAAGATATTTCATAATCATGCATCATAAAAATATGGAAAAGGTCACCGGGGCGGGGGTCACCAAGCTTAAACACTTGCGCAACGACTTAAAAAAAAAAAAAAAAAACCCAAATTGAAATTTGATGGGCTATATCTTGTTTTTTGTTGTTGTTTTTTTTGTTTTTGTTTTTTTGTCGAATGTTGACTGTTTCCAAAATAAGCTTTGAAGTTAATACATGTACAAGGGCACAAGACAAAAATCCGTATTTGCAACACTATGTAGCTAGCGAGCAGTTTGCAAGCCTTGAAAAATTCACACGCGCCCACATTTTAGACCATGTAAAAACTGCATTGTTAGCTAACGATATTCATATTGCATCAGTTTGTAGGCTGGGATGTTACCCTTTCAAAATATCACCATAGTTCGAAATTCCAGGAATTTATGGAAAAAACTACGGAAGCCCAAACACGCCAAAATCGCTAAATACGATTAACTCGTTACAGGGTCGAAAGGATATAGCACATACAAATATTCAATACTTCTTCTAAGAGGCTAAAATTAAACAAGGTTACAACTGAGCTGGAGTGATAAAATTTCAAATGTGTGATGAAAGTTAGAAACTTACATTTGAACACTGTTTCTTTTTTCTTTCATGTCATAGAATAGAAATAAATGTTGTATGTAAACTACATGTGCAAGATATGGCGGACTTTTATTAAAATTCACAGAATGTGTTCTATTTGTGCTATTTTTTTGAAATAGAGAGATAGAAAGTTGCAATTTGGACGATTATCTTTTTATGTCATCTTCATATATACTATTTTAAAGCAGATGTTGCAGAAAGTCCTATCATTCTTTTAAAACGAATGACATCTAGTTCTTATTATTATTATATTATTATTCCTTTTTTTCCAACCAAATTTAAGATTTAATTTCGGTAAGTTTCAGTGTCTAAGCAACATGAAAATTTAAAATTGCTCGACAAAAACGTTCAAATTTTTTAAATTAAATAATTTTTAATTTTTAATGACGTCAATTGACGTCAGCTTAAAAAGTTTGTTCGCGCTCTAGACCCTTTATTTTTTTATATTTTTTCTTGATATTTTCACAGAAGATGTATTTTATGATGTAGATGTGCACCTTATCTTTCAAATTTTTAAATTCAAAAAATTTAAGAATTTATGGCAAAAACCGAGTTCGAATTTTGGTCCTAAAACTATTATTTAATTTTTCAAAGATACTGATGAGATAGAAGCATGAAAATGGACAGCTTATTGGCCCAGAGGTCTACTTTCTTTTCTCTGAAAGATTTCCTTTTAAGTCACGGGGTTATGAGTCATTTAAGGGACAAAATCCTATTTTTTCAAAGATTTCTCTCGCTCTGGTATCATACATTTTGAGTAAATTTTTTAATGAAATTGAAACTGCAGCGATAAAATAATATCTTTTTATACATTCAATCATTTTCAATTTTCATTGGCGCATATGACGTCAGATTTGACGTCAGCTTCAAAAATTTGTTCGCGGCTCTAGAACCTTTATTTTTTTTATATTTATCTTGAAAATTTTCACAGAAGATGTATTTTATAATGTAGATGTGCACCTTATCTTTCAAATTTTTAAATTCGAAAATTAAAAATTTTAAATGGCAAAAACCGAGTTTCGAACTTGGTCCTAAAACTATTATTTAATGTTTCAAAGACTACTGATGAGATAGAAGCATGAAAATTGGACAGCTTTTTGGGCCCCAGGGGTCTACTTTCTTTTCTCTGAAAGATTTCCTTTAAGTCACGTGGTTATGACGTCATTTAATGGACAAATCCTATTTTTCAAAGATTTCTCTCGCTCTGGTATCATACATTTTGAGTCAATTTTAATGAAATTGAAACTGCAGCGATAAAATAATATCTTTTTTTTCATTCAATCATTTCAATTTTCATTGGCGCCCATATGACATCAGATTTGACGTCAGCTTCAAAAGTTTGTTTGCGCTCTAGAACCTTCAAAAATTGGTCCGATTATTTGATATTTTTACAAAGATGAACTTTAGGATGTAGATGTCCCCCTTTTGGGCATTCAAATTTCCAAATTCGAAAAGATTAAGATTTCATGGCAATACCGGTTTTGAACTTTCGTCAAAAATTAAATTTACAAAAGTTACAAAGCCCCTATGTGTTACAAGCATGAAAATTTGGGCAGCATATCGGCATAGAATTTACATTTTTTTTCTGAATGATTTTTCTTTAGGGCAGTGGTTTGACGTCATCAAAAAGACAAAAAAAATCTTTTAAAGATTTCTTTCGCTCTGGTTTTATGAATTTAAAGTCAATCTTAATTATATCTTTAGAATTGATAGAGTTTAAAATTGAAGTGATGATACTGCAAGAAATGTTTGTTTGTCACGTGATTATGACGTCATGCATGCTTAAGCAAGAATTATTTTTTAAAAATCATATAAAATCGCCAAATTTGACCAATGAACTTAAACTTTTCAAAAATGTCGAAACTTAGTACGTTTCATAAGGTCTTGAAAATTTCAAGTGATTACGTCATCAAACATGGCAGTTTTCATGTTGATGGAATGCCTACTTTAAAAAGTGAAAACAAACCTGTTCGCATTCTCGAAGATACTTTTTTTTTTTGATTAATAGAACGTTAGCTGAAAATGTCCTTCCAAAAAAATATTTTTCTTTAGTCATTGATTTTGACGTCGATTTAAAAAATAAAAATCATTCATTTCAATACGTATTCGCGCTCCAGCGTCATGAGTATTGATGCCAATCTTAAGCATACCTTAAAGAATTTGTGTTGTGTTACTTGTTTATGACAAAATTGATGTGTAAGCAAAATATATTAAAAAGATCAAAAGGATGTATATATTAAAATTTAAATAAGTAATAATGCCGTTTCCCTTTAAAATGCGCAAAAAGTCCAGAAAATTTTTAAGTGATTACGTTATCAAACATGACTTATTCATGTTTTTCGTAAAAGGGCTAATTCATGGAAATCTATTAATTTGCAGAAAGAAATGTAAGTGGTCATTAGGTTGGTTGAGCAAGATCCGATTGTTCTTTTGCAGGAATGAATGCCTGCTTAAATAGTGAATTGTGATACGTTTTTGAGTAAATGATCGCATTTACGATGAATTAATATAATTATACTAGAGCCAGAAACCTTTACGGGTATCTTATTGCCTTTGCTTACACGGCTTTCTGATAACCTGAAGAAAATGACAAATACATGTATATCTTCCTATCGATTTTTATGTTTTCTAAATGTTTAAAAGGTTTCTTTTCTAAATCTGTAAAAATAAGCAAATATAAAAGCAAATTAATAGTTGAAAGTTTCAAGACTTTTATAACGTTAATTACATTAGAAATAAGAAATTATTTTTTATTATTTTGCTTACACCTCTGCCTTTGTTTCCATTTAATTTGCCAATGTAAAACTCAATCAATTTAAAGGTTGAAAGTAATCGATTTTAAAGTTTTTTTGTTTTTTTTTTACAATTTCAAAATTTTGGATCAATTGCAATGAATACAGTTAAGTCATATGCTTACAAAGAAAAAGATATTAAATAAAGAATAAAAAAAAAAATTTTAAAATCGATTGAATAACGTAAGAAAACAATCCTTGAGGATTTTATTATCTTAAAAATTTTTTTTTGTAAATTTTTTTTTTTTGAATGATAGAAAACGGGGGTATAATCAAATAAGATCCATATTTATGCTTTCTCAATATCTTCTTAAGAATGAAAATGAATAAAAAAAGATTTAAAGTTATTTTGAACATAATCGTAAGTATATATTTCAGAAAATGATGATTTTCGTATTAAATCATACATTATTATGCTTATTACTCCATTTTTTTTTTGTATAAATTATATATTTAATACCTTTGAAATAAGCAAACGGAAAGCCGCTTCGTTTGTAAACTTAAACAAACGACTTTAGTTTACATTTTTTTTTTATTTACATGAACAGCAAATGACATATTTCATATTTCATTTTGACATTTCAGTCAATCATGCATAAATTTTACATCCTTTAAAAGACGTTCTCTGATTGGCTTAGATATTTAAAAAATTTTATGGAAAACCCAAACTCATAGGAGAACATTTCAAATGGGGCGTCTTCAGATCTTACCGTAGGAAGATCTGTACTTTAGTCAGATTGTATCACCCCTTAACTGCAAAATTTGAAGGAATTTAATACAACTAGAACCAGGGGTTTTGCCACATAAATTCATTTTTTTTCAAAAAAAAAAAAGTAATGTTCTATACATGTATTTATATACAAGGGATGGAAAATACAAATGCCATTTTCCATACCAGTGAAGTTAGCATGGCCAGATCCCATATGAAAATACAGTATTTAGGAATATTTTCGGTCCTGACACAAGCCAAGGCATCCCCCTCCAAGAACAACACAAGAATGTCCCCACTCCGATCACTCTTTCATCCCCTACAAACTCAAAACAGCCCCCATTTATCGTAGTTCGGACATAACCTTGTCACCGACGACTTCTACTGTAAACAGCAAATAACGTACATATTTTGCACATTTTGGGCAAACCAGTTCAAAAAAGTATCCAAAGGTAAAATCACTATCTTTCAGGGGTTGCATCTTTTACAATCCACCCTTCTTTTATTTGCGAACTTTGCCAAAAGTTTACAACTTTTTCTTTCACTTGAACAAATTTTGACCTACTCCAAAGTAGTCAGAATAGGTTGTGAGCTGACTATTTTTAGTAACTACACATGAAGCCCAAAATATACATGAATATACATTCACTCGAACAAATTTGCCCAACTTCATTTTTAGTAAGATATAGTGGTTTAATGGACTATTTCAGTAACCCACGTATGAAGACTACAATCCTATCAGAATTGAACTTCAATCAAAAAAATTTTACCCTACTTTTTAGAAGTTAGAAACAGGGGTGAACTGGACTATTTTAGAAAACTAGTAAAAGACCCAAAACCCATTGGAATATAACTTCAGTTAACTTTCACTCAACATATTATTAACTTATTAACATATTTTAAATAGGAAGAAAAGTGGATGAGTTGGGGCTATTCCCGCAACCATATGTAGATCTTGTA
>CM037787.1:6099722-6113380 GCA_021229015.1 Solen grandis
TTCGACAATTTCAAAAAAAAATACTCTTTTTAAATAAAAATACATTATCAATAAGCTAAAGTCGTCATGTAAACGTTTATTTTCAAAAAATGTTTAAGACTCTTAAACCTTTTTTACGGGCCCAAAAATATTTTTTTTTCAAACTCAAAAAAATCCGTTTTTATAATTTTTAAAAATTTTACGCCCTTTGGGTTTTTCAAATTTTTAAATTCGCTATAAACCATGGATTTTTTCAAATTTTTTGAAAAACGGACAGGGAATGTACAACTAGAATTTAAAAATTTACACACTCTGTAAAAATAGATGAAAATTTCAAAACAAGGGCTGTAGACCGCTACAAATTTTTGGGTTGCATATTCAAGTGTGACGTCATATGACGTCATAGGCTTTGAAAATCATAAAAATCAAAAAAAAAAAGCGTTTAAAGCATGTGTCTTTAAAATTTTTCATTCCCCCTTCAGAAATTTCAACATATAGAAATATTTTTTTAAAATATTAAAATACATTATCATAAAATGACGTCACACTCATTTGAATTTATTTTCAAAAAATGTTTAAAACTTCTAGAGACCATATACTGCCTAAATATCAACTTTCTATCTTAAATAGGACAGATTTTAAAGTTTTTAAAAAATTTAAAAAAACCTTTTGGTTTCAATTTTGGGATTCGCTTTAGAACCAGGGGACTTTTCGTTTTGAAAAAGGGACCCGGGGATGCACAACTAGAATTTAAATATACACATTCGGGGAAAAATTTAAAAAAAAATTTTGGTTCATAAACAATGGCTGTAGACCGCGTACAAACTTTTGGGCATTTTTTAAAAGTGTGATCAAAAATGACGTCATGGGCATATAAAAATCATAGAAATCAAAATATCATTTTTTGAAGCATGGTCTTAAATTTTCTTTGCCCTTCAAAATTTTTCAACATATAAAATATTTTTTTTTAATATTAGAAATACATTTCAATAAGACGCCCCACGGGACGTCTTAGGACATTTTTTTCAAAAAAATTTTTAAAACTTCTAGAGACCTATATACGGGATTTAAATCAACTTTCTATCTTAAATAGGACAGATTTTATAAGCTTTTAAAAAAAATTTACGCCCTTTGGGGTTCGAATCTTGGATTCCTATAGAACCAGGACTTTTCGTTTTTTGGGAAAAACGGCCCACGGGATGCCCCAACTAGAGCTTAACATACACTTTCTTAAATTTTTGATGAAAATGGGTCCGAAATAATTGCTGTAAAACCGCGTACAAATTTTTTCCCCCTACGTCAAATCTGACTTTAAAGAACGTCTTATAAAATAAAATTTTTTCATTGAAAATCCGAAAGCTGGGGGTTTTTGAAATAATGCCATAAAATTTTCATTGTTCTGAGTAAATGGCAACCCCCAAAAAAATTAAACAAAAATATAAGGGGAAAGAAAAAAAAAATAAGAAAAAGAACTAGATGTTTTTCGTGAAAAACGAAAGAAAAGGCTTTTTGCAAGCTGTTTTAAAACCCCAAAAAACGGAAAAAAAAAGTTTCATGTAATGATTCACCCTGGTAGTATTTCATGTTCATGCTAAACAATTGACATTTTATTCCGGGAAATTTGGGCAAAAGATAAGAAAATTAGTAAATTTTCTGGGGACGTAACATTAGGGGATAAAGACCCTCAGGGCAGGGCTGCAAACTTGATTTCTAAATTTAAAGGGCCCATGTTCGAATCTTTTCTTCACCAAAAAAACTTTTGGGTTTTTTGGAATTAAGGGGTTTTTTGACAAAATATTTACAAACCCCAGTTTCAAGATGTACCCTCTGTAAAAATTTTTTGAAAATCTGATCACAAAGGCGGCTGGAGAGCGCGAAAAACCCTTTTTTTTTTTTTTAAACTCTGACGTCAGGTCGTCCCCCGGGGGGGTGAAAATGCTGTTTTTCTTTAAAAGCGCATACTTTTCGCAAAAACCTGAAAAATTTTTTTTTTTTCTAAAACCCCCTGGGATCATGTCGAAAACATTGCCCCCCTTTTAAAATTTAATGGTTTTCTTTTGGGGGTCCAATGACGCACGATTCAAAATATTTTTTAAAAGCTGCAGAACTCAAAAAAATGTAAGTTTCAAATTTTTTATCTCATCCGAAGCCTTCAATCCTAAAAAGAAATTTTTGGGCCTATGTTTGAATCTTTTTTTCAGCCACAGAACTTCGGGCTTTCGGGAATTTTTGGTTAGCTGAAAAAGGGTAAACACATCTTAGTTTCAAGATAACCATCTGTGAAAATTTAAGGGAAAATTTGACCATAAATGGCGGCTAAGGGGTGAAAACCATTTTCACTATTTTTTTGCTTTTGGGCGTCACATGACGTAAAAGGGGGCTATGATGCTTTTTTTCAAAAACGCATCCATTTTCTGTCATAACTCCCGAAATTTTCATTATTCTGAAAAACTGGCATCATGTCGAAATCATTTCCCTTTTTTTAAAATTAAGATGGGATGCTTTTGACGTCAATACGTCCTATGACTCCCCGAAATCAAAATATACAAAGAAATTCTGCAAACTACAAACTTTTAAGGTTTTTAACTTTCATTTCATCCCGATCTCTTTTTAAAACCCAAAATGAAATTTTTTGGCCTATTTCCCAATCTTTTTTTAAAAAAACAAACTTCGGCTTTTGGAATTTCGGTTTGCTAAAAGGATTTTTCACATCTTAATTTCAAGATATACCACCCGTAAAATTTGAAGAAAGTTCGACCAAGATGGGGGCTTTTAGAAACGTGAAAAAACCAAATTTTTTACTATTTTTAGCTCTGAACCCCATGACGTCATAGGGGGCTGATGATGCTTTTTTTTTAAAAACGCATACTTTTCTGTCAAAACTCTAAATTTTTTATTATTCTGAAAAACTGGCATCATGTCGAAATCATTGCCTTTTTAAAAGAAAAAATTTAAATGTGTTTTTGACGTCACAAGACGTCATAAGACCCTCACGATTCAAAAAATATTAAGAAATTCTGCGAACTACAAACTGTGTAAGTTTCAACTTTTTTTATTTCATCCTGAACTCTTTTAAACCAAAATAAAATTTTTTTTTCCCATGTTCGAATCTTATTTCAGCCCCAGAATTTTTGGTCTTTCCCGGAAAAATTTGGTTAGCTTAAAGGGTATCACACCCTTTTTTCAAGATTACCCTCTGTGAAAAAATTTTAAGAAAAAACCCACCATAAATGGGGCTGTAGAGCGTGAACAACCCTTTTTAAATTTTTTTTTGCTTTTTACCCTCCCCCTTTTTGGGCATAGGGGCTGAAGATTTCTTTTTTTTTAAAAGCGCATATTTTCTTGTCATAAAATTGAAAAATTTTTATTATTCTGAACAACTGGGGGGTTTAGTCGAAATCTTTTCCTTAAAAAAAAATTTAAAAAGTATGCTTATGACTCACATAAAGTTTATATGACTCACGATTTAAAAAATTTGAAAAAAATTCTGAAAAACTGCAAACTGTGTAAAATTTCAACTTTCTATCTCATCCTGAAGCTCTTTAATCCTAAAATGAAATTTTCGGCCTATGTTTAATTTATTTAAGCCACAGAACTTCGGTTTTTCGGGAAATTTTGGTTTGCTGGCAGGATATTTACACCTTTGTTTCAAGATGTAAACCCTCTGTGAAAATTTGAAGAAAATCCGACAAAAAAGAAGGCCCGTAGAGCGCGAACACCCTTTTTCACTAAAATTTTTCCCGTGACGTCATGTGACGTCATAGGGGGCTGAAATCATTGAAATCAAAATTTCCTCACGTGGGCTAATAACCCAAAAAATTTCTTGTCCTAGGACTATTGCAAAATATTAAAATAAGCCCTTTAGTTAGGAAGAAGAAAAGAATAATTAAAAAATAAAAAAAAGACGGGCACGTGACGTCATATGACGTTTATTTTCAAAAATTGTTAAAAAACCCCGGGGACCTAATAAATGAAAAAAATTTTAATTTTTTCAAAATTTTTAAGTTTTTATAAGGGTTTAAAAAAATTTACGTCCTTTGGGTTTGGGAAACTTGGATCCGCCATAGAAGTTTTAAATTTTCGAAATTTTGGGGAAAAAAGGGCACCGGAAAAACACAAAAAGGGAAAGTAATATACACATTCTGTGAAAATTTGAAAAAAAATCGGCCCCTTAAAAAATGGCTTGGACCCTGTAAAACCTTTTTGTTTGTTAAAAAACAAATGTGACTCTTATATGGGTTCTGGAAAAATTGAAATCGAAAATTTCCCGGTTAATCATTTGTCATTAAAATTTTTTTTGCCCTTTGACCCAAATTTAATAAAAGAAATATTTGTTTAAATTAGAAATACATTATCTTAATGACGTCACGTGACGTCATATGGGCTTTTTTTCCAAAAAGGGTTTTAAAACCCAAAGACCTATATACTGACCAAATATCACTTTTCTATCTCAAATAGGACCGATTTTTTTAAGCATTTAAAAATTTACGAAACCCTTTGGGTTTGAATTTTGAATTTGCTTAGAACCCTGGGCTTTTTGAAATTTTTAAAAAAGGACACCCGGGGTGCACAAAAAAAAACTTTAAAATACACTTCTGTGAAAATTTTATGAAAATCCGGGCCCCCAAAAATGGCTGGAAACCCGTACAAATTTTGTTTTCTATTTTTAATGGGGACGTCAAAGACGGCATAGGCTTTGAAAATCTTTGAAATCAAAAAAAACAGCTTTGAAGCTTTTGGGGGTTAAAATTTTTTATTGCCCCCTTTAAAAATTTCCCAAATTAAAAATAAAAAATTTTTAAATTAGAAATTCATTATCATATAAAGACGTTTACGTGAAAGTCATATGGGCATTTTTTTTCCCCCAAAAGGTTTTAAAAATTCCCCCAGACCTATTACTGACCCAAAATCACTTTCTATTTTAAATAGGACGAAATTTTTTAAGAAATTTAAAAATTTACGACCTTTTGGTTTTTTTTCTTGGAATTTGCTATAGAAAACCCTTTGGGCTTTTTGAATTTTTTTAAAAACCCCGGGAAACCCGGGGTGCACAACTAGAACCCTTTAATATACACATTCTGTGAAAATTTGATGAAAATTGGTTCATAAAAAAGGCTTAGGGGCCCCGTACAAACTTTTGTTGCATTTTCCGTGTGGAAAATCATATGACGTTTTTTTGGCATATTTTAAAAACATAGAAATCAAAAATTTAAACCTTTGAAAACATGTGTCTTTAAATTTTCATTGCCCTTTTGACAATTTCAAAATATGGGGAAAAAATTTTGTTAATTTTTAGAAAAACTTATCAAATAATGACGGGCAGGGGGGTCATATGACATTTATTTTCACAAAATGTTTAAAAATTTTGAGACCTAAAAAACTGACCCAAAAATCAAATTTTTATCTTAAAAAGGACCCCCTTTTTTTAAGCAAATTTTTTAAAATTTTCGACCTTGGTTCGAATTTTTGGGTTTGCTATAGAACCATGGAAAATTTTTGAAATTTTTAAAAAAGGACCGGGGTGCAAAAAACTTTAAAAATTTAAAAAAACACAATTTTGGGGAAAAAATTTTATGAAATCGGTTTCCCAAAAAGGGGTGTAACCGCCCTACAAACTTTTTACCTATTTTAAATTGGGCTTTTTAAAGACGCTAGGAAAATAAAATTTATTAAAAACCAAAATTTTTTCATGGTTTAAAAAAAGCCCCTAAAAAAATTTATTGTTTCCCGGGGTAAAAGCAAACCCTGAAAAAAAAACCTTTAAAAGGAAAAAAAAAAGAAAAAAAAAAAAAGAAGAAAACTAGATGTTTATTCGCCCCAAACGAATGATAGGACTTTCTGTAAAACCCGTGCTTTTAAACCCCAAAAAACGGGAGAAGAAGTTTCATGTAAGTAACAAAAACGGTAGAAAATTTTATGTTCATGGGGATTAATTGACTTTTTATTATAAATAAGGGGTTTTTTTTTCGAAGAAAAAAAAAAAAGTAGCAGTAGTAAATTTGTATGCTTTTTTGGGCGTCATATGAGGGCACGCTCAAAAAATATTAAGAAATTCTGCCAAAAATGCAAACTGTGTAAGTTTTTAACTTTCCCATCTCATCCCCGAAGTTCTTTAGCCCTAAAAAGAAATTTTTGGTCCCCATGTTCGGGCTTACTTTTGCCACAATACTTCGGTTTTTCGGAATTAAGGTTAGCTGGAAAAAAAATTCCCCACCTTGTTTCAAGATGTTCCATCTGTAAAAAATTGAAAGAAAAAACTGATCATAAATGGGGGCTGTAGGCGCGAACACCAAATTTTTTAAATATTTTTAGCTTGACGTCACGTGGGCGTCCTAGGGGTTGAAAAAGCGTTGTTTTAAAAAAGCATCTTTACTGAAAAACCCGGAAAATTTTTTTTACTGAAAAATTTGGGGATTTATGTCGAAATCATTGCCCCAAATTAAAAAAAGTGGTATGTTATGACGTCCCTAAATCACGATTCAAAAAATTTTTGAAATTGCAGAACTGCAAAATGTAAAATTTCAACTTTCTATCCATCCTGAAGCTCTTCAATCCTAAAATGAAATTTTTTTGGGCCAAAAAATTTGAATATTACTTCAGCCAAAAGAACTTCGGTTTTTCGGAATTTCGGGGAAGCTGGCAGGATATGTACACCCCTTTTTTTTCAAGTTGTACCATCTGTGAAAATTCAAGAAAATCCGAAACCCTAAAAAACGGGAGTAGAGCGCGAAAACCATTGTTCAATATTTTTAGCTCTGACGTCAAATGACGTAATAGGGTGCTGAAGTTTCTTTTGTTCCCAAAAAAGCATTCTTTACAGTCATAACTCTAAAATCTTCATTATTCTGAAAAAACTGGCATCATTTTCGGAAAAAAATTTCCCCAAAATAAAAAATTTAAAAAGTATGCTTATGACGTCACATGCTCATTGACGTCACGACTCAAAATTGTTAAAAGAAATTCTGCAGAACGCAAATTTTGTAAGTTTCAACTTTCTATCTCATCCTGAAGCTCTTTTATCCTTTAAAAAAAAATTTTCGGCCCTTTTGGGTTTGAATTTATTTCAGCCACAGAAATTCGGTCTTTTGGAAAAATTTGGTTAGCTGACAGGTTTTGCCCCACCTTTTTGTTTCAAAATGTACCATCTGGAAAATTTTAAGGGAAAAACCCCAACCCTAAATGGCGGCTTTTTTGAGCGGGAAAAACCATTTTTTACTATTTTTAGCTCTGACGTCAATTTACGCCCTAGGGTCTGAAGATGCTTTTGTTCAAAAGCGCAAAACTTTACTGTCATAACTCTGGGAAAATTTTTATTATTCTGAACAAATGGCATTTATGTCGAAATCATTGCCCCCAAAAAAAAAATTTTAAAAAGTATGCTTTATGGGGCGTCATATGCGTAGGAATCAAAATTATGTAGAAATTTTTGCAGAACTGCAAACTGTGGGAAGTTTCAACTTTCTATCTCCTCCTGAAAAAACTCTTTTAAACCTAAAAAAGAAATTTTCGGCCCCAAGTTTCGAATCTTATTTCGCCAAAGAACTTCCCGGGCTTTCGGAATTTCGGTTAGCTGACAGGGGTATGCACCCCTTAGTTTCAAAATGTACCATCTGGTGAAAAATTTGAAGGAAAAATTTTACTATTTTTTTAAATGACGGGGGGTGTAGGAAAGGCCCCCAAACCAAACCAATTTTTCACCCAAAATTTTTAGCTTTGGGTTTTACCGGTCAAAAAGTGAAACCGTCAATTTTGGCCTTTTTTCCCTTTAAACAATTTTTTAAAATTGAAATTTTTAAAATTCCTTCACCCCTTTTGATTAATTAAAAAACCCAAAATTTAAAAAAAATTTTTCATGGTCCCTAGGGGACTTATTGCAAAACATATAAAATAAAAACGGGTTTAGTTTTAAAGGAAGGGAAAAAAAAGAATAATAAATAAAAAAAAAATGACGTCACGTGACGTCATATGACGTTTTTTCACATTTTTTAAAATTTGACACCCCGAGACCTTTCTAACTGACAAAAATTTCTATCTCAAATAGGCAGTTTTTATAAGCATTTTTAAAAATTTTGTCCTTGGGTTTGAATCTTGGATCCGCCATAGATGCTTGGGCTTTTCGAATTTTGAAAAACGGGCACCGGGGATACACAAAAAGAAGTAATATACACTTTTTGTGAAAATTTTTATAAAAATCGGCCCTTTAAATTAAGGGGCCCGGACCGTGTAAAAACTTTTTGTAGTCAATTTCAAATGTGACGTTAATGACGCATAGGTTTGGAAAAACAATTTAAATCGAAATTCAGCCCTCCCGAATTTTTGTCCTTAAATTTTCTTTCCCCTTTGACAATTTCAACATATAGAAATACTCTTATTAATATTAGAAAAAACATTATCATATAATGACGTCAAGTGACGTCATTGACTTTTATTTTTCCCCCAAATGTTTAAGACTCCCAGAGACCTATTTTCGGCCAAATATCACTTTTCTATCTCAAAAAAATCCGATTTTATAAGCATTTAAAAATTTTCGACCCTTTGGTTTTGAATCTTTTAATTTGCTATAGAACCATGGGCTTTTCAATTTTTAAAAACGGACACCGAGATGCACAACTTAAATTAATATACACATTTTGTGAAAAATTTTTATGAAAAACGGTTTATAAACAATGGCTGGAAAACCCCGTTTCAAATTTTGTTTTTCAAGGTGAAGTCATATGACGTCATAGGGATTAAAAACATAGAAAAAAAATTTTTGCCTTTTAAAACCTTTTTGTCATTAAAATTTTTTTATTCCCCCTTTTTCAATTTCAACATATAGAAAATTCTTGTTAAAATTGGGAAAACTTACATTTTTGGGCGCACTGACGCATAGACTTTTAAAATTTTACAAAAATTTTCTTCTAAAAGACCTAAAACTGACTAAATACAACTTTCTATTTTAAAATAGGACGATTTTTTTTAAAAATTTTTAAAAAAATTTCGACCTTTTAAACTTGGATTTGCTAAAAAACCATGAATTTTTTGAATTTTAAAAAACGGACAAAAGGGGAGCCAACTAAGCCTAACAAAATTTTTAAATTTTAAAAATTTAAAAAAATCTTAAAAAAATTTAAAATTATAATTTGGGATAAATTAAAATTCATTCATCCCAAAACTCATTTTGAAATATTGGCCCTTTAAAAATTTTTATTTTTTTCCCGATCAAAGGGAACCCTCGAAAATTAAAAAAAAAAAAAGGAAAAAAAAAAAATAAAAAAAAAAGAAAATTTAAAAAAAAAAAACCCCAAAAAGGGCTTTTCCGCGGTTAAGGGAAAAAGCCAATAAAAAAACTCAAAACCCTTGGATTTTCCTGGTTAGGGAAAAAGCCTTAAAATAAATTTTAAAAGTAAAACCCCCTATAATTTTTTTGCCCTTTGGCAAGAAATCCTAAAAAAAAAAACGCAAACCGAAAACTTTTTTTCCAAATTTTTTCCCCCGAAAACCTTAAAAAAAAATAAAAGGAAGAACTTAAATTTCCCCCCTTCGGGTTTTCGGGAATTTTATTTGGACTTTTTCAAAATTTTTAAAAATTAATTTGTTTAAGAAAAGAAAAATAATTTTTAACTTAAACCCACCCTTTTTTCCTATAATTTTTTGCTTTGAGTCACATGGGCTCATAGGGTGCAAAATTCTTTGTTTAAAAAGGGGGATATTTACTGTCCAACTCTAAAATTTTTTTTTTTCTGAAAAACGGCATCAGTAAAAAAAAATTCCCAAAAAGAAAATTTGAAAGTTTAAAAAAGTCACAAGGGCCATATAAAAGTAAAAAAATAAAATAATTAAAACTGCAAAAACGAAACTTTTAATTTTAAAATTTTTTTTTATCCTGAAGCCTTTAAACCCAAAAAAAAATTTTTTGGTTTGTTCGAACTTATTTTTCCCCCCCCCGAACTTCGGGCTTTGGGGAAATTTTGGGTTTTTTTGACAGGATTCACACCATTTCAAAATGACCTCCGGGAAAAAATTTAAGAAAAACCCACCAAAAATGACGGGGTGTTTAAACGAAAACCCCCTTTTTTTTACTATTTTTGCTGGCTTTTTGACTAAAGGGGGCTAAAAATGTTTTTTTAAAAACGGAAAAATTTGTTTTATAAATCGAAATTTTTTTTTTGAAAAACTGGCATCAAGTCGAAATCTTTCCCCAAAATGAAAATTTAAAAAGTATCCTTTTGGGTCACATGAAATTTATATACGCACGACCAAAAATTTTGAAAAATTTTCCCAAAATGCAAAAGGGGTAAGTTTTTAATTTTCCCCCCTCCCCCTGAAGCTCTTTTAAACCAAAAAAAATTTTTTGGGTCCTATTTCGAATTTTATTTCACCACGAACTTGGGGTTTTTGGGAAAATTTTGGTTAGCTGACAAATATCCAAAACCTTTATTCAAGATGTACCATCGGGGGAAAATTTAAAAAAAATCCCCCCAAAAATGAGGGGGAGACGGAAAAACCATTTTTTCCCATTTTTAACTGGGGGTTAATTTACTCAAGGGGGCTAAAAATGCTTTTTTTCAAAAGCGAAACTTTCCCTTTTTTTTAAAATCAAAATTTTCTTTTTTTCTAAAAACTGGGTCAGCGAAATTTATTGCCCAAAAGAAAATTAAGAATTTCTTTTGACCCAATGACCCTATGACCAGACTTAAAAAATTTGAAAAATTTTTGCAGAACTGAAACTGTTTTAAATTTCAATTTTTTCCCCCCCCCCAAAAAAAACCCTTTTTTTCCCGCCCCCCAAAAAAAAGGTTTTTTTTCCCAAAATTCCCCTTTTTTCCCCCCCCCCCCCCCCCCCCCCCCGGGCCCTTTTTTTAAAAAAAAAAAAATTCGGGTTTTCGGGAATTTTTTAGCCCCGACAAAGGGTTTTCAAACCTTTAAACCCCCAAGAAATCTAAAAAATTTTTTAAAAAAATCCGCCCTAAAAAGACGGCTGGACCCACGGACAAACTTGGTAGTAATTTTTATTCTGACTCATGTGACGTCATATAAAATTTTTAAAAATTTAATTAAAAATTTCATATTTTGTAAAAGGAATTTAATTTTCATTGTCATATCTTTGCAAATGGTAATTGACATCAAAAATCGGAAAACAATACAAATTTATGATTCAATGACGTCATATGACGTTTACTTTTCAAATCAAAGGAAAACAGAATATATAATCTCGCCAAAAATCAAACTTTCTATCTCATCAGAAATGATTTATACGTAATTTTTAAAATTTGCGTCCTTGGGTTTGAAACTTGGGTTCGCCATATAACCTTTGCTTTTTTTTGAATCTTGGGAAACCTAAAATCCGCACAAGAGACGTAAAATAAACTTCTGTGAAAATTCCATGCCAATCCGTCCCTAAATATGCTGTACAGCCGTACAAACTTTGGGACATTTTTAGTTCTGACGTCTGTACTCAAATGAAAATTTAAAAATTGGGTCTAAATGAAAATACACCCACAAAGGATTTTAAAATTTTCCCTTGTTTTGAACCCTTTCAACAGAAATTGACATCAAGAAATCGGAAAAATTTTATCAACTTGATGACATCAAGAGTTCTTTTTACATAAGCAAAGAAACACAGAGACGTATAATCTCGCCCCAAAATCAACTTTCTATCTATCTAGAAACGTTTTTTTTATGAATTTTAAATTTTACGTCCTTGGTTCGAATCTTGGATTCGCCATTTAACCTTTGTTTTTTCGAATCTTGGCAAACCTTTTAAATCCGCACAATAGGTCTAATAATAACTTCTTTAAAATTTCCTTTCCAATCCGTCCATAAAGACGGCTGTACACGAGTACAAACTTGGTACTATTTTTTGGTTTTGACCATGTGACTCATATAAAATTTTTAAAAATTTAATCTAAAAATTCATGATTACCTACAAGGACATTTAATTTTTTTTTCTATGAGCCTTTGCAACATGATAAATTGACATCAAAAATCGGAAATTCTATAAACTTATGACGCAATACGCATAGACTTCGTCTTTACGAAATGCAAAGGAAACAAGAGACATATAAACTCGCCCAAAAACAACTTTCATCTCATCTAGAATCGATTTTAAATTTTTTGAAAAATTTTACGTCCTTGTTCGAATCTTGGTTCGCCAAGAACCTTAGTTCTTTCGAATTTGGGAAAACCCATATATCCTGCACAATGAGGCTTAAATTAAATTCTGTGAAAAACCATGACAATCCGTCCAAAATGACGGCTTACAGCGCGTACAAACTTTGGGGGTTTATATTTTTTGTTCTGACGCAGTGACGTCATATGAAAATTTTAAACTTGAACTAAAAAGTTTTATTATGTACAAAGGGCATTTAACAAAACATGAAGCTTTGCAACATGAGTAAAATGAAAACAAGAAATCGGGAAAAAATTTTTTACAACTTGATGACGTCATATACGTCATATGACGTGTGCCTTTACAAAATCAAAAAACACAGAGACGTATAACTCGCCAAATATCAACTTTTTTATTCATCTAAAAGATTTTATACGTATTGAAATTTGACTCTTGGTTCAACTTGGGTTTTGCCCTAGAACCCTTTTTTCTTTGAATCTTGGGAAACCTATATAATCCTGCACAATGAATCGTAATAATAACTTCGTGAAAATTCCATGCCACGTCCATAAATGACGGGGTTTTCAGCGGACAAAATTTGGTTGATATTTTTAGTTCGCGTTATTGACTCATATAAAATTTTTAAAAATTGAATCTAAATGATCTGAATTTCCACATAGGACATTTAATTTTCATTTCTATGAACTTTGAAAATGATAAATTGATATCAAGGGAAACGGGAAATTCATACAACTTTATACGTCATATCTCATATCGTTTACTTTACAAAATGCAAGGAAACACAGAGAGGAATAACTCGTCAAAAAATCAACTTTCAAAATCATCTAGAAACGATTTTATATGGATTTGAAAAATTTTACGCCCCTTTGGTTTGAATCTTGGATTCGCCATAAACCTTTGTTCTTTCAATCTGGGAAAACCCAATAACCGAACAATGAGCTTAATAAAACTTTTGTGAAAATTCCATACAATCCGTCCATAAATGACGCTGTACAGCGGTACAAACTTTATTTTAAATTTTTTCTGACGTCATGTGACGTAATGTAAGAAAAAATAACATATTCCAAAAAACCATTTTCTTCGGTTCTGTTGATAAATTTTCTTTGCCCAGACCTTCACAACTTAAGAAAAAACAACATGAAAAAGGTTTTTGGAAAAAAAAAAAAATAATAATAATAAAAGACAGAAAAAACCCAAAGGTCTTTCTGCGGAAAACAGAAAGCCCTAAAAACAAAACAAACCCAAAGGGCTTTCTGCTTGCAAAAATCCTAATAATAAAAAAACAGTACAAACCCAAATGACTTTTTTGCTGTGGGAAAAATCCAAAATAAAAAAAAACAGTACAAACCCAATATGACTTTCTGCCTGAGGCAGAAATCCCAAAAAAAAAACAAACAAACCCAATAGGGCTTTCGCTTGAGCGAAACCCTAATAAAAAAAACATAACAAACCCAAAACGCTTTTTTTGCTTGAGGCAAAAGCCCAATTTTGGACTTTCTGCCTACAGGCAGAAAGTCCCCTTTGGGTTTGACTGTTTTTTTTTATAGGACTTTCTGCTACAGGCAAA
>CM037787.1:6113480-6163480 GCA_021229015.1 Solen grandis
CGGCAAAAGTCAATTGCCGTCCCAGAAAAGGTGCCAAACGTAGCGTCATCTTTTTACGTTGTTTTGTATTACGTTGACATCGTTCATAACAATAACAATATGGCGGCTATTCAAACGTCTATTATGTAGAACTTGATAAAAATTCAAAATATTGAATAAGAGAGAATTAAATTGTGTTTTGTCATTTATATACAATTGTCTTGCACTTCTTATTTGCTAAAAAGCAGAAAGCATTTAGCACTATACACTTATTAAAGAAAATGTGACAATCTTATCTGCATGCAAACCCTGTCATCATGATGCTTAAGAATGAAAAATGATGAACAAGCATGATGTTCAGTCCTTGCTAATGCTCATTGAACAATCTGCCGACACAGCACCATGCTCATTTTACTGAGCATGATGCTGGGTCGGCAATAAAGACCCTAATCGTACGTCATACAATGGACTATCTTCCGATCCAGCATGAGGCTAATCTAACGAGCATGACGCTCATTGACCAGTCTGCCGACACTGCATCGTGCTCTTTCCAGCGAGCATCATGCTCAAATGCTTTTGCGCGTATTTTATGTTTTAGCCCGATGTAGCATCATGCTGAACAAATAAAAATGCCGACCCAGCATGATCCTTATTAAACAAGCATTGTGCTCATTGATCGAGCATGATGCTGACCCAGCATCATGCTCATTTCACTGGAATATAGGGGAAAGGGTCTTTAAACGTTTTCCCGCGTTGGGTGAGCTTCACCAGCCTTATCTATACCTTCTATGAATTCAATAAAGGACAGAACAATATCAGTAGAAATATAGATAATACATATAATATTTTTATCATAAATGACGTAAAAGGAGGTGGTCTTTTGAAAACTATTTTAAATTTCCAGTTCGCGGAAGGGCATTAAAACCATTTTTATTTTACCTAAAAGGGAATTTTGAAAATGTTACTAAAATACGTTTTGTCGTCGTACAACCGTAATTCACCGTGGACCACCAAAATGTTAAAATATCCGGGAGCTATCGGGAGCCACCAGAAAAGATTACCTTCTTTTTGACATGAAAAAAATCACCATTTCAAATTTTAATCATATTTGGATTTTATTAGATGTGATGCTCCTGTATATAAATGTATACCGTTATATAAAACATTGACCGTAAGGAGTTGTTTTCATGTGTCCGTAAATTCATCCATATCACCGTATGTTAGGTTTAGTTTTAAATTAAAAGAGTATATCTTAGGATAAAAAATATTCTAAATGAAATAATAAATTAAATATATACCTGATCAATGTAATGGTTCTATTGTAATCGTATCCGATTTTGCATCCGGTTTAAAAACCCACTTTTACCTTTTCAGAAAGAAAACATGAACCACATTTAATATCAAGATGTTATGTCACATTCAGAGTTGCTACATAGCATGTTAAGTGCGACTTTTAGCATTGCTACATTTATAATGTGTAGTTAAGCATTTAAGATAATGATTGGTGTTTTGCATGTGGTTGTTATTATGTCTATGTCCATATTCAATATATTATATTTATTATTTTGAGGATGTTATAACTGTTTGAGAATCATTGTGAATACTTGTCCCCTTTTTTATTTGTTTAATAGATATGGCCATTTTATATTGCTGAAATGAAATCTACAGCCGAACAAAATAATATGATTAGAATAATAAATAATTCTACGCAGTAATCATGAAAATAAAAATTCACAAAAAGGCTTGATTTTCCAACGTAACAATTAATTCTATAATTTAGTGGCGAAATCAGCATAAACATGTTTTCGCCAAGTTGTTAATAAATCCACTAAATGTGCTGATATAATATCAAATGACTCAATAAAATATTCATTTAACAATTCATCTTCTCCAAAAGACTTATTCCTTTTTAGACATTTATAATATCTCTTTCTATCTCAGATGCGCTTATAGGCAAATCTAATTCCTCGAATTTACAATCATTATTATCAAAATAGTGCAAATGAACAAATTCTTCAAACTCTTCATTAAGTACCGTGGAAATATCACTATGTTAACTTGAAAAATAATCATAAAATCTCCTATAGGTATATCATGAGAACTCGACGATTTACGTTTACAAAACAATTTCCAGAAATCTCTAGGTTTACGATGCCTTAAACGTACAATATCATTTTTTTTCTTTTCATATAAGTTGCGTTTCTTTCGTACTAGTTTTTTGTACGAAGACTTATGGTTAAGCATAGCTATTCTATTAATATCTGATTTGTCACTGTTATATAAATTTAAATGAATAAAATAGTTTCTTTTAGCATCTGCACAGTCAGAATCGAACTACTCAGCCTTCTTAAAGGTACATTTATTATCACATGACTGGTTATTTTTAGAATTGACCTTCACCTTATGAAATAATGGTTTGGCTGCACCATTAAGTATACTAGTACTGATGATGATTTGTCGTTTCGTTGGCACATTTTGCCAAAGAATAGTATTTTAGTGCAAGTTGCAACCCCCCCCCCCCAAAAAAAAATGTCAGTTTTGTTTGTTCTTCTGGATTTAATGATAATAAGGCCGAATTTGCTAATTCGTCAATACTGTTTCATAATTAAGCAGGGTGGTGGTCTAAACAGTTATACGTCATATATATTCATTAATTCATTCATTGCGTTTTTTTCTCTCTATTTCTTTCTTTTGTTCTACTAATAATTATAAATAATCCCAGTTTATCTGTGTCTATGTGTTTAAATAACGTCATAAATGACATCAGACGCTGAAAGTTTCATTCTCTGTCGAATTCTTGAAGAGCTTACATGTAGATCTACCCATCTCTCCTCAAAACATGAAATTATAGTTTCATCTTTGGAATGAAGGTTTATTTTATCATTTTATCTTATCGCTTCATATTTTCATTAGAAATTATATATTTTTATGTTCTCAGATGAAGAAATAAGATGTGTTCGACCTATGAAATATTAAGATAGATCAAGCTCCATTTATGATTCTGTATTTATTCCGTAGAGATTATTTTTATCTTATGTAAATAATTCTATCTCCATTTTGATAAAAAAAAAATTGTCCATCGTTATACGCTGCACATGTTTGCGTCAAAGCCGGGATCGAACTCAGTTTAGTTTGATGGATAATGATGAGTTGTGGATTGACGTTGATAATTCTTGATTTAAATTTAGATAAATATATTCTAATTGTCTATTATATGCTTATAACAAGTTTACGCTATTTTTCTTTCTTTTTTTTTTCTTTTTTTTAACAGGGAAGCCACCATCTGGGGAAATAAATGTCAACAACATAGACGACTAGTATCCTTGGCATGTATGTGAGATTAAAAATTAGAAATATCTCTGTCTATCTGCCTGCCTGACTGTTTGCCTGTCTATATATATATATATTTCTCTCTATGCCCTACTTTCTTATTTGTTTGACATTTGCTTGCCTGTCAGTGTCTTATCTTCCTATCTGTTTGTCTGTCTGTCTGTCCTCCTATCTACCTGCCTAACAGTCTGCCTGTCTGCCTACATGAATCTATATATCTGTCTATCTATCTGCTTGCCTGCCTGTCTGCCCGTCTGCCTGCCTGCCTGTCTATCTATAAATCGGTCTGTCTCTCCTGTTTTCCTTTATATATATTTATCTTTCTGCTTATCTGTCTGTTTGACTGTCAATCTATGCATCTGTCTGTCTGTCCTCCTGTGTCTGTCTGTCCTGTTTTCATATATGTTTATATATCTGCATGCCTGCCCGCCTGTCTGTCTTCTGCCTGTAAATCTATCTATATGTGTGTTTGTCCTATTCTCCCATTTGTCTGTCTACTTACCTGCCTGTATATATGCATGTCTGTCTTATCTTTATTCAATCCATCAATTCCTTTTCTCTTATTTTTTTTGCAGGGCCCACGAAGGTACACTCATGCATGGCATATATGTTGCTTGGGTTGGACCAGTACTTAGCACAAAGAATAACCATGGGTCGTTAGAGACTTGAGCCTAACGGGATCGAACCCTGAACCCGATATCATACACGATGCAAGAGCTCAACATGTCATTTCTTTGAATTTTCTTATTTATTTTTTATCTTTATGAGTAATTCATTTTTTTAGCTTATGTAAAGCATGTTTATCCATCTAAAAAAGAAATCATAAGTAACGTGCATATTTCGAGGAAAACAAATGATTTGAAAGAAACTCTCCTATTAATGAAATCTATGAAATCTGGTTAAAGAGCATATTAGGGGAAACTGATTTTAAAGGATTCACCAATAGATTAAAGGCCCTGTCTTATTACCTTTTAAATCAAGTTTCGCTGTCATTCTCTACTACACAGTGCAGTTTGAAATGTGATTTAACAGATGAACAATACTTATTATTTGTTAATACATGTTAGATGTAGTACATGTGTGTTTATTTGTAGTTTTTATATTTCCATTTACATATACTGTGCATTCTGACGTGTTCCCGGCTACCGAATATTGACGTCTGACCATCTTCAACAAAGTCGTGACCATGGCTGAAGCCACAAACCTGTCCGAGGAATGTGATCCTCTCCTCTGTTATCCTTGTTGTGTTATCCAGGTCTGCATACGGCTTCTGCGACACTTGTAAACATCACTTTTGCGAGAGTTGATTTAAAGGTCATTGTGTCCCATTGATATGGAGAGGCCACGTGGTGTTAGATCAAGTGTCCATGCCAAAGGAGAAAGTGGTACCACGTGATCCATTAACTGAACAATGTGAGAAACATGGTCACTTATTAGAGTATTAGTGTAAGAAACACAAAAACATTCTATGTTCTGTGTGTGTGATTTTAAATCATAGAAATTGTGGAATAAGTTTCATTCCTGACGAGACAAAAAGACTTCGGAAACAGTCGGGAGTTTTCCTCTCTCCGTGACAACATGTCGGAATTGATTGAGAGAGTGAAAAAAACCCAAAGAAACAGCAGACGTAAACAAGACCGACATTAAAACATTTAAAGAGGAGACGAGGTCGTAGGTTCGACACATGAAGGAGGAATTAGTAAGATTCTTCGATAACCTGGAACTGTCTTTAGTGCGAGAAATTGATCAAATAACCAAAAAATATCCAAGAGTTGTGTAACCATGGAAACTGACCTGCAGAAACTGTCTGCAGAACTCGATGAAAAATTAAATAAAAACCAATATAATAAACTGTTTGTCGCTATGAAAAAAAACTGAGAAGAATATGGTAGAGTTTCAGTCGGAGATCGAGTCAATACATTCAAAGAACGGGGTCACGCGGTACAGTTTTGAGCCGGACGTGGAATTACAGAACGTGCATTGTTCATTTAAAACCCTCGGGAAGCTGCACGTGCGACGACATGACTATAAGATGAAAGTAAAACACGTGAGGGATATAAAAGTGAAAAGTAAGTCAGACAAGGAGACATGTTATATCCCAGGTATCTGTGTTCTTGATCAGGACAAAGTCGTCCTCTGTGACAACATGAACGAATCTGTCAATCTTATCGACACTAAACGTAACAAAATCGTATCTCAGATCAGCCTCCCCTCATGGCTCTGGGACACGGCGCTCGTGCCTCGTGACGTCACCGAGGAATCAACAACTCGTGACCTCATCGTTTCCATGCCTTGGTCCAGTAGTCTACGTTACATCAGAATGACCAATGACCAGATCACGGACACGGAAAAGGACACCTCTGTTAAAGGTGAGTGTTATGGAATCCAGGTCACTCAGGTTATGGAGTTATGGCTGGAGGAAAGTTGAGATTCTGGACATGAACGGACAAGTCCTGAGGAGACTCCAGACAGAACATGGTTCGACTGTTTTATCGACCAGAGTACCTCGCGGTCAGTCCTGGTTCCGGGATCTTATATGTTTCAAACATGGGGAACAACACGCTGACCAGTATTAGTACACGTGACTGGTCAGTGATGACCACGTTGAAGGGACTGGACAATCCCCGCGGTGTTACAGTGGACTTGGCGGGGTCAGTGTTTGTCTGTTGTTGTGGGGATAGAACCGTCCATCTTGTGGCCGCTACAGGTGACCGGTCCACACAGATCCTGGGGAAGAAAGACGGTTTGTGTAAGTATCCCCTGGCCATCGGCCTCAGTCCCGAGGGAGACCGAATGTACGGGGCGATGAAGGGAGTGATCAAGTGTAGGAATTCCTGCTGACGGAGAACTGAAGGTAAGACTTTACTTCATATTTATATCACAGCCGCCATCTTGAATGTTCTTTATTTTTTTCTTTCATTTTTAGGCACTTACCATTACATCTTATTTATTTATTTACTATTCTTCATCACGGTATTTATTTATTTCATTCCTAAAAGGATAATTATTTTCTTTCAGATGTTATTGTTTATTTCCTAATAATAATTTGTATTTATTTATTAATTATTCATTTATTTATCATTATTAATTTTATTTAAAACTGTGAATGTAGAACAGCCATGATATGCAGCTGATGATGATTTTACCCATTATCATTTAATTGTTGTTATTGTTGTTGTTTTAAGTACCCATTTTAGACTCCGAAGATTTTTGTCTATCAAATTCCTTTCCCCATTTTTTAATTAAAAATGCATATTATTTATTTTAAATCATTATTTATTTTTTATTAGTTTGTTACTTGCTGTTTATTTTTGTTTTGTAAATTTATTAATATTGATCTTATCGTTTTACAGGCAGATCACATGCTTGACAGACAGACAGACAGACAATAAACTTTATTCACCCACTGTAACAAAGTAACAACATGGGGTTATGATCATAATAACAGGCATACAATCCGGTCATAATACAAAGTACCGCAAAATAAACAACAGCTACTTTAAAGGGAGGGGGGTGTACTACACGAGTTTAACCTATTTATAGAACCAAAAGTCGACCTACGCAGCCTCGTGCTGCTCAACACAGCAATAGGTGACTTGAAGATCTAGCCAAGGAGTATTTGTTTGTTTCTCAGGTGAGTATTTTGAAATTTTGCAATAATTACATTTTTAATTTAACAAAAAATAGTTTATATAAAGAAAAGAAAAATGTGGTGTTTAACAGTCAAATGCCTACAGGACAGTTTAAATCAATATTGGTACAGTGTAAACAACATGCAAATTTTAGTTACACAGGGTTATACCACTTTAAACTTTTTTGCAAAGCTCATCATGCAAGTAATGATACATTAATTTGTACATTTTTCTATAATCCGGAAGAATAGGGATAAATATTTCAATGAACGTAATGTTTTCATTACTAAATTTTGAAATTTACAGAGATTGATTAGTAACACAGTATTAGTTGAAGTGAGTATTGATTTATAGTTTCGCGCATCGCCAGACAGATGGAAGTCGGAAATATATTGTTTTCTTAACTGTTCAAAGAACGGACATGTAAATAAATTGGGAATCTCTGACCCAATTTCATTTTTATTACATTTTTTGCATTTTCTATTATCTAGGGGAGTGTCATTCCAACGACCGCGTTCTAACGATTATTTTGAAGCTGACTTTGTCCATTATAACTATCTAATCATATTTTGAGAATGCACTTAACATTTTTAACTCATTTAAGAATATTCAGCGAGTATTGCTACGCTTAGATATTATCATTGCATTTATCGCATAAACATGTTCTTTACAAATGAGCTCGCAAACACAAGTGTGAGGTACCTCCCATTGTTGTATACCTTGCTACATAAAAAACTGCGTAAATCGTCAATTCAATGCATGCCTTGACATTAATTTACATAGTTATTGATAATTATTCGTGTATGTTTCTTTGGTAAACTCTATCGATTATGTACTTCTTGACCGGCACATGGAACTTCACATCATTTGTGCAACTGTCACCCAGCTGCTGCTTTCATAATCATTCCTATTGCCTACTACATACTTTGGATTTAAACTGTAAATTCACTTCTATAAAGGTATTAAGATTTACAGCAGGACTTAAAATCTGATCCCTATAAAGCAGCTGTATTTACGGAAAAATAAAGACACATGTGTTCTATGCATAAATGAGATTTTGAAGAAAACCCTCGGTAAAAAGTACAATATATAAAAGTAACATTATTCACTGTACACACGAAAAATAGTATTAGTGATCATGTATCGACCACTTACGTATACAATTATGAATGGTAAAATTGCATACTTCACCCAGCTTATTTAAATTACCTGTTATAAATGAAGTTTGATTTTACCTAACATACAAATAGAATAGACACGTGAGCTGTACTGTCTGTCTGAGGCACATGATCGAAGCTTTTCAAATAGACAAATATTCTTGCATTGTTAATAGAGCATGAACTATTATTCATTTTTTTACGTTGAAGAATCAATATATATTTCATTTCTTAACATATACGTGACTATCTGTGAGGATGTGTGAACAGCGGTATTAGGTGTGCCCAGTCTATTGCTGAATTTGTTCAACATTTTTATACTGGATATTAGTTCTCGCTATATAGCGGATCTGGTCCATATTTCTCAATTAAACTTCATGTTTGCATTGTCGGCTTATATGCAATACATATATACTGAACACTAATTATCTTTTAGTAAGGAAGCTAGCCAACACTGCGTCATGATTTGAGCAAATCTGGTAGAAAATGTGTTGCTAAATTCTTGGATGGTCCTTCACATCAAGCGTTGTAAACATGTATTTTAGTTTAACGATCATATTTTGTTCCATCATGTGAAAGCGGCAACTTTAAAATGCAAGAAAGGCTAAATATGTGTGCATCATTTATGCTGAAAACATACACACATACAATTAACATACAAGTTATCTTCTGCCTCCAAAACACATTGTTTTGTGTAATAGGCTACATTATGAATTGTAATAACCATTTAACATAATTAAGTTAAAGAGATCGCGTTGAATATAGCCGATCTCTTCATTGTTACTTAATCGCAATGCAACATTTTGTAGAAATGATATAATTATATATGCAGGGAGTATTATGTATTAGAATGTGTGTTATTCCTACGAATCGAGCCGCAAAAATAAATGTAATAATTCAATACATAGCAAAAACATGCATATATATACATTTGCATTTATGAAAAAGATCTGTCTCTCAAGAGGACGCATTATAGTTATACACAATTCAAAGTTGAAAGGCTAATCTTGTTACAGATACTACTGTTTTAATTGATTTTAACAAATGCTAACAAGCCTTAATGGGTAATCGAGTGCACAGTATTGATTTCCAATAATCAGCATTGTTCTTTATAGAATAAATATCAAACCAATACAATCAATCATTTACACAGGTAAACTTAAGACATTCTTATTTCATTTACATATTCCAATGGAGTGCAAATCTCACAACATGTTGAATTAAGAAACTTGATGAAACTATGTCTTTATGAGATTTTTAGACCTTAATTATCAATGTTCACTACGAATGTACACTGTTAAGTCATTCGTCAATTCATATTAAAAGGGGAGTTAATCTTATGAAAAATTAGATTAAACCTATTAACATAGACTTGACTTGGCTATTTGAGTTTACCGTCGCATCGACTGTATTTTAGTCATATAGAGACGCCCAGCTAATTTCAGGTGGAGGAAGACCCCGAATGCACTGAGGCATCCGAGTATAAGCACCGACCTACCGCAAGCCAGCCAGAAGGCTTACTCACATGAAAATCCGAATGACCAAGCCGGGATTCGAACTCACGCGGTGATATATATTAAGTGGATATTATTTCAGGTGTAGCTTTTATGTGGACATATCACTTTGAGAACATAAGACTTTACAATGTAGGCATAAATATACCCAGACTTAGGATCCCTCCTAAAGTATTCACGTGTATATGGAATGCTAAGTACATGTAATACACATGCAAAGGTTATCTTGTACCATCAAATTAAGTTATTCAAATGGCAAGATGACATAGTATGAGTGTATATCAAATTACAAGTTTACATATTGTTGCAGCAGTTTGCTATACAAATTAGAGAGAGAGAGAGCATACACTATTAGCAAGCATCACGGAAAGAAATTATGAGCCATCTAATAAACTGATTTGTATTTTGCTTCACAAGAAAGAGAGAGAGAGAGAGAGGGAGAGAGCATACAATATTAGCATGCATCATGGAAAGAAAATATGAACCAATTTATTTCCTTAGTTGTATGTTGCTTTACAAAGGAGAGAGAGAGAGAGAGAGAGAGAGAGAGAGAGCATACACTATTAAAGGCATCGAGGAAGGAAAATATCGGGCATCGCTTTTAATCCATTCCTTTGCTTGGTACAACTGCATTTGAATTAAAACTACATTAGATTATGAAATGACTGTGGGCATGGCAATGAAAAATCGTCATTAGTTTCTCGATAAAACTGTGTTAACGCTGTATGTATAAACGTTAAACGTTCTCTAAAATACAAAATCACGAGGTGTGACCTTGACCGATCCAGTAGAGATTATTGTAAATTTACCTATCCCTGATGTAATTTGATAATCGCAAAGTTGTGCACATTTTCTCCAGGACAACACGTGTTGTTGTTTTTTTTTTCGTTTTTTTTTCATAGAACTTTCCGAAATAGTTTATTTATGTATTTCCAATTTGGGTCCATTTATCTTTAAATGTAATATAAATTTGAAGAAAATATATTTACGATATATGTCTATATTTGACCTCCTCGCATACAAAACGACATTACACTAAAAGTGTCTCTAAAAATATCCACCCAATCAAGTCCTAGTTGTAGTTAAAACAATAAGGTAAACATGTATTCATATATTTAGAAACCCAAACCGCCGCAGTGTGCCCACAAATTTATCAAGTACCGAAGACATTCGCGAGTTTGACCTTCTTCGGAATGTAAATGTGTTACTTAAGTGATATTACTTAACTGAATTATGATTAAAGACAAGCGACAATTAATGTGATTCAACAACTTGACATATTTTGATGTGTGCAGCAGCTGCAATATGATCATTTGACATTTTATCAATATCGACAGCTTTATTCCAAACACAAAGGAAAGGAGGACACAGGTAATGTATCATATGCGTGTTTTAATTTGTAGGTGACTAATGGTGACATTGGATATTTTATTACGTTTAATAATCGTTAAATTGCATACTATAGTGCCACAAACGAATTACATGATTTTATTTGCTGTATTTCTAGGTTCATGCTAATAGCACAGTTTATGTGTATTCTTAGCGCATACATGTGCGCGTTTAAACTTCCTAGCCAAATGGTGATTAAATCAAATTACTGATATATAACTGATATATTTATGCTAAAACGTGTAGAAATTTAAATTTTACATTGATAAGAAGATCACACTTTGCTGCGTAGAATAGAATGAACTTCTGCATTACAGTTCTTTTTTTACTATCGCCAATTACAATCATACCCGGCTTGAATAAAGCCCTGTCGATAGCTTATTAAACGATATTCACCGTGCTCCCGGACCAATGGTCTAGGTCCTTATTTTTATGTGAGAGAGGTTCCATACCAAACGGTACTATGTAGAAATGATAATTTTATATATTTTAAAAAACAAAAACTAAGTTATATGACATGTATTTACTCTTTAATCAAACAGATAGCTTGAGGTTATACCCATTGAAGATTTGGTTTTTCGAATATAGACGTAAAACAACAATTATCTTTTAAGACAATTGGACATGATGCAGATATCAAAAACATATATTCATTGGTTTACGCTAACATAAAGTATGTATTAAGACCTTAACAAAAGACAGTAATTCGTTGATAATTGAAATAGGGTTCACTGCAAATATCAAATTAATATATGTAATAGTCACGCTTCTATGTCGAAGAAATGTATGGCTATAGATACTAAAGCTAAAGAAGAATAATGTCAAAGCATTGCAAATTTGATGTATTCACTCACAAACATCATCATTATCTTATATGTATTAGGAACTTCAGAGAATATATAATATTTACCTTTAACATTGATATTCACTCAACCTATTTCTATGCACCGCCCATTCTCTCTCTGTATCTCTTCTGTTTCCTTTTTCGTTTACATTCACAGCTCAAATATTCTTTAAATCGATTGCCCGCCTTGATATATAATTTACCAAGTCTTTGAACATGATACTTGTATATTGCCTCTTATTTGCACCCTTTTTATTCGGGTACAGAGATTTAGCGTTTCTTTTGATAAGGCACAACGTCACAATAAATGTACACGCCAAATCTCCATTGTCATCAATGTTGCCTTTAGCATCTTATTTTTTCGCCCTGAAATTTGAAGGTCATGGTTTCGAACCCCGGTCATCATATATTGAACTTATTAAATATTATACTTCCTTTTTTCCGGGGAGCTAGGTATACCATGGTATTTTCGGGACTGGTTGGTCAAAAGTCAGAAAAATGCGTTAAAGTGTAATTATGCCACCATGGCGCGATATACAAATGAGGCAGTACTATATCAGTCACATGAAGACAAACATTTCTGAATGACTTTCTGTCATTTTTTATGATTTTACATATATTAGTCGAGGGAAAAGTATCTAAGTGCATCAGTCATGTTAAAAAAAAACACTATCCACCGCTCGACATGATTAAGATGACGAGTACGTACATAGGTGTTCATTAAATGATATTTACGGAAATATTCTCTAACATTATTTTACACTAGTGCGTAATCGACTCGGTAACCGCAAACAGATCCGAGTCCGCAAGTAAATATCCGGTCTAAAAGAAACATGAAGGAACAAAAACACACGAACAATATTGATTGATATACAATACTTACTGCAGTAATTTCACATTTTAGTTTCGCTTCTGATCACATGAGTGTTTAACTAGATGCCAACGCGATAATCTGAGAATTTCCGTTGAAAATCGTGTGCGTCTGAAAATGGCAAGCAAAATGAATGTAAGTTTTTCTTTTTCTTTTTTTTTTAAATCCCTTTTATATGATAAAATATAAAATAATGTTGAAATGGTATGAAAATTGGTGGGTTTTTTTTTTTGTTTCTTTCTTTTTTTTTTTTCTTTTTAAGTATCTTGTTTCAGGATATTTTAATGTTTCTTAGCATTACTATGCGTTTAATAAAAAGCAAACAAAGTACAACAACAAAAAACAAACGGCAAATTACAATTCGCATTGTGTATAAGTATTACGTGCTGTCGCTGGGAAAACTTTGACAGAAACACAGGAAACCAAATCAAGCAAAATCTCAAACGTCCCTTTGATTTTATTTCATCTTTTGATGCAAGTACGTGTTTCTAGAATAAAATTTAACGAATCGAATAGAACTGATACCAAACAGTTTTGACACAGGTCGACAAAAATGATTTGATTGATAAAACCAATGCAAGCGCTTAAACTATCCAAGATAAATACTGGAACTTTATCGATATCAACCCACCTTTTACCGATTAGTCGGCTAATGCTTCACATATTTGCAGATGTTTGTTGTTGTTTTTTGCGAGGAAAAAAGTATAGTTTTGGAGCTGATATATTTCTGATTTTAGAGTTTCTTATCCCTCTAGCTTATTTAAATCTCTGTACAAATATAACAGTACTTTAGAGACATGGAAACTTTGCATATCATGAACAAATTCAGGTTACATAAATCGTTAAAATTGTAGATCTCACCACGTGGAGTCCACGGCTTATCTATAACCAGTCATATCCTAGAGAATAAACATCTTTCGGGATTATTGTATGATATTATGTTTTATAAGCAAACCATGCCCAATCGAATGAGAAGATGAGAAGTTAACATGCACTAGATATATAACTACAGCAGTTATATTACATAAAACTGCACATAGCATTGCACATATTCAGATGTATTCAGATATTCAGATGTACATATGGCTGGTCAGTTGACAGGCAGTAGAATTGATGATGATGAATATATTAATGGGGTAAATATCTTTTAGAAAATGGAATAAAAATAATTGTTGGTGTACATAGAAAACGCCAAATTCAGTGATGTCTTTGTATTTCAATATATCAATAGCAATTTGGTCTAAGAAAATTAAGAAATGCAACAATGCAACTCACTTTTGGGACCTATTCAGACCCCAAAGTCAGAGATCACGAAGTTCGTTGGACCACAATTGTTCCCACAATTCCTCATATCGAAGGCGATGTCGCTGTGTGGTAGCACTACATCTTTCTCGTGTAGAGTGACCGATATACTATGATGGTAGTATATAAACCCAATATCCTTTTTTTCGTTTTTAATTCTAAGACAATTCCATACGGATTTAGATCTACATAGAGTAGGTAAGGATTAGCCAGATATCATACTCACATGTTCCTTTCTATCCCGTTTTTCTCCTTGAGAATATATTGAAAATCCAACGACTTGAAAGCTGTTCCTTTAAAAAGTTGAATTCATTCTTCTTATAGCTATTACAGATAGTATTAGAGTTAATATTTCAATTCGTTATATTTTCATTTAGTTTGATTTATTTTTATGTCAGTTGGGAAACAACTTCTTTCAATTTATGCTATTCCATCTCGACGATTCTTGGGTTTGACCAGTACTTTGCATCTGGAGAGGTCAGGAAAAATTCAAGCACCATACGGGGCTCTACTGTCGAAACCATAACCTTCGGAACCGCAGTCGGGCAAGTTACCACGGAACCACGGTGAATAATTACGGCTTTCCGCAAACCTGCGTATGGAGTTTGTTATGTTTATTATTATTATTCCTTTTTTTCCAACCAAAATCCAAGAGTTAATTTCAATACTTTACCAGTGTCTGAGCAACATGAAATAAAAATTGCCTCGACAAAAAAGTTCAAATTTTTAAATTAAATCATTTTCAATTTTCAAAGACGTCAAATGACGTCAGATTCAACGTTTGTTTGTCAGTGCTCCAGAGCCTTTATTTTTTGTCGTTTTATATTGATATGTGCTCCCAGTCTTTCAAATTTTCAAATAAGTCACGTAGTAATGACGTCATTTAAAAAACAAAATCCTATTTTTTTCAAAGAATTCTCTCGCTCTAGCATCATACATTTTGAGTCAATCTTAATGAAATTGAGATTGCAGCGATAAAAAAGTATTTTTTATACCTTCAAACATTTTCAATTTTCATTGACGTCATATGACGTCAGATTTTACGTCAGCTTAAAAAGTTTGTTCGCACTTGGCATTCAAATTTCGAAATTTGAAAAGATTAAGAGTTCACAGTAATTAAAGGAATACGCTCGGCTGAAATGAAAATTTAACCATCAACAAACCTTTTAGTGTAGATCACTTTGACATGAGTTTCCTTTTTATACACGCTATATTTGTGAAGATATAGCTGTTTAAAGTTTGTGATTTCGATCGGCTATGGCCGCCGCCATCTTTGTTCATGTTTACCTTTCTGTGACGTCACAAATACCCATTGAACCATATCCCGATCGATGAGTGCGATTAATAGGGGTTGTGATAAAAGCATTAAAGGAATACGCTCGGCTGATTACAACTAGGTTTCAATTGAAAGATATTGATGTAAATAAACCAATTAAATTTCTCATTTCATTGAATCAATCGTAATAAGAAAGAAATTGTAAGTTAAAGACGTCTATTTAAACCAATTTGCTCCGCGATATTTTTTATTTCTATAATACATCTTTGTCATTTTTACCGTGAAATGCTTGCAACTGCGGTTATTGAAAATTTGTGTGGTGTTAAACTGATTGGATAAGAAATCACTGGCAAGTCTTTGTAACAGACTAAGTTCATATAAAATCGCACCTCAGGGCCATAAAACACGGCCATAAAACGAAGCGTGCGACCGAGTCACCATGTCAACAGACAATTGATGTGCACGTTTTACTGAAACGGACATGTAGAGTATAATCATCACCACAAACATACTAAATGCATTTTATAAATATGAAAGAAAAGTGTTGAATCCACGTTTTATATTATAATAATCTATATTATGCTATTTTACGGAAAAAGTCTGTTTAAATAAATATATATAAGTAAAAGTATCGTATCGCAATGAGCTCATGTTAGTGTGATATACAGAAAGTAGTTAGCATAATTTACATTATATTGCTAAATTGCGAGCAATTAGGTGTGTTAATCATAATTACAACACGGTGTCCCTTTGATTCGTCTCTATAGTATTTCACAGTTACCGTCATTGCAATTAGATTTCTACTTACATGATACCGCCCCTTTTATATATTTATATGTTTGATTAAAAAACTGTTTAAAAATTGTTGATAATTGCTGTAATGATTTGCGCAATTAAAATAGCGATGTTTGTGAGAATGTGCATAAATGATTGCGTGACAAGGGGTATTGACTTTAGTTATGGTTCGATCACTATAGCAGGAAGTTTTGAGATATTTCTTAAAATGGAGTGTATAGTTCCTTACGACTTGAGCCCGAATATACTGAGGAAGAGCTGCAACTGCTTCAAGACAATGACGTACGGGAGGAGGAATATTTATGTGCTGAGGACTTTTGTCTGTGTGATAACTGTGTTATGATGCCATCCAAATATGGAAAATGTATGTTGCAAATCGAGTGACTTGGTTGTTGGAAATTTAGATGAACTTACGTGCATTACGGACCATATGGACTTTCACACCTTAGTTCTGAATGATTCTGTTTTAGAAGTTGCATTCATTACCATTCTGGCATACAAAGGTCATAGGACGAGGGCTCCAGACTCTCTCACTCACGAGTAAGAAAACAATAAAATGATCATAGTTTAATCTTTTAATAATATATTTTCATCATATTCAAATAAAATATACACTTAAAATGTCCTTTAAGTAATTAAAATTACTTTTTGCCTTCCTGTTTCTTTTTGGGGGTAAAATTTCTCCACAACACACGTAATTCCCTTCTATATTTCAATGTATGTACGCAACCGGAAGTGTGTCTGTGACGTCACGATTGTTGTAAAATAAGTCTCGCGAGACCACGAGACGTAAACAATGTCTGCGCCCATGTCTCGGAGCAAATTGGTGTAAATAGACGTCTTTAACTTGCAATTTCTTTCTTATTACGATTGATTCAATGAAATGAGTAATTAAATTGGTTTATTTACATCAATATCTTTCAATTTAAACCTAGTTGTTATCAGCCGAGCGTATTCCTTTAAGATTTCATGGCAAGTACCGAGTTTCGATCTTGGTCCTAAAATGAAATTTAAATGTTACAAAAACCCTTGATGCGTTAGAAGCATGAACATGGACAGCATATCGGCATAGAGGTTTACATTCTATTTTCCGAATGGTTTTCTCTTTAGGCATGTGGTTATGACGTCAAAAAAAAAGACAAAAAACATCCCTTTTTAAAGATTGCTTTCGCTCTGGTATCATGAATTTGAGTCAATCTTAATTAAATCTTCAGAATCGATAGAGCTAAAGTTGAAGTGATGCATACTGCAAGAAATGTTTGTTTTGTCAAATGGTTATGACGTCATGCATACCAAAGCGAGAATTATTTTTAAAAAATAATCATATAAAATCGCCAATTAAGCCAATGAACTTGGAAGATATTCATGTTTGATGGAATGCCTACTTGAATATGTGAACAACAAACCTGTTCGCATTCTCGAAGATATTTTGTTTTTGATTAATAGAATGTAAGCTGAACATGTCATTGCAAAAAAAAAACAATTATTTTTCTTCAGTCACTTGATGTTAACGTCGTTGAAATATAAAAAAACAAATATTTCAATTTGTATTTGCGCTCCAGCGTCATGAGTATTGATTCCAATCTTAAGCATACCATAATGAATTTATATTTTGTCACTTGTTTATAACAACATTGATTTGTAAGCAAAATGTATTAAAAAGATCATAAGATAGGATATATTAACTTTAAATAAGTAATATTGCCGTACCTTAACATGCGCAAAAAGGTCCAGAAATTTTAAATTGATTACGTTACCAAACATGACTTATTCATGTTTTTCGTAAAAGGGCTAATTCATGAAAATCTAATATTTGAAGAAAGAAATGAAAGCGGTCATAGGGTTGGTTGAGCAAGATCCGATTGTTCTTTTGCAGGGAAAAAATGCCTTCGTTGAATAATGAATTGTGATACGTTTTTGAGTAAATGAGTCGCATTTACGATGAATTAGTATAATTATACTAGAGCCATAAAACCTATACGGATATCTTATTGCATTTGCTATCACGACTATCCGATTTTCTGATAAAAATGATAAATGCATGTAAATCTACCTATCTGTATATCTACCTATCGATTTTTATGTTTTCTAAAGGTTTAACGGTTTCTTTTTCTAAATATGTAAAAATAAGCAAATATATAAAGCAAATGAAATGTTTATTAAAATTTCAAAACTTTTATAACGTTAATAATGACATAGAACGAAGAAACCATTTCAATGATTTTGCTTACACATCTTTCTTTGTTTCCATCTATTTTTGCAAATGTTAAATCTGATATTGTTATGCGTCATTATTCCATTTCTTTGTATTGACTTACATATTCAATACATTTGAAATAAGCAAACGGAAAGCCGCTTCGTTCATATCTTATACAAACGACTTCTATTTATTTATTTATTTATTTTATTGTTATTTTTTTTTTATTAAAAAGAAAAGGCAATAACAAATATATATGACTAAGGAAAGTGATTGATATAGCTTCCAGTGGTCAAATTAAGGCTGAAAAAGTACAGGACACTAACTTAACGAAACTTGGTGCATAGGGCGACCCGGTGCGGCCCCGAGTACATACTTAGTTAATTCTTATGCCACCTGCATCGGGGTATTCGTTCGTAGCTAGATATAACGAGAGCCACAGAATTTAGCATTTCAGCTACACTTGACCATTTACTGCTGAGCTCTTTCCAACGTTGTTTTAATCGTTAAAAGCTTTTCAGAGTAAAATCATTGTGTCCTTTTTTTCACAAACAGCAACTCAATACTACACCACCGCCGCTTTTGTGTTGTTACACGCAAGACTGAAAATAAAATGTCGAGGGCTATGAGGGCTAAACACATTCTATTTTTTCTCCGCACATTTGGTTTCTTCATTTTAAGTAATGAACAACATATGACAGAATTTTCTTTTAAAATTTCTATCAAATAAATATAAATATATTCAAAAATAATAAGTAACTAATGAAAATAAACTTTTTTCTAAAAAAATGTAATACAGTTTCGTGTTGTTGTTGGTTTTTTTTGGGGTTTTTTTTTGTTGTTGTTGATTTTTCTCAGTATTGTTTTTTTTATTTTTTTATGATTTTTTAGTGATAAATCTTCTGTAAAGAAATTATAAAATAACGTGTACAATGGATATTAGGAATTAACAAACGAACGTATTCTCTACATGCATAGGGGAATCTTTCTGAAAACGGGTTTTCTTTTAGAGAAACATGTTATTTCTCCGAAATTATTTTATGTCATTGACAATAAATTAAAGCCTTTTTTTTATAAATATGTATTCAGAAATTTATGTGATAATTCTTATATAATTATTAAGCTTATAGACCCGACCCCGGTGATCGAGTGGTTTGGGGCGTCCGCCGCGGTTTCAAATCCCGACCGCGACATTCTAAACAAGTGGTTTTGCTTGGTAATAAGCATATAAGGGTAGTTCCAGGACTGGTTGGCCCGGTGTCATGTTGTGGTATCATGCCATATACCATTTGCTATCTGCGTCAAATAACCCCCCAGATCCCAAAATGCTGATTGTCTTGATTTAAATTGATATTACCACACCCGATTAATTTAACACTATCAAACATGATCACAAAAATGCCCCGACCAAGCTCGACAACAAAATGTACAACACTGTCTCCGGTGGCCGAAAGTTTAAATGTCTACGTACCTTGGAAGCTGTAGGTCATTGATTCGATCTCCGATAGCGATATACAGACGTCGAGACAAATTGCACCGGTAGTTCCCTGTTTGATGCTTAATATATATACAGGGTAGTTATAGGGTCGCTTGGACCGGTGTTAGGATAATATCACCGATGTGTTATCATGTCACACGTGTCCGGAGTCATACTGCAGTGTGTCAGTACCATAATTAAATATTTCTTAGTTTCCAAATAATAAATATAAACTGGAGGACACAAAACCCAACTAACAAACAAGCAAGTTTTCCCGACCGCTAAAATACCGTACTTTACTCCCACACTATCATTCAATATTTTAAATTGACATCTTTCCCGTTTTTTTCTCGATACTACTCATTTCGATGAGGAAAAAATAAATAATTTTGATGCAAAGTTTTAAAGACGCCGCACGTGGTTTGAAGCACAACTTAAATAAAGCAAAGCCATTTTAGAATATTTTAATAGCATGTGTATGCATCATATACAAACAGCGGGTCTAAATATTTCCTCTACGCAATGATATTTGCCATTTTACCAAATTCATCCGTTGTTGGCCGTTTGGTTTCGAGATTCCCAAAGTATCAAAGTGTGCCATAAAAAGTACTAGTAAATCAGAGATGTCTTTTTCTTAATATCCGTAAATTTGTGTTTTATTTTTTTATTTTTTTTTTATTTTTAATTATCATTTGTTCTAGTATAATTATACCAATTCTTCGTAAATGCGACTCATTTACTTAAAAAACGTATAGCAATTCAATATTCAACGCAGACACTATTTCCCGCAAAAGAAAAATCAGGTCTTGCTCAACCAACCCAATCACCGCTTTCATTTCTTTCTTAAATAATATTTTTTTATGAATTAGCCCTTTCACGAAAAACATGTATAAGTCATGTTTGATAACGTAATCAATTGAAATTTTCTGGACTTTTTGTCCATGTTAAGGCCCGGAAATATTACTTTTTTTTAAAGTGAATATGTTCAATCCTATGATTTTTTAAAATATATTTTGCTTACAAATCAATGTTGTCATAAACAAGTAACACAACATTTATTCCTTAAGGTATGCTTATACCATGGAATGAATAATTCTTATATTTTAACGAGGTAGAAATCAAGTGACTGAAGAAAATACCCTTTTTGAAATGACATGTTCAGCTAACTTTCTTTTAATCCAGATTAAAATATATTCGAGAATGCAAACAGGTTTGTTTTCACATTTTCAAGTAGGCATTCTATCAAACAAGAATAGCTGCCATGTTTGATGACGTCATCACTTGAAATTTTCAAGACCTTATGAACGTACTAAGTTTCGGCATTTAAAAAAAAAAATAAGTTCATTGGTTTAATTGGCGATTTTATATGAATTTTAAAATATATGATTCTTCCTTAAGTATGCATGACGTCATAATCACGTGACAAAACAAACATGTCTGCAGTATGCATCACTTCAATTTTAACTTTATCAATTCTGAAGATTTAATTAAGATTGATCCAAATTCATGATACCAGAGCGAGAGATATGTTAAAAAATGCTTTTTTGTCTTTCTATTGACGTCATAACCACATGACTTAAGAGAAAATAATCCAGAAAAAAGAATGTAAACCTCTATGCCGATATCCTATCCAATTGTCATGCTTCTAACGCATCACGGGGGCTCTGGCACATGAAAACGTTATTTTAGGACCAACGTTCGAAACTCGGTATCGCCATGAATTCTTTTTTTTTTAGAAATTTGAATGCCAGTGTGCACAACGACATCTTAAAATACATCTTCTGTGATAATATCAAGATGACCGGACCAGAACTGAAGGCTCTAGAGTACGAACAAACTTTTGAAGCTGACGTCAAATCTGACGTCATTTGACGTCATTGAAAATTAAATATAAATGAAATTATAAATTAAAACTTTTCTAATCGCTGCAATACAATTTTCAAAAGATTGAGTCAAATGTCATGATACTAGAGCGATTTATTTTTCAAAAAGATGTTTTTTTGTCGTTTTTATGACGTCATAACAACATGATATAATAAAAAAATCCTTTAGAAAGTAGAAATAAGAACTCTAGGCCGATATACTGTCCAATTTCCATGCTTCTATTTAGAGCGGGAACAAACTTTTGAAGCTGACGTCAAATCTGACGTCATTGAAAATTGAAACACTTGATTTTAAAATGTTATTCTTTTTTCTCAAAGCATTTTAATTTTCATGTTGCTTAGCCATTGGCGACATATATTAATTAAGTCTTGAATTAGCTTGGAATAATAATAAGAAGAAGAAAAAGAAGAAGAAGAATAAACATTACAAACCCAATACGTTTCCCGCAAGTTTGCGGAAAGCCGTAATAATAAGAATAAACATAACAAACCCTATACGTATTCCGCAGGTTGCGGAAAGCCGTAACAAACCTTATACGTTTTTAGCAGGCTTGCGGAAAGCCGTAAAAAATAAAGCAAATGCTAAAAAACAGAAACTGCTTATGTTAGTTGAATGCTCGAAAGATTATATAAGTTACATTACTCTTTTTCTTATATTTCTGGGTGCAAGATCAGCCATAAATAAATATTTGGGATACATACATATTTTTTTTATTTATTTATTTCGATGTCCATATTCAGTTATATATTGGCACGTAGGCAAAATATTATAATACACCCTGACAGTTGAAAATTAAAACTGACCATATGCTTGATAACCAGTATAAGGATTACTGAATTGTGAATAGTATTATTATCTCTCTCTGTCTCTCTCTCTCTATCTCTCTCTCATGAAAACAATGCAATCAAGCAATGAACATTAGTGGACAAGTTTTATTGTATTGAAATAATATTCAGAAAGTTGCATATATAAACATGACTTTTTTTAAAAATGTTTGCAATTGTTTTATATGTAAAACAACAGCTTGAAGAAAACTGCATTGAATAAGGAGTCACTCTATTCTAAGGGGTCATGAAAGTAAATGAAACTTAACAACATCGTTTTCTGTAAAAGCAATTGCGAATCGCAAAATTCAAATATATAACATAATTTAAACTTTATTTTACATTGATTACGAAACAAGTTCTTACAACCTATATTAATCTCTCTCGGTGGCCCTGATGGCGGCGTATGTTGTCATTATTGTGGGAGGAAACCGGAGAGCACGGATAAAACACACGTGCCTGGACGGGCTACCACTGTACCCCATCACACACGCGACCAGGAATCGAACCCGGGACGCATTGGTGACATGTGAAGCACGTTACAACTACGGTATCCAGAAACCCTATTTATAAATGAAAAATAATGACTTTTTCACATTTTTCCAAATGACAAATGTTACCCCAACGTAAGGATAAATTTAACTGTCTGGAAAGATAGATCCGGAATCATACAGAACCTTCTAATACTGTTAACACAATCAAAATGCTAATGAAATTTTTCACAGTGATTTTTACTTTCTTTTTTTACAGATACATTTTGTTTTCTCTTCAAAGATTTTACAAATGCCCGTGGATTTAAAATCTAATCAGTTATTTATGATCGTTTTAAATTTAATTCCTTATATATGGTAACTTAAGTATGTATGGCCGTCTAGAATTATTGATAATGATAGCCCATATTGCATTATTTTTTATCTTGCGTGCATTTTCCAGACCCTGCGATCTATAACGTAATCGGATGTTTGGTGTATAGGTGACAATTTTGATGTTTTAAATAAAAAAGTTAAATTCACAATAAAAAAGTTGTTTAAATCAATAATAAGATAAGCGTTTATTCTGTATTCAAATGTATGTACCACAACACCTTTCTGCACAGTTTGTCCCACATTATCATCCGATTAAATGATTGTATTTCGTTCAAAATTTAATGTGGGAGAAATCAAACGACAACGCGTGGAAAAACAATAATATTGTTATTACTTCTACGTTTCGGCTAACACATTCATCAGGATGAAAAATAAAATAAACAACGAAAATGACTTCAACATAATAAAGGTAACTTCAAAAAAATGAGACAATGAAAACGCTACATGTTCTATTTATCAAATCAGAACGTATAAGGTATTGTTTCGGATATAAAATACAATTATTTCATATAGCTAATTACTATAAAAAAGCATGTACCTATCGCGCAAGTAGTCATAGGTGACACATATCAATCTACTGTTTAAAGCAGTTTAGAATTTAGACCTTCAGGAACATATGAGTTTTAAGTATATGTATCAAACCTGTTTTTTTTCGTTTTTTTTGCCCCGGCGATCATGTTGTTATTAATAATTTTAATCGGCATAAATGAGAAATCATTCAAGTTATGATCTTCTAAATTTAAAAATGCAAGGTCCATACAATTCCGAATATCAAACCTTTGACTGTTCGTGCGTTTTGAGACATTTTGCTTGGTCTGATCAACAAATTGAGAAAAAGAACCACACGGTTGCCATTACTACCCTATGAAGAGATACAATGACTACACGTGTTGTTATTACCACTATATAAATGGGGAAAAAATATCTTTTTTCAATTTTATTCGAAAACTTTATAGTATATACATTACAGAATGAAGCGTTATATTCGTCAATGCTCTACCAATGGAAACAGTATCTGATTCATTTAAATAGAAGGAACAATTATGTACAATAACCCTTGGTTTATCTAGTATTCCCGAGAAAGCAGTGAAGTGCAATGGCGTATAAAGATAACATATATTTGCATGATATTGGTTAAGCAAAGAGTACGGTCGATTGACATACATTCGATAAGATATGAATAGAATCAAAACAAATGTGAGAGGTACTGGGAAACAAAGGCATGGACATCGATTTACAGCGGCAATGAACCATCTTAACAAATTATGCTAAGGATCAGTTATTGTTCGTTGCATATCAAAGCACTAGATTGGAATGATTTGTTAAAATGGTTTTAACAAACAACTTATGAAATATATTGCCCCAACTAACCAAATAAACAAGTTAAGTGGTATAACAGGCGGTGATTAATATCCCGTTTCATTTTTATGACACATTTAATGATTAATGAAAATGTAAACATGGTGTCACATGAAAGTGAATGTCACAATTCCGCGAGAAACTGTGATAATGAATAGTGCATGTGATTATGAATCAATGCCGTGAAGCGATTTTAAAAATAAATTTATTTTGAAAAAAATGACCGGACGAAATGCAGTGCAACGGAACAGGACTACAAGGTCCCCATATATAGCACCACATCAAAAAACTTGCTTTGGGATATAATGTAAAATCTATGTAAAAAGAAAAGAGAGAAAAATATAGCTAGTTTATGTTGCTCTGCACAAAACTTACATTAAACATATCTTAATCGATACAGAATGAAATCCTTAATCGATACAAAATGAATGCTGTAATGAATTTTTGTTTTGAAAATAAGGCAATGCTAATAGTCATAGAAGTTATGCATATAGTCATTATGTAAACAAATAAATGTCGTTATATGTTCAGGTCTCAGGAACCAATCCTTTATGCATGAGACACCATGTCACGAGAGAAACATATTCCTAGCAGAGATAAATCAGTTAACCCGGTATCAAGAGGTAAGGTCTTTCGAGGTCAACAGACTAACCTAGATTGTTTTAGTGTAAGGTGAGTCGAATCAGGGAAACATGTTCAGATTGCGTTATTGTAAGGGATTATAATCAAATATGAATATTCATCAACTGGCATTATTAAAACTGATTGTATATCGTAATAATATATCAAAAACGATTATTATCAACATACGATATTTTACTTTATACTTTCGCCGCTATACTTTTCGGTGTCGCCTTATCGCCACCTTGGGAATGGTAAACATGAATTGATATACTTGTAATTTTGAAAACCGTTTTTTTTTCTATATATTGAATGCACTTATTTACCGGCATTGGTTGTATCAAATTGTCATAATTGTAATATACCGACGGATTATATTATATGGTAATTTGTTTTGTCTATGTTTGGGAAACCCTGCGTATATGAATTGTATTTTTTACAGATGATGAAGAACAAAGTTTACCCCACGTGCCAAATCAGAGTGCACTGTCCTCGACAGTAACTACTCGCCAACACTTGAAAATAATGAATACAGAGAATACAGTTCGAGTTCTAGATGCATTTCATGATGTAGTTTTCATTGGGATGTTTTTCGAGCAACATACTAAGGAGAGAGTACAAGAAGTTACACTATTTGAGGGCGAAGCTTTTGTGACTTTCCGCGACGCTAAAGGTGAGCTTAGGAAACTTAATGGTACAAGTTTAATATTTTGGTAACGGATAACATATGAAAATGAATTGTCGTCCCAGATCGGATAATATACTTTAATTAATTAATTTGTCTAATAATGTATCTAAAGGTAATATACGGTAGGTCGGTGGTTCTATCCGGGTACCTCTGTGTACTCGGGGTCTTCCTCCACCTGTAATTAGCTGGGCGTCGCTCTATGATTGAAATACTATCGCAGCGATGGTAAACCCAAATAGCAACAACAACTTAAAGGTAATATAATTTAATCATGTTTGTTTTATTATTAGTTTAATGGCTTGTCATATGTCAGAGTGACTGTTTCCCTATTACGTCTCAATGGACCCCACAAAATGATCATAAACAAAACAAACGCGAAATCTTATTTACAATAGCGGATAACTATGGACATTCAATATTTAGAAGACACTACATGACCATAACGGTTGAAATAGATGTTTGATTTCTTCACAAAGCTTCAATTGCATTGATATAGATTGACTTATTATATTCCTTGCTGTACATGCCTGGCCTTGTCGGTTAATTTTTATTTACATAATATGAAAATTCCGCATGTCAAAAGTGACAGTATACATTTACAATGTATTTGATATGATTTTGAGGAGAACCCGAAAAACTCGTTGTTAATGTTTTTTGTGAAAACTTTTTTCATGACTGAAACAATATAAAAGCGATTATTTTTCATTGTAAGTTTATTCGTTTTGTGTTACAAAGGTGCGGAATTGGCACTGAATGTTTCTGAGAAAATGGTTGGTCGATCTATCAGAGTGTTTCCGGTGGATCCATCTGAACAACACTCTCAGAACATCCGTATTCAGAAACATGATAAAGGTAAGGACACTGGCTTCCACTGTATTATACGGATTATGTAAAAATAAGTCACCGTTTTTGTCTCGATATCCAGATAAAACCACCGATTAAATGAAAAACGGTTGAAAAGTAACAAAACAAGTTAAATGTAAAAAAAATTACATGACTCCGATCTTTCAACATACTATTCTGAGCACAAGATGCTCAGATGCGCTTGAATTATGAAAAACAAAAATAGTTTAAATATCCGTTTCTTCCATCGATGCTGACCATGTTCTATATTCCCACATATATTGCATTGTTTATATTTTAAACATAGTCTTACATTGTGAACATGATATTGATGTGGGCTAGGGTGCGAGTGGTAATCTATTCTTAATCGTAGATAATATAGTTGAAATTCGACAGCAACGACAGTAAGCAGATTACGATTTATATAGGACCGATAGAAATATATTCGTTAAACCTCTTAAATTTCCTCAGTATGCCGCCTAAATGTATATAAATTAATGAGCCGGAGTAGTATACACGATTACGTCAGCTTTCAATGAACAATGATCTCTTATTTTATTAAATAATAAGTTATTGTTTAATGTGTCACTTATTTAACGGTAGAACAAAAACAAATACTGTAAATACTGCTTTAAACAGTCGCTATCAATGATTCAAATGTTCCCGCAGCAATGCACTTTACTTATTGATGTGTATCGATGTTAACAATGGACTTTTGTATGATACGGCTGCATTCACCAATACCAACATTCTGAATCCCCAGTCAGACGAGAATCACAGCCATTTATACGAAACGTTCGCTTATCGATTAAAAATCCTATCGAAAGAGTTCGAAACATGGGTCGAAAGCCATCCATCAACTAATGCAATCGAAGTTGAACAATAATTTTGATACTACTTTCACCATAAGTTAAAATAGTTACGTATAAGATGAGTCAAATATAATGTATAGACGAGCCAGTTTACAAATATTCACGCTGAGATACAAAAATCAAAAACCGTGGAAAAATTCGTGTGTGTACTATCTGACCTCTGATAGAAACGGAAGAACAACTAGAAGTCGTTTGTTTAAGATACAAACGAAGCGGCTTATCGTTTGCTTATTTCAAATGTATTTTTAAAGGTAAGTTTATACAAAGAAATGGAATAATGATGCATATTAATGTAAAATTTAATACGTAAATGATAATTTTCATAAATATATACTTATGTTCAAAAATAAGCTAAAATATTTTTTTTTTCATTTTTAGCTTCTTAAGAAGATATTTAGAAAACATAATAATGGATTTTATTTGATTACGCAACCGTTTACTATTATGCAGTAAAAACAACAGGACAATTTTAACACAATACTATCATCAATATTTTTTTCTTGCGTTATTCAATCGATATTTATTTTTTTATTTTTTTTTCCTTAATTTAATACCTTTTTCTTCGTAAGCATATGACTTAACAAAAAATCATTGCAATTTGATGCACATAATTGAAATTGTAAAAAAGAAAAAAACATACTTTGAAATCCATGACTTTCAACCTTTAAATTGATAGAGTTTTATATTTGCAAAAATAGATGGAAAAAAGGCAGGAGTGTAAGCAAATCATGAAAATAATTTCGTATTTCTATGTAATTAACGTTATAAACGTTTTGAAACTTTCAACAATTATTTTTTTTTATATATTTTTACAGAGTTAAAAAAAGAAACCGTTAAACCTTTAGAAAAAAGGCAGAATTGCATGTATATATACGCACCGTTTACTTTTATGCAATAAAAACAACAGGAAAATTTTGAGACAATACTATCCTCTATATTTTTTTCTTGCGTTATTCAATCGATTTTTAATGTTATTTTTTTCTCTTAATTTAATACCTATTTCTTCGTAAGCATATGACTTAACAATAAATCATTGCAATTTGATGCACATACATGTAATTGAAATTGTAAAAAAGAATAAAACAATACTTTGAAATCCATGACTTTCAACCTTTAAATTGATTGAGTTTTACATTTGCAAACAAAGGCAGGAGTGTAAGCAAATCATGAAAATAATTTCTTATTTCTATGTAATTAACGTTATAAACGTCTTGAAACTTTCAACAATTGATTTGCTTTATATATTTGCTTATTTTACAGAGTTAAAAATAGAAACCGTTGAACCTTTAGAAAATAGGTAGAATTACATGTAATGTCATTTTTTATCAGGTTTGCGGAAAGCCGTGATAACAAATGCAATAAGATATCCGTAGTATAGGTTTCCTTGCTCCAGTATAATTATACTAATTCATCGTAAATGCGACTCATTTACTCAAAAACGTATTACAATTCAATATTCAACGCAGGCACTCATTCCTGCAAAAGAACAATCGGATGTTGCTCAACCACCCCAATGACCACTTACATTTCTTTCTTCAAATTACTAGATTTCCATGAATTAGCCCTTTTACGAAAATCATGAATAAGTCATGTTTGATAACGTAATCACTTGAAATTTTCTGGACTTTTTGCGCACGTTAAGATACGGCAATATTACTTATCTAAAGTTAATATATACAATCTTTTGATATTTTTAAAATTTTGCTTACAAATCAATGTTGTCATAAACAAGTGATCAACATAAATTCCTTAAGGTATGCTTAAGATTGGCATAAATACTCATGACGCAGGAGCGCGAATACATATTGAAATGAATGATTTTATGTTTTAACGACGTCAAAATCAAGTGACTATAGAAAAATGTATTTTTTTTTGCAAGGACATGTTCAGCTAACGTTCTATTAATCCAGAAAAAAAAATATCTTCGAGAATGCGAACAGATTTGTTTTCACATTTTCAAATAGGCATTCCTTCAAACATGAATAAATGCCATGTTTTATGACGTAATCACTTGAAATTTTCAAGACATTATGAACGTACTAATTTTTGACATTTTTGGAAATGTTAAGTGTAATTGGCGATTTTATATCATTTTTTAAAATAATTTTTGCTTACGTATGCATGACGTCATAACAACGTGACAAAACAATCATTTCTTGCAGTAAGCATCACTTCAATTTTAACTTTATCAATTCTAAAGCTTAAATTAAGATTGACTCAAAATTCATGATACCAGAGCTAAAGAAATCTTTAAAAAGAAACGTTTTCTGTCTTTTTGATTACGTCATAACCATGTGACTTAGAGAAAATAATTCGGAAAATAGAATGTAAACTTCTATGCCGATACGCTGTCCAATTTTCATGCTTCTAACGCATCAGGGGTTTTGTCACATTTAAATTTAATTTATGGACCAAAGTTCGAAACTCGGTATTGCTATGAAATCTTAATCTTTTCGAATTTGGAAATTTGAATGCAAAGGTGCACATCTATATCGTAAAATACATTTCTGTAAAAATATCAAGAAAATCGGACCAAAATTGAAGGCTCTAGAGCGCGAACAATCTCTTAAAGCTGACGTCAAATCTGACGTCATATGACGCCAATGAAAATTGAAAATGATTGAATGCATAATAGGTGCTTTTTTATTGCTGCAATTTCAATTTCATTAAACTTGACTCTAAATGTATGATGCCAGAGCGAGAGAAATCTTTGAAAAAATAGGATGTCTTTTAAGACGTCATAACCACGTGACTTAAAAAGAAATCTTTCAGAGAAAAGAAAGTAGACCTCTGGGCCGATGAGCTGTCCAATTTTCATGCTTCTTAACTTTAACATAATCTCAGCCCCTCAATGCGTGGGTTCGAATCCCGGCAGGGTCATTCGGATATTCATGTGAGGACGCCTTCCAGCTGGCTTGCGGTAGGTCGGTGGTTCTACCTGGATGCCTCCGGGCATACGGGGTCTTCCTCCACCTGTAATTAGCTGGGCGTCGCTTTATGACTAAAATACTATCGAAGCGACGGTAAACTCAAATAGTCAAGTCAAGTCTAGAACACACACGGTCAAAGTCCTGGGGCTCATCAATATTGTGCCAGCATACAACATGTTTCGCTGGAAATGTGTAGTTGACAATTTTCGAATTAACTTGCAGTTATTATTGTATTGATGGACTCCATGTCCAAGGGAGGACTTTCAATTTACATATCGATCAAATTATTCGATGTCACGCTTTATGCATTTCATTATCCTATAAATACCTGTACTCGTTTGCATTTTTCCATTTATAGCGTGGTTTCCAATCGTCAAATTTACGTTAGCTATCAGTAGATTATATAACATATGTTGAAAAATAGTATAAAGTGTTAACAAATTCATCATACAGTTTGCTGTGACAGTTGCAAGACATATTTTGATCAAGTGGATACGGTACCTCTTGTTTGCGGTCATCAAGGTCCATGTCGTGGGTGCAGCAATAGGCGTAACTGTACTTGTTCATCCTGCGGCGTAGTTACAGGTGTGATTTTAACTTATTGTCTTTTTTGTAGAAAGGTAACGTTATTTGATGAATTAGAATACACTTTGAAGACATCAAGTAAAAATAGTCACTTTGGAGTGAATCTATTTTTTAAATGGTCTAATAATGATTGAATGGTGAACGCTTTAAAATCTTTAGAATTAATTTTGTTTAAATTCTAGATTATCGATTAAAATGGCATGCCTACAACCAATTATTTATATGGCGATAATATGTTTTTCAGTTTTTTGTGGCATCTGCACAAACGCATTTGATGAGGTCGATACGATGTTCCTTATTTGCGGTCACCAGCGCGTATGTCGTGTATGTAGCTCGAAGTGGGAATGTAGGTGTTCATGGTGCGACGTGACTACAGGTGAGATGTTATTCTTGAATGAACCGATAAGCGACTTTAACGGTTAAGAAAATGATGACAAACATGTTTATTAAGAAATAATGAAATACAAAATGACATTGCTTTATAAAATATAGTAAAGAGTGTAGACCTTATCAAGTTCAAATCGTCGGACAACTTCAGTAACCGAAATTCAATTCGTAAATGCATGCTGTTTTCAAGTCTAGGCTTTTAATGATGAATACAAATGCCTGCAACCAAACATTAAAACGGCGGTACAACGTTTTATTTCACTTTCGTGTGACCTGTGCAAAAACGAATTTGATAAAGTTCAATCGGTGCCTTTTTTGCGGTCACGAGCGTGTATGTCGTGTGTGTAGCAGGAAACTGGACTATAGGTGTTCTACATGTGATATATTAGCTTTGGATAACCATATGGGCGAATTTGAATGTCAAATAATTAAGTATGGTACAATACATAGAAGAGTAGAAAGCACTTTTTTAATAAAGGATGTGCTAAGTTCGTAAATAAAGAACATTTCATGTATTCAGGTTAAATTAAAAAAAATCAATTGAATATTTTGCGGCGGTTTGTAATTGTCAAACAATACTTATACCTTGTTGTTCGGAAGTTTTACTTATTATTGTCAGTCACTAAGACACTTTCTTACCACCAAACATCCAGATACTAATAATATATGTTTTTCATTGTTTGTTGTGAGAGGTGCAATAAAAAGAAAGCATAGTATTGATGTATTTTCTTTAAAATTCCAAAAGATTTAAATTACAGTCAAGCTTTCTTTCTTTCCCTTTAACAATATGTTTCCGCTCATTTCTGAAAAAAAAATCCTGGGGATATTATCCAGATAATTTTGACTATTGCTTCGGTCACATCACTCACACGGAGCACGTAGCATCACTCATTCAAACTTAGAACTCGTACGCATCTGCGAGTTCTTGCAGATTTTAAACATTGTATGTTGCCGTACAATGTCCGTGGTAGTTGTCATGTTGCTTCGAGACTTGCACGGATCAGATAAGAAACTGAATGTAAGAAATGATGCGGAACTGGTGTGGAGATCGTGCGAAACTCGCAGGAAGCTTGTGGGAAGCTCTAACCGCACACGTTCAAAGTACTCGTAAGAGCTCTGTACGAGCTCCGTGCAGATGCCACGTGAGCGCCGCCCGAGGTAAAAGAAGTTGACGACGTTGCTGAGAGTTAGAATCACTATTAACTATGAGTGTGTGTCAATTTTATTATTAACTTGAAGTGTATATTTAAGCTATTCATCAAAACTGTTACTATGGATATGAAAACGTAGCATAAATAACGAGGACGCTTATATATCATTTTTTTTTCATTTTCGTATTGAGTATTTTTTTTTCTTATTTTTAACATGATATTTGAAAATCAGAAAATTATATATATATGTTTATTTTATAATCAAATGTGTAGGTAGTTCCAACTGTATCACTTAATGACAATGTCCTATAGCTCAATTGTGTATGTGAAAAAAAAAATATTCTCAACATTTAAGTGTTTTTCGTTTTTTTTTTTTTTTGTTTTTTTTTTGTTGTTTTTTTGTTGTTGTTTTTTTCATTCTTTTTACCTCACCTGCTCTTCTTTTCCACAATTTCTTATACTTAGTCTGTGGTGTTTACTGTTAAGGTTATGCTGCTTTCATTACATGACTACTTCGACATATATCTTTCTACCTACCATCTGAAAATAACTGCAAAAAAAAATAGAGGATGTCCTTGCCATAAAAACAACACAACTGGCAGAACTGAAGACACTTATTAATTCAAAAGGAAATTAATATGGTCAGAACGCAAATAAATCATTAACATTGATCTCTTAATGACAAGAGCAGAAGAAACATAAAAGAAAAAAAGAAAGATCCCGCAATTTTAATGATTGAACATATACTTTTTATCAATCAATATTTTTTACCGTATAAATATTTTTAGAAGATATATATATTTTTAGAACATAAACAATTTTTATAACATATAAATATTTTTTCTGGGATAAAATAAATATTTCTTATTATTGAATATTTTTTATTGAATTTTACAAAACTACACACGCCATAGATAGACGTTAAGCGTTTCTTTATCTAACATATTTGAATATTTATTCAAACTGTCAGATATATGGGGACGTTTAACGTTCAGGTAGATCGCTTGTAACTACATTAAAACACAGAAGTTAACGTCATGTCTGTGACAGGTTTGTGACGGTGGAATCAATGTCATGTTTAGTGGTAGGTACCTGTGAACCGACTGTTAGTCTTAATAAGGTCTAATAACAGTTGAGAGATCAGAGAATTTGCTGCCAAACATTTATAAATTATAAGCAATATAACATTTCTATTCCATTTACATTTACATGTCGATAATATGTCATTTTCTCAGTTCGTTGTGGAAGCTGCAAGAATGGTTTTCCTACAAAAGAAACGGAACTGCTTCCTTGCGGTCACCAACGTGTCTGTCGTGTTTGTGTCAGAAACCGGGACTATGTTTGTACATCATGTGACGTGATAACAGGTGAGTAAATAACTCTAATTAATTACCGGTAAAGGCGGTGCTCAGATGCATAAATTGTGCGTCTTGCCCCGTTTTAAAATCCAGCAAATACTATCTTAATTTTAGAGTCCTGAAGGAATGAAAGTGTTCAATAAAAAGCTACAGTCTAACGCATTTACATGTATCATTAAAACAAAAGAGGAAGGCTCCCAAATACCACACATATAGAACCAAACAAAAAAACAAAAAAAACATGTCCCTTCAACAGTATATTCATCAAACAAATCTTCTGACAACCACTTACAATCTCCTGTTCATAGCAATAAAGGCAGGGACAAACTTTCAAACTGAGGGGCTAACCAACTCAAATATCGTACTTACATATCATCATCATCATCATCATCATCATCATCATCATCATCATCATCATCATCCTTATCATCATCATAGCATCATAATTCATCATCGTAATCATCATCATCGACATCAGCATCATCATCATCATCGTCATCATCACCATTATAATTCACCATAATCATCATCATCATCATCATCATCATCATCGACATCATCATCATTATCATTCATAATCGTTATCATCATTCATCATCGACATCATCATCATCATCATCATCATCATCATCATAATTCACCATCATTCATCATCGTCATCTTCGTCATCGACGTCATCATCATCATCATCATCATCATCATTCAGGAATTTAAGCGATATAATTTTGTTTCCCAATAACAACTATCATTCTCTCCCACTCCCCCCCCCCTCTCCGTTGTACCTATCCATTGTGACTAAATGTTTTAACAGACGTTAACTGTTTATTTTTAATGAATCTACGACCTATATCTTGTGGCCATTAACAATTATATTTCTATTTCTACGAAAACGGTCACCATATACCATAATCTTAGTTTTGTCAAAATTAATATATAACTTCCATTTAGAACAGTAATCGTAAAAAAAGTATTTTTTTTAACCGTAATGTGTCCCGTGTATTGGTGAGCACTCACTGCGAGCTATGTAACACTGACGTGTCACCTGAGCACAATCGGAGTATGACAAGGTATACCAGCGTTTGCCGGACCTCCACCGGTGATGATTTGGTTCATATCGAGTTTACAGGTCACATCGTTATCCATCGGGAATATGAGAATGCAATTATTTCTTTAGAATAGGTAAACAAGAACGTGTGGAGGATGATCACGGTTTTTCACCAGAAGTATTTCGGAACCGCAACGTGACATTGAGAAAGGGGGCCCAAATTCACGAACTTTTCTTAATATTAATTAACTTTTAAAACTACAGGTATTGCCTTCTTTCGCCAGGACAAATGATTGAAATATTATCAATGGGGCGTTAAATAAGCACCAGTCAACAAAGTGCGCGATAGATAAAGGGCAGAAAATTGACAAGTGACCAATTAAATCAGGTGAGTTGCCAAAAATTAAATTATCGCATTAAACATTAGGGTATCTTTGTTAAGCATATGCGTGTCCACTTGTTTTAATTATCAGTGACTGCCACCCAAAACTTCGATAAATTGTTTAATGGTGTAGGCTACCAATTCACATGGAGCACAAACCCGGCAATTTATAAATACTTAAACGAGTTATTGCTTTGGTAACATTGATACCAAAAACATTGTACATGTTTATTTCCTGCATGAAAAAAAAAACAAAACAAAAAAAACCCACTTCTTTCTGAATTAATGATTATGGTAAAATGTTAAGCAAAGGCCCGAGAGTCCTGAGAGCTGCCAATTGAAAAAATAATGCTACATTATCCTAGCTTATAAGTATGTGCAAGGCAATTCATGGGATTTTGAAATCATAGACTCGTAATAATTCAATGGAATAAAAGCTTTCAGAACAGATACTATAACGCTCTGCTATGATACTGTCATGATAAAAAATAATAATAAAAAAAAATCAGTATTCAAAATTAAGCACGCTTTAGCCAATTGCAGACTAAATGCAGAGAGCCTGTCTGTAGCAAATGCAAAGAGTATGTCTGTGCTTCAAGTAGGTGGCGTGCATAGAGACACCCCGTGCACTAACAAAATCTCAATTAGGAGGGAGGAGGTTCCTTGAAGTCGGCCAATTAGGGTTTTATGCAAAGTTTTGCAGAAAAAATTAGAGTTGAAATAATTGGACTATATAGTAGAATTTGGGTTGGGAAAAATTGGATGTGATGGTTTGTCGGTTTGAAGCTGAATAATGTTATTGTTTGGTTAGCTTTTTCCTAGAAAAATTGAATAGAAGGTGAATTAGAAGTGCAATAACATTTTTAATCTTTTAAATTTTTGAAATACATGTGAGGGATTTTTTCATGGTTATGTAAGTAGAATTTTTGCAGATTATTTAAAAATCATGCTTTATAATTATATTGCGTAGTTTCAAAATGATTTTATTTTATGAAGAGTAAATCAAAAATTTTATCTTTTTCAGTGTAATGCACTATCAGGGAAACGAGAAACCAGTGTACCTAGAAGGGGAAAACAAAGTAAACAACATTACATGGATACAAAAATTTGATAGTATTTAAGGGAGTAAATACATTAACAGAGAATTAATGTTATTTAGAAAATTAAAGACTAGCATTATGTTTAATAATTATAAGTTCTTTGTTTCTAACCATTCCAAAATTTTAAGATGTAATTGAAATTTAGAAGCTTAAAAGTAGTAATATTTATAATAGTAATAATGTTGTTTAACTTAGCTATGAAAAATGATTAAAACCCATGTTTATTGAGAAACTATAAAGCATTGCAGTAATTTGTAATATTTAATTGTACCGTTTTTAGAAAAATCGTACTGTTTTAGTTTGAGAATTATAAAATTATCAGGTAAAAATAAGAAAGAACCCTATCATATAATTTTATCCCTAAATAACTAATTAAATTAATACATAGATATTTTAATATTTTTAGGGATTAAAGCCAGCATTAAGGGAAATTTTACGACCAAAATTTTAAAAATAAGTTTAATCCCTTTACAATTTGGGCGATTTGTTGGTTTAGGAATTTTTAATTGCTTTTTGTCTGTATCAGTAAGTTTGGTTTTGTTGTGTTTCATTGTTGTGGGTTTATGTCTTTTTTGTTCATTAGAATTGCCTAAATTTAAAAGTGGAAAATTTCGAAAATAACGACGCCACATTTTAAAACATCTTTTACATATTAACATCTAAAAATTATTTAAAACTTAAATCTATTCTTGTGTCTTTATTTCTTAATTTAAAACATGATAAATTTTCTTATTCCACCCCTATTAGAATAAACTGTTGAATTAGTAATTTAACAGATTATTCTTCTATTTATAATTATTTAAAAGTCATCTGTGTCATTAAATCTTTAGCCATGTGATATATACCCTTCATTTTTATTTTCAGATTAGTCTCATAAGAAAAACCTGACAAACCTTTTTTTGACATTAAGTAACAAAACTGAGTGATTTAATTTTCCCCTTTGTAAAAAATCTTCCATAACTTTCTTGAAGAAATTTTAAATCTACAATTAACCAGTTACAAAAATTTCGTCTTCGATGAATTTTTTCAGCAAGGAATTAATGCCCCTTTGTTTTGAATTTTGAAGGGTCGTTTTAATGGTTCTTATTTTAATTTTTCTCTTCATTACTAACTTGATTCCTATTTGACCCTCAAGGGGTTCAAACTAACTAATGAAATTTTCCTTTGTTTATAACGTTTACGTTTTAAATTAAATATTTCCTCAGAAAATTTAGGAAAAAGCATATAATTTAACATTGAAAGACCTTTTTTAAAATATTCTTTTTTGTGACTCATACCCAAAATGGAATTTATCTTATGAAAAATATTCTTTCTTTTTAACAAGTTTAGCTATTTTTATTAAAACTCATAAAAAATTCTAAACCCTTACCATGGAACACATTGAAAATTCTGGAAAAAATTCTTACTGTTTTATTTTAGGTGTGTACTTTTTTTCATGGAAATTAAATTAAGGGGAGGTATCCATAACTTATTATTTTCCTTGGGGAAATTTCAATCAATTTTTAAAGGGAATAATTCCCTTTGCAAATTTTTTAATCAAGCTTTATACATTTATGTTTATATTAACTCATTCCCTTTGTATGAACAAGATTGCTATTTCACAGTAGTATTTTATAGTTCTAACCCAATTTTTAAATAAATTTAAAAATTTATTTAAAAACGTAGCTAAGAAATGTGAACATTGAAGTTACAAGGTTGTCTGTTGCATATTTAATGGGCCTTCAAATCTTTTCCATCCAGTAAAGTGAAAAATACATTTTTTGGGTTTCGCTTTAATTGTTAACACAATTATGCTGTTGAGATTATTCACCAAAATAACTTTTGGTTTTAACTATGTTACCCTTTGCGGGATATCCCCAAATGTCACGTGTGTTTCTTATACAAATTTTATTTTTTTTGTAATCAATGTTATTTGATACAAAACAAATTTAAGATATTACTGTAAAAATCCTGAAAAAGTCAATTTAAAAAAATAATTATAAACTAAACAAGAATAAAATAAATTCATTTTTAATTTTGTTTTTTAAATATAAATTAATTTGATCAATCCTGTGTATCTTTATTCTGTTCAAAATTTAATAATACAATGTTTTGTAGTCAAGGAAATAATTAAATTGGGCACAGTGAACTGTATAAGGTGTTCACAGGGAATTACCTTGGATGGAAGACAAGGTTAAATATCTATTTTTGCAAATACATTTATAATATTTTAAAAAAGTATCCAGTTAAAAAAATATAGTTTGTTTATTTATCAGCAATTTTAATTTTACTTGTTTAACTTAATCTAACTCGAATTCACCTTGTATATGTTCATTTAATGAATAATTTAATTTATATTGCCTAAAACTTTCTTCTTTTTTATATTGTTAAATGAGATATAAAATGAAGTAGAAGAGGAAACAAAGCCATTTTTGGTAACCCAAAAAAAAATTTAAGCGGTATTCCGGGTTTATGAAGTTAAAGGGATGAGATTATTTAGTTTTTTAATTTAGGGTTTTCCTAGGATTTAGGGGTTGGTTGATATAACGAATATTAAACATGCAATACATATTGTTTCTTCAGGAATTAAAATTTTTGTTAAAGGTTGGATACCATTATATTATAAATTTCCAAACATAATAATAAATTTGAAATAAGTTACTTTGATTGTCAAATTGAAACGGGGCTTTCCTAAATATTATAAACTTAGCATATATTTCAATGTACTATTTTTAATATTCACAATCTTACAAACACCATGTAACATATAACATCTAGTTTATGGGAACTCTTAATTTAAGTGCAAATATATCTCCAAAAATTTGTTTTGGGAACCTCTTTTATAATAATTCTAGAGGCATTGAAAGGAATTTTTTTCTTAACAGAATTCAATCGCAAATTACTATAAAAAAGTGTATTGTTTTCATTCCATTTCAATCAGGAACATTTATTTTATTTTTTCGAATTGCAATTTTTTTTGAATTTTGGGGACTTTGAATCTAGTTAAAGCCTCTTAATTTTTCTAAGGGAAACTATTAAATTTTCCATGTGACTTTTTTTTTAATCATAATGTTCATTCAAATAAAGATAATTCATAATAAATCCTTATGTAAACTATGAACGTTTTGAAAAATTTAAACGATTCCTTTATCTAATTTTCGATCCAACGAAAGAGCCGCTGTTAATAAAATTCCATCCACTCGAGAACTAATTTTAATGATTGTAAATGTAAAAATTTAAATATATTATTTCGGTATAGAAATTACATCATACAAATACTTTTATTACGCAGCTGGCCCAATAAGTTGTGTCAAACAAAGGGGTAATCATCAAAATTTACTGGATACTTTTTCATTTTGAAACCCAAATTTTTGATGTAAATTAAGGAAAAACCATTTTTTCTTATGTCTCTATTTTAATAAATTTTTAATTTAAATTAATTAATAATTAAAAAATTTTTTTTAAAAAACTAAACAGTATTAGAATATCAGAAATCTGATCTAATTTCAGGAAGTACTCGTTTTCACTATCACACTATCATCAATCCTAGCTACTACTACCACTTCTATCTATTAATCCTACCTACTCTAATCATCAATGCTAGCTACTACTACCACTACACCTGTCAACACAACATAACGTATACTGGTTAGTGGGTCGTACGTAAGACACGTGCAGTTAATAAGCGTGCAAATTGGGGACCTCTCTATCATGAAATAAGAAAGTCACAAATACACAGTGAAAGAATCCAATACACAGAGGAAAAGACAGGTCGTGTATAATCGTACTATCCAAAGGAAACGATAGTATTACGTTTTAGATGTCAACTCAAATCAGGAAAAAAAAATGTGTATATTAGATCTATATGACACTTTGTAGATTTAAATGAGATGTAATGGTTGAAAGGCTTATCTTAGACGTATCTGTTCCTCTGAGTTATATATATATACAAGATTTATGCCATGTATACAGACAAATATGAATTACAAATAGAAAATTGAAATGACAATTGACAATAATAAAAGATAACTCACCAACCAAAATCCGTCCAATACGAAATATTGAGAACACAATCTTTAAACTTTAATTAAATAATCACTTTGAAAGTGTCAATGTCCGATCCTCAAATTTGTCGATCCAACGATGAAGGTCCATGAAGGTATATGTCCATCCACCGATGACATCCAACAAGATCAATTGTATATGTACATGTATATGAAACTATATATGTATGTGTCCCGGGATGTATAAAATCCGTGCGCACTCAAGTAAACAAAAAAAAGGTCCACATATAGGTCCATGCTCCTGGCCAACTGATCAGCGGTGTTGTCTTAGACAAGAACTCGCCAACGTAGACTCAACACATCCAAAACACGACTCCAATCTCCATGTTCAAAATACGTTGGGCGCCATTGTTGCCGAGGCCGCTCAGAGGGGTTCAATGAGAACAACAACAACAATTAGTTTTTCCTTGCCGTCGTTTATCACGCCGTGTTTAATCTGTTGAAGATTAAAGAATTCAGTTAAATATTTAGTAAAAAGACATACAATCTTAAACAAGACAAAGTAGAAAGACATAAAACAAATATTTGAAGGTTGGTGAGCTTTACATACACGAAAAATGGAAATCACAAAAATAAGAAAATATTACAATTACTTTTATACAAAGCACTTATTTTCTATATTAACAAAACATAACAATAAATAACCAAAATGTAAATACCTGACAGAAATGGAATTTCCGACAGAACACATAATTTTCTACGGTAGTCCGCCATAGCTTGTATTTGACTGTTGTGATGTTATCTTTGATTTCATTGGGTAATATTAAAAAGGGCGCGCGTTAGTAGAAACCAATATAATTTTAGTCAGTCTCCGTAATGCAGTTTTGATCAGACCAAGTGTTTATCTGTCCAGGCCAAAAACTGCTTCGTTCTTATTATTCACACGTCCGTAATCTGCGCCTACATGACAATTTCGCTCAGTTTGAACATTTTCCTGACATCTTTTCCTCTTCCATTTACTTCTGAATATTCCTTGCATTGTCTATTTCATTTTGAATATTCCTTACATCTTCCAGTTCACAAAAATATTCCTTGCATCAAATATTTCTTCTTAATGCTCACAAAGGAGAAATCATCTCCGCAGTATATGCACTGTACTAAATTTTCAATAATATAACATAATTCAGACAGAAATCCTATAATCAAACATGATATCTACTTTCAAAGTCTCAAAAAGAATGATCTACTGGCGTCTCACAGAATGTTTTGCTCATGTCTGTTCCTATATTTTAACATGGTTTGAGCTATTTAACTTCTACCTTTCTCGCAACTCACAATTTTCAACACATTTTATCTCATTTCCTCACTTCATAAAAACCATTTGCAGTTTTCTTGCCACTTTTTTATTCCAGAAAACTCATCAAGAAAACGATTCGCTAAAACATTATTTAAATGTTATTTAAGCCAAGTTGTCCCCCCCCCCCAGAAACCTTGAAAAGACAAACACGTCAATAGAAGAAACGATCTCAATCAAAGTGCTATCATAGTTAAATGATCTCCACATACTCCCTTACTGACCATTTTCTGTTGCACAGTACTTTGCAAACATTTCAAGAGGGAACCTAGTTTTGTCTTACCAATAGTAACATGACATGAAACACATTTCCTTCCACAGAGGGTCAGAAACTCGGAGCCTTTGTCCCTCCATACCAGTCAAACCTCAAAACACTTCTATTACTCGTGTTTAAGTCAATTTGTTTACGTCTATTGCTGCCACTTTATGTTATAATGAAAAAATTGCTGACAACGATAATGATGAGAAGAGGAAACAATGCTAGCATTCAAAGTCTTGCTGTGTGATTGCGTTTAAATCTTTCATCAACCCTTCAAGGTTGGCCATCTCTGCTGTAAGCTCCTCAGTACTCAGAGACTTATGAAAGAGAATCAACAATGCAACCATAATTACAACTTGTATTTGTTGTTGTTGTCTTAATTTTTGTGACTTTCTGGGGGTAAGTTAAATTATCAATGGGGGTGAATCGTATCCCAGCTAGTAGATGAAAAAAGTGATCTCACTAAAAATGTATCTGGATTTTGTATAGAAAATTAGGAAATTTGTTAGGTTACCTTATTATGATTTTTATGTTAACCAGGTATACTATCTACAAACATATAAATGGCCTATCTCTCCATTTCTAGATAAAAGGCTTTGAATCAGATGAGCAGTTGTTTAAAATGTTCGTGATTAAACATCATTTTGCAAATATTAGCTGTAAACATTCAATTCCGAAACCCATGTTAATAACGTCCATTACCTGTATCTCTGCCTCTGCCTCTTCTTTTCCGGTTTTAAGAACATCTGGAACTGATTTTGGCGACACCATGGGTGCGGGTATCATTGACCTCAGCTTGATAGGGCCGCTAGATATGGGGGCTGATGTTTTCTTATAAGGTGGGGTTAGTTGATTTAATGATTTACAAGGCATGGGTTACGAACACATGTCCAGGTCTGCGTTTCACAAAATATCTCAAATTGAAATGTTCCTTTACTCAATAATTTAATTTCTCTATCACCATAGATTCAAAGCTTTATAAAATATATTAACTACGTTCTAACAGTGCATGCTAGTACTAGTAAGCTGGCAAAATTTCTAGTCTTTATGTCAATAAAAAAGATGAATTAAGACCTTCAATAGTTTGCGACATGGAAAACCTTAACCCGAGATAGGTTTCATGAAACATATTCCTGATAGTTGATAAATAAAGGATATATATTTTGAAAACTGTTTTATAGGAGCAAAATGTATTTAGATAAACGGTAATACACGGGCATTATTCACAAAGCAACTCAAGTTTTTTACTTAAGTAAAAAGTCAGTCATATTTGATAGAAAATAATGTTATTTTATCATTCCCATATTTTGAAAAGAAAATTCCTATACAAAAACGAATTTTTCCCATCATCTGGTAAATGTATTTTGCGTTTATTAGTTTAAACTTTCGGAAAACATAATATTCATAAAAGTTTATCAATCTTAACCGTTTACTTTATATAGACTAATTTTGATGCATTGGCAAACAGAGAAGGTTATCCTCTATTTACTTGTAGAAAACTACAGCTCAGATTCTAGTCGGCACAGCAAATGCTATTTAAATTTCATTAGATTAATATTCATCAAGTCATAAATTTGTACATTATTTTTTTTTACACAGTAATGGATATAGATGTCGTCTGAATACAACACAAGATATGTTGCTGTCTGAATAACTTATTTTAAAACAACTTAACAAGATCCCCATGTCTTGCGTTAACTCTTTTAACCAGAATATACATATAAACATTGGGTCCCACATCATGATGGTTTTGCGGTACCCTGTTTAGATTCATCTGACAATTTTATGCCAACACTACAAATGTAGAGGACATCTAATTGTTGAGAACACAAACTATTTTTGACAAATAAGAATTGAGCAGTCCATTTCGTATAGCTGTGAAGTATAAGTGACATGTCTTAAGCAATTCAACGATTATTATGAAGCTGACTTTGTCCATTATAACTATCTAATCATATTTTGAGAATGCACTTAACATTTTTAATTCATTTAAGAAAATTCAGCGAGTATTGCTACGTTTAGACATTGATTTTATCATTGCATTTATTGCATAAACATGTTCTTTTCAAATCAACTCGCGAACACAAATGTGATCTGATTTAAATCAATGGAGGTACCTCTTCAACAGGAACGGTTTACGTCGAATATATACCCATTGTTGTATGCCTTGCTGCTCAAAACTTCAAACAGAAAACTATATTGCGCAATGATTTTTCATTGAACTAAAACTGCAGTAGATCTGATCAATAAGCTAAACTGATAGGTTTGTGTTCTTGCGTAAATCGTCCATTCAATTCATGCCTTGACATTAATTAACATAGGTATTGATAATTAATCGTGTATGTTTCTTTGGTAAACTCTATCGATTATGTACTTCTTGACCGGCACATGGAACTTCGCATCATTTGTGCAGCTGTCACCCAGCTGCTGCTTTCATAATTATTTAGCTGGAGTGTAAATTTTGATTTAATGCGACATTCATTACAAGTCCGTACTTAGTAATGAAAAACATGATATTAATTCATGACATTTAATTTCCTTTGGCCTACTACATACTTTGGATTTAAACTGTAAATACACTTCTATAAAGGTATTAAGATTTACAGCAGGACTTAAAATCTGATCCCTATATAGCAGCTGTATTTCCGGAAAAATAAAGGCACATGTGTTCTATGCATAAATGAGATTTTGATTTACCCTCGGTAAAAAGTACAATTAATAAAAGTAACATTACTCACTGCACACACGAAACATAGTATTAGTGATTATTTATTATTCGACCACTTACGTATACAATTATGAATGGTTCAATTGCTTACCTCACCCAGCTTATTTCAAATACCTGTTATAAATGAAGTTTGATTTTACCTAACATACAAATAGAATAGACACGTGAGCTGTACTGTCTGAGGCACATGATCGAAGCTTTTCAAATAGACAAATATGCTTGCATTGTTAACCGAGCATGAACTATTATTCATTTTTTTTACGTTGAAGAATCAATATATATTTCATTTCTTAACATATACGTGACTATCTGTGAGGATATGTGAACAGCGGTATTAGGTTTACCGAGTCTATTGCTGAATTAGTTCAACATTTTTATACTGGATATTAGTTCTCGCTATATAGCGGATCTGGTCCATATTTCTCTATTAAAATTCATGTTTGCAACGTCGGCCTATATACAATACATATATACTGAACACTAATTATCTTTTTGTAAGGAAGCAAGCCAACACTGCGTCATGATTTGAGCAAATCTGGTAGAAAATGTGTTGCTAAATTCTTGGATGGTCCTTCACCTCAAGTGTTGATATAAACCCTATTTATATTGTAAACATGTATTTTAGTTTAACGATCATATTCTGTTCCATCGTGGGAAAGCGGCAACTTTAAAATGCAAGAAAGGCTAAATATGTGTGCATCATTTATGCTGAAAACATACACACATACAATTAACATACAAGTTATGAATTGTAATAACCATTTAACATAATTAAGTTAAAGAGATCGCATTGAATATAGCCGATCTCTTCATTGTTTCTTAATCGCAATGCAACATTTTGTAGAAATGATATAATTATATATGCAGGGAGTATTATGTATTAGAATGTGTGTTATTCTTACGAATCGAGCAGCAAAAATAAATTATTCAATACATAGCAAAACATGCATACATATACATTTGCATTTATGAAAAAGATCTGTCTCTCAAGAGGACGCATTATAGTTATACACAATTCAAAGTTGAAAGGCTAATCTTGTTACAGATACTACTGTTTTAATTGGTTTTAACAAATGCAAACAAGCCTTAACGGGTAATCGAGTGCACAGTATTGATTTCCAATAATCGGCATTGTTCTGTATAGATTAAATATCAAACCAATACAATCAATCATTTACACAGGTAAACTTAAGACATTGTTATTGCATCTACATATTCCAATGGAGTGCAAATCTCACAACATGTTGAATTAAGAAACTTGATGAAACTCTGTCTTGATGAGATTTTTAGACCTTAATTATCAATGTTCACTACGAATGTACACTGTTAAGTTATTCGTCAATTCATATTAAAAGGGGAGTTAATCTTATGAAAAATTAGATTTAACATATTAACATAGACTTGACTTGGCTATTTGGGTTTACCGTCGCTTCGACTGTATTTTAGTCACATAGAGACGCCCAGCTAATTTCAGGGGGATGAAGACCCCGAATGCACTGAGGCATCCGAGTATAAGCACCGACCTAACGCAAGCCAGCTAGAAGGCTTCCTCACATGAAAATCCGAATGACCCTGCCGGGATTCGAACTCACGCGGTGAGGGGCTGAGTGAGTGCTACAGTCAGCGACTTAACCCGCTCGGCCACGGAGGCCCCATTTACATAGAGGGCATAGTACTGATAGTTTGAACTGGTGCCTTATCATCTAACTAGTCAAAAGAAAGGTTTCATTATGTTTAAAAGTTTCATTTGTAGCATTTAAGCATTTAATAAACACCTGTTCCCCATGTACACCAGATGATAAATTACATGCTTATATTATTGCTTTACAGCATCGATTTACCGACATGTATACTTTTTTTCCCTTAAACCACTTTTCCTCCAACGATATTTGTTTATATATTTAAATTATCAACCCGGAAGAAATACCTGTGAATATCAATCAATGCTGTAACATAATACACCAGCAATCCTGCAGCAGGACAAAGAGTGTATATATATATATATATATATATATATATATATATATATAGTGGATATTATTTCAGGTGTAGCTTTTATGTGGAAATATCACTTTGAGAACATGACTTTACAATGTAGGCATACATATACCCAGACTTAGGATCCCTCCTAAAGTATTCACGTGTATATGATATGTTAAGTACATGTTATACACATGCAGAGGTTATCTTGTACCATCAAATTAAGTTATTCAAATGGCAAGATGACATAGTATGAGTGTATATCAAATTTTGCTATACAAATTAGAGAGAGAGAGAGAACATACACTATAAGCATGCATCACGGAAAGAAATTATGAGCCATTTAATTCCCTGATTTGTATTTTGCTTCTGCATTTGAATTAAAACTACACTAGATTATGAAATGTCTGTGGGCATGGCAATGAAATATCGTCATTAGGTTCTCTATAAAACTGAGTTAACGCTGTATGTATAAACGTTAAACGTTCTCTAAAATACAAAATGACGAGGTGTGACCTTGACCGATCCAGTAGAGATTATTGTAAATTTATCTATCCCTGATGTAATTTGATAATCGCAAAGTTATGCACATTTTCTCCAGGACAACACGTGTTTTTTTTTTGTTGTTGTTTTTTCATAGAACTTTCCGAAATAATTTATTTATGTATTTCCAATTTGGGTCCATTTATCTTTAAATGTAATATAAATTTGAAGAAAATATATTTACGATATATGTCTATATTTGACCTCCTCGCATACAAAACGACATTACACTAAAAATGTCTCTAAAAATATCCACCCAATCAAGTCCTAGTTGTAGTTAAAACAATAAGGTAAACATGTATTCATATATTTAGAAACCCAAACCGCCGCAGTGTGCCCACAAATTTATCAAGTACCGAAGACATTCGCGAGTTTGACCTTCTTCGGAATGTAAATGTGTTACTTTAGTGACATTACTTAATTGAATTATGATTAAAGACAAGCGACAATTAATGTGATTCAACAACTTGACATATTTTGATGTGTGCAGCAGCTGCAATATGATCATTTGACATTTTATCAATATCGACAGCTTTATTCCAAACACAAAGGAAAGGAGGACACAGGTAATGTATCATATGCGTGTTTTAATTTGTAGGTTACTAATGGTGACATTGAATATTTTATTACTTTTAATAATCGTTAAATTGCATACTATAGTGCGAAAAACGAATTACATGATTTTTTTGGCTGTATTTCTAGGTTCATGCTAATAGCACAGTTTATGTTTATTCTTAGCGCATACATGTGCGCGTTTAAACTTCCTAGCCAAATGGTGATTAAATCAAATTACTGATATATAACTGATATATTTATGCTAAAACGAGTAGAAATTTAAATTTTACATTGATAAGAAGATCACACTTTGCTGCGTAGAATAGAATGAACTTCTGCATTAAAGTTCTTTTTTTACTATCGCCAGTTACAATCATACCCGTCTTGAATAAAGCCCTGTCGATAGCTTATTAAACGATATTCACCGAGCTTCCGGACCAATGGTCTAGGTCCTTATTTTTATGTGAGAAAGAGGCTCCATACCAAACGGTACTATGTAGAAATGATAATTTTATATATTTTCAAAAACAAATTTATATGACATGTGTTTACTCTTTAATCAAACAGATAGCTTGAGGTATTACCCATTGCAGATTTGTTTTTCGAATAAAGACGTAAAACAACAATTATCTTTCAAGACAATTGGACATGATGCATATATCAAATACACGTATCCATTGGTTTACGCTAACATAAAGCATGTATTAAAACCTTAACAAAAGACAGTAATTCGTTGATAATTGAAATATGGTTCACTGCAAATATCAAATTAATATATGAAATAGTCACGCTTCTATGTCGAAGGAATGTATGGCTATAGATACTGAAGCTATAGAAGAATAGTGTCAAAGCATTGCAAATTTGATGTATTCACTCACAAACATCATCATTATCTTATATGTATAAGGGACTTCAGAGAATATATATCATTATCCTTTAACATTGATATTCTCTCAACCTATTTTAATGCACCGCCCTTTCTCTCTCTGTATCTCTTCTGTTTCCTTTCTCATTTACATTCACAACTCAAAAATTCTTTAAATCGATTGCCTGCCTTGATATATAATTTACAAAAAGCGTTGAACATGATACTTGTATATTGCCTCTTATTTGCACCCTTTTTATTCGGGTAGAGTGATTTAGCGTTTCTTTTGATTATATGATTTTTTTAAAAAAATCATATAAAATCCCCAATTAAACCAATGAACTTAAAATTTTCAAAAATGTCGAAACTTGGTACGTTTATTGGGTCTTGAAAATTTAAAGTGATTACGTCATCAAACATGGCAGATATTCATGTTTGATGGAATGCCTACTTGAAAATGTGAACAACAAACCTGTTCGCATTCTCGAAGATATTTTTTTTTATTAATATAATGTCAGCTGAACATGTCCTTGCAAAAAAGTTATTTTTCTTTAGTCACTTGATGTTAACGTCGTTTAAATATCAAAAAAAAATCTATCATTTCAAATTGTATTTGCGCTCCAGCGTCATGAGTATTGATGCCAATCTTAAGCATACCATAATGCATTTATGTTGTGTCACTTGTTTATGCCAACATTGATTTGTAAGCAAAATGTATTAAAAATATCATAAAATAGGATATATTAACTTTGAATAAGAAATATTGCCGTACCTTAAAATGCGCAAAAAAGTCCAGAAAATTTCGTCAAATAGCCTGACTTATTCATGCTTTTCGTAAAAGGGCTAAGTTATGAAAATTTTAATATTTGAAGATAGAAATGAAAGCGGTCATTGGGTTGGCTGAGCAAGATACGATTGTTCTTTTGCAGGAAAGAGTGCCTTCGTTGAATAATGAATTGTGATACGTTTTTGAGTAAATGAGTCGCATTTACGATGAATTAGTATAATTATACTAGAGCCAGAAAACCTATACGAATAACTGATTGCATTTGCTATCACGACTTTCCGCAAACCT
>CM037787.1:6163580-6213580 GCA_021229015.1 Solen grandis
GGGAAGGGCTTTTTCCAGCCCTTTCCCCACAAAACAAAACGTGCAGGGTCCCCCGGGGGGAACCCCCCGGGAGTGAAAGGCGGCTAAAGGGGAGTCCCGGCCCCCCTTGACATGTCCGCGGAAAACCCCGAGACTGAACATTAAAAAAATCAATAAAAAAAAGAACAATGAAAGCAAAAAAAAAAGGGAAAAACCCGAAAAAAACCCTAAAAAAAAATTCCCCGAAACAGAAAAAATTTATTACAAAAAAAAAATAATACCAGTGCCAGGGGACCCGAACCCGGAAAACCCTGACACAAGGAAAAAAACCCCGATAGGGGGGGGGGTTAAAATTTCCCTTTTTAAAAAAAAAATCAAAAAAAAACCAAATAAAAAAACCAGCCGGGGCTATGAAAAGAAAAAAAAGGAGACTGAGCGCACGAATATCAAAAAAGGGGGAAAAGGGTTAGGTTCCCCCAAAAATCGATGGCTTCCAAACACAATTGGGAAGGGGGGTTACACCCCCGGGGTAATGGGGGGTTTGGGGAATGGTTTTTTTTTGCGTATTTTTTTTTGGGAAGCTTGAAAAAAAGGGGGAAACATCCTAAAGGGAAAAACGGGAAGTATTTTGCTTTTAAAATGGAGGCTTGAAAATTTGAAAATTAAAGTGGCCATTGATTTTGCGTGACTCCAAAAAATGCATGCTTGAAAAATGAAAAAATTTTTTTGAGAAAATTTTATAAAATTCTTAAAATGGACAAAATAGGAGTTTGGGAGCAACACAATTAGGGGCAAAAAGGGGAAAAAGGGGTTTCCCCTTAACCCCCCTCCTGCTAATGAAGGGTTGCAAAATACACTAGGGTTTAAAAAGTTTAGTTTTTTTTAGACTTCCCCTTAAATTTATACGGTACCTGATTTAAAAACACCCAAAAAAGGCCCCCCTTTTCCCTTTTCGGTTTAAAATAATTTTTGACTGACAAAGGGCATCCCAGGGGAAAAAATTTTTTTTGTTTTCCCCCAAAAGTATATAAAAAAAAAAAAAAAATTTTTCCCCACTTTTAAACTGGTGGTCATCTTGGTGGGGAACAAATAAAAATTTGCATTTCATATAACCAAAATCTTTCTATTGACTTTCACCCCAAAACGTTGGAGATGTTTTAAAAGATTTTTCTTTTTAAAAGCTCTGGTGGCCCTTGGTTGGGGGGGGGAAAAGTTTTTACATTTTTTTTTGTCCCCAAAGGGGTTTCCCATAAAGTTTTTTTAAAAAACTACCAGGGGTTTGGGAGAGCATTTAAAAAAAAAGTTCCCGACAAAAGAGGCGACGACAAAAGACTGTCACAATACCTCCCTAAAAAAAACAAAGGAAAAAACCCCCCTACCAGAAACTTTTGGGGGTTGGTGATGCCCCCCTGAATGTTTTTTTTCCCAAAAAAAATAGCCGTCAGTGTAGGGATGCTTTTTGATTTTGAGGGTTTAAAATTTTAAAATAAGAGGGCCATATGGCCCTATCCTATCCCCTAGGGGTCTCTTTTTTTTAAGGGGATCAATTTGATTTTAGAAATTTTGTAGATAGCCTGAGGTGAAAATTTGTGTGAATAAAATTTTAAATTCTGTTTTGGGGCCTTCATAGCAGAATTTTAAAATTTTATTTTAAATTAAAGGGTATTTTGGGAAAACCCAGCCTAAACCCTCTAGCCCCCCTTTTTTTATAGGATAAACTTTTAGCAATTATGGTGGGTTAGTCTGAGGTGACCATTTGTCCCAAGAACAATTTATTTCTCATTTTTGGGTTTTCATAGAAAAAAATTTTTAAAATTTTTCCCTATATAGAGTTTCCCAAGGAAACGGGAAACCCCCCAAAGGGACCTCATTTTTTACAAGGGATCAACTTTTTTTTAAAAGCAACAAGAAATTTTTTGTAAATCATATAATTATGCCCCCCTCATAGCCATAATTTTTATAATAGCAAAATTTTTTTATGTATGTGTTTTTTACTTATAACATGGGCATGTCAAAAATTGGTCCAGAAAATTTTTTTTCCCTTACCTGATGTGAAAAAGTGAACATCATGAACACAAAAAAAAGGGGAATTTTCATCATCACTTAACAAAATGTTTGTGAGAATTCAACTTATAGCCTTGTGACCCCTTGGGCCTTTGGAGGTCAAATCCCCAAAATTTAAAAAGAGGCCCCCCCACAAGTCATTGCAACAACCTTACCAAGTTTGAATCTCGGGGGCAAATAGAACCAAGTTATACAAGAGGGCCCTCATGGCCCCCCCGCTCACCAAGGGACCATCAGTTTTTAAAAAAACAATTCAGTTTAACGTTAATTAAAATTTCAGATAAATAAAATACAATTTCAAATTTTTCAACAGACTAAAAAAAGAAGTAGCCAACCCTCAGCAGGACTTATTTTTTTTGAGGATGGGGAAACCCTGAAATGACAGAACTATTATTCAATTATTGCAAAAATTTTTTCAAAAACCCCTAGCAAGGGCACATCCTTAAACCCAAAAGAGAAGTCTATATACCCTTTAAAAGTTTTTTTTCTTTTGACCGGTTTAAAGTTAACAAAAAACAAAAACAAAAAAAAGAAGGGGAAAAAGGCCCGAATTGCCCCACCTAAAAAAATTACCTTCAAGCCTTTTTTAACAAATCAAACTGGTACAAAATCCTTTTCATAAGACAGCCCAAAAAAAAATTGTAATTACACACAAAAAAATTTTTCCCGTGGCCAAATTTTGATGGTCCCTAAATCAAGTGCCCCCAGGATGGAACCAATCAATGCTTTTAAAACTTGGTTCAAGTCCACAGGGGATTCAGACAGATTTTTAAAAAAGTTTTAAGGGGAAAAAAAACAAGAGGGGCCCTTATGGCCCGGGTCGTTTATTTGGGGTTTTTTTTGGAAAATAAAAAACAAAAGACCCCTGGGGGGGGGGGCCCGGGGTTTTTAACCCCCGGGGCCCTGAAATTTTAACAAAAAAAGGTTTGAGGTCTAAATAGCCCATGTTTAAAAAACCAAAATTAACCCATGGCCCTTAAATTTTTTCTGAAAAGAAAATTTTTTTATTTTTTTCCTTTTTAAGTCTCGTTAAAAATTTAAATGACCCCAGGGGCGGGGGCCAAAAGCTATACACCAATATCTAAATCCATGCCTTTTGGGTTTTTGGGGAAAAAAAAAATTTTTCTATTTTTTCCTAATAAGCCCCTTTAAATCAGGGGAAACCCCCGGGGGGGGGGCCAATTTTTTTTTTCCCCGGGTCATGACTACAAACTTTGGTAGAGGTTTTACTTTTAAAAAAAACCCCGGCCCTTTTGGGTTTTTGGGGAAAAAAGACCCTTTTTTTAAGATTTTTCCCCATAACAAGTGGCCCCTGGTCAGGGGCCCAAATTTTTACCACAGGGGCCCTGATTTTAAAAAAACTTTGGAAAAGGGGAGGAAAATCCTTGCCAAATTTGCACTTTCCCCTCAAGAGTTTTAGAGAAGAAAAATGAAAAGTTTAGGACTGATGATGCCGGCCCCAAAGGGGTTAACCCAAAAGCACACAAAAAAAACCAGGTAGAGCTCTGTTTTTAAAAATTTTAAACCCGTATTGCCAATAAAAAAAATTTGGTTGGGACTTTAAAAACTCTAAAGGGGTTTTAAAAAAAAAGTTTAAAAGGGGGGGGGGGGGAAAATTAAATCAAAAAAAATTGAAGCAACATGACTCCCCAAATATAGCAAGTAGACGGTAATTTTTTAAATTTTTGTTAAGAAAAAAAATGCAAGCAATTTTATTGAAATACATCCAGTGTTTCGAAGGGAGAAACTGGGAATGTATATGAACTAACAAAAGGTCCAAAAGGGGATTATTTTCAAAAAAAGGGTTTAAAAACCCCCAAACCCGTTTTGCTAATTTACAAAATGTACAGGGCTAAAAAAATGGTAAAAGGGAGCAATTTTTTTAACAAGTGCCAAAAAACCCCCTGGACGCTCCCTAAAACCGGGTTTTTAAAGTGGGGGGAAAAGAAACCAAATATTTAGATTTTTGGGGGGAAAAATGGGTTTCCCCTCTGAAACCAAAAATTTCGGTGAGTATTTTTGGCAAGAGAAAGAAGAATTTTAAATTTGTACTTTTTAATAAACAATAATGCCCGGGCAACAGTCGACCCAGGGGCCCAATCCCCCCCTTTACCTCTAATGTGCCCTGCCAGGGGGTAGGGATCCAATCTTTCGTGGATACTATCTCATTGAGGGAAAACTTACTGCCAAAAATTTGGAAACCTTGATCCTGCAAAAAAAACCCAAAAAAACAAACCAGTTGATACCTTAATTCAAGTATGACCTTGACATTGAAAAATAGGACCCAACTCCTGTGTTAACACTTTTGATTTTTTAGGAAACTTAAGAATGTTTTAAAACCCCTTTCCCCCATGTCTGGTTCAGACAAGAAATGCCTTTGCCTTAAGTATGCCTTGCCCTTTTTAGCAGGGCACAAATTTTTACATGACAATCTTTAATTTGGGGAAAATTTTGGGAAAACCCCCAAAGTCTAATTAAGCCAGACAAAGCAGTTCCTTAATCTGTAGTGCGACCCCTTTATTTGGGGGGTGACCAACTCTTGCGTTGACAGCCCCAAATCATTGGGTTAACATTGTCCAATTTTTTTAAAAACCATTTAAGGGACAGCCAATAAAATCCAACCCAGAATTTTTTTTTTTAGTTTCCTTTTAACCTTTGGCTAGGGGAAAAAACCCTTTTGGGCCTAACCAGGTCTAATTTGGGGTTAAAATACGAAGTTATTTTAAAACCCTTGACCCCGTTAAGTTACACCCAAAAAGAAAAACCAACCCCCCTCATGGGCCCGACCTTTGAGCTGGGGCCAAATTTCGCGCGACACTACCTTTTTTGGGGTTAAATAATGCCAACGTTTAAATGCGCAATCCATTTAAGTTCAACCAGGGCAAGCAAAACCATCCTTGCCTCTATGTTTAACTTTAACTTGTCTCTCCCAACTGAATTGGGGAATTTTATTTAAAAATCCCCCAATCGGGGGGAATAAAAGGCTGCAAAAATGAATCATTTTTTTCCTTTTACCCAAAGTATATTGAATTTGAACTAATTCTGGTTTTGTGAGAAAAAATCTCACTTAGTTTGACATTTTTGTCCGTTGTTTTAGGATCCCCCCCCCCCCCCCCCCCCCAATTATGAAAGAGTAATGGTCCCGATAAGCTGTTTTAGACCATTTTTTTTACATTTGACTTTTAAGTGTGACCTTGACCTTTGAGCTACGAAACTGGTCTTGTGCATGACACTCCACTCACTGAGCTTGACATTTGTGCAAAATAATTTGAAAATCCTTCCATCCATGAAAGTTACACCCGGACAAGCAAAAAAGACAGGTTTTTTATGACCTTTGAGCTACAAATCTGGTTCTTGTGCATGACTATCCATCTCACTGAGCTTGACATTTGTGCAAAATAATTTGAAAATCCTTCCATCCATGATGAAGTTACAGCCCGGACAAGACCAAATCCAGACGGACGCACATACATATCCCGAACTGCCATTGTGGCAATTAAATCAAGCTCACCACAGGCAGACTTGACAAAAAACGGGCTAATACCCTTGGTGGCTATGTTTTTTTACCAATCCAAATAATTTAAACATTCCTGGTAGAAAGTGACCAATAGAACATCTGTGCCAAAAAACTTTGAAATCCAGGCAGTACAGTGGTGCTATCGTATCAGTTGTCAAAAATTACAATTGATATACGATTGAAATACGAACGATATACGTTAGCGATATATGATCTGCGATATGTGATGTGCGATAGCAAGTTTGATTTACCTGTACGATTTGATACAATGCGAGCAAGTTTGATTTACCTGTACGATTTGATACAATGCGTTTATAATCTGATACCATACGATATACGATCTGCGATTTACGTTATACGATACACGGTAAGCAATGTTTACATGACATTTTTTATACCTACAAGCTTGATTTGACTACAAGTTCAGGAATATGCAAAAACTTTGTGTTGTTAACAATATTTATCTCATCACCTATAACTGGTAAACCGTTTGTCCATCTGAAATAAACATATAGAGCGACAGGAAATGGGGACAAACTAAATTGCGGTGAGAGACATAATAACAATCACAATAAAAACAAATGATAAAAAAAAGCGGTTGATCTCCATAGACCAACGTTAAGCATATGTAATGAGAGAACAATTTTTTTTTAATAAAAATTATCTATAAATACATTCTTTATAATTACGTGTAATGATAACAATCACAATAAAAACAAATGATAAAAAAAATTACTGATAGTTTATCTAGTACTCTGCCACATGTGTTAATCAACACAATATCTTTTGGAGAATTTTTTTTTTAAGTTATACATTAACCCACCAAACTAAATAAAATGTACACATTACTTCCAATTAAATTTTTTACAAATGATATTTAAGGTATTAAGAAAGTATCTAACGAGAGAGAGAGAGAGAAATATCATATCCATTTTTCTCATTAACAAAAATTCTGAAGCTTTGATTTTTTTTATTGTATTTCCAATATATATTAAGTGACTGTCAAAGTTATTAATTGAATATATGAATTAACTTATGAACTTTAATAAGGAACTCAGATAATCAGCTGCTATTTTTTTATTTATTTTTTTAAAAAAGTATTTTCTTCGCCTATAAATGATTTTTTTTCTGATTTGCATGCATGTCAAACAATCCAAACAGCAGTGATAAATTATTAGTATTTAGACAGACTAAATCTTATCCATATTGGACAACATTTCATGTTTATGGTTTAAATTTCGTGCGCTTTATTGGACAGATCCTTAAAAAATTATGAATATAATATAATTAGTCCATGCCCTTTCATATAAGATCGCGATCGCTCAATGCTCGTCAACCAACACACAGAAGTATAGCACATGCTAGAGAACTTCTGCTACTGTCAAACAGCTGAAAATAATGTAATGATGCATAAACATTGCATGCAACATGCACCTTATATATAGAGAGAAAGAGATACCCGTATTGCCGCTTCTTTAAACATTCAATTAATTTAAAAAAGCAGACCGGAAGGCCATCTCGTTCGAAGAGAAGTAATTAGTGAAGAGGTCGCCGATTCTGTCGCAGCTTATACATGATGATAGCAGAAAAACTAATTAATCTGCAAACAACTTCTGAATTGGTCCCATGCTTTCAACCATAAGTGCAAATTATTTGCTCCTATAAAAGAACTGTTGCTATATTTTACTCACTGTTTTAACTATCAAAAACAAATATATTTTTTATCAATCATAAGAATACTCTAAGACTTTTCGTATGTGATTACTATATTTTTTTTTATAAATATATTTAAGTCCCTTAGTCTTTTAGTTGTAAAGAACCAAAAAAAAAGAAAGAGAGAGAGAAACCTTTTACTATTAATATCATCATCAACAAGATTCACTATGGAAATATATTGATTTATAGAATGTCTTCCTCTTCAGAATATAATACTTATGATAAATATTTAATTTTAAAATAATAATGATATAATGTGCATAAAAAGGAATAAATAAATATGAATAAAATTAATTAATGGAAGAAATTTGTAGTCATGTTGTTGTTGTCTGGTAGATTCCTCTGTTGTCCTCAGGGCACTCCTTGGTAGGATGAAGAATTTTGAGTTTTCTACATTACTCAAAGTTTGCTAAGCACCATCCGCTATTTTCCCGTAGCGTTTCATGCTTAGACAAGCGACTTTAAAGGCATGCTACATTAAATTTTGCAATAAAACAAATCTTGCTTTTATGCAGAAGTATTGTTTATGTACCAAACTTACTACCAGTTACAAAAAATAAGCCTTTCGGATCCTCAATATTGGGAATTAATCATAATTAGAAAGTGCGAAATTTTGAGAAAACACCTTAAAATTTAAAGTCAGCTAAATTCAGAACTTTGATCTTCAAATATTCCTGTTTTCTAAATGGAATACTTTTAAGGATATTTGTGATGATGTTGGCCTGTTCATGGTCATTTATTTCTGATCACAAGATTTAACTTCAATTTATAAAATGCCATTTCTTGCAAAAAACACACTTTTGTGAATTTGCCAACTAATGACAGGAATTGGCTAAATCGTTGTAACTCATTTTTGAGTCTCTATCATTTTGACAAAAACTATGCGTAAAAATGATGGTCAGCTAACGTTTTCCTTTCAGGTACATAGCATTACATTAAGCATGTGTTTTCATGTGACTCTATGGGAAAATAGCCGGTGGTGCTTAGCAAACTTTGAGTAGTATATATTAAGGGTCGCACTTCATTATGAACACTCGCAATGTTGTGAATATATACTCTAAAACACGTAGGCAGCAGAGCTTATAGTCAGATGATATTAATGTAGTCGGTACAGTTTATATTACGTAAGTGCCATATAGTGTATGTATGTATATACACAAAGTTATTCTAAGTTACTTGTAAATTATTGTATAATATATATTATAATAGAGGACCAGTTTTTGACTAAGCTACACAGTGACGTGACACTACATAACACCCTGGTTCTTTCTGTGATAATGTTCTTACAATAGGCCTGCGACCATCTTTCATGTTTTCTGTCATGTTAATTAGTACCGGTAATAACATTCATGTTGATTGTCCCTCTCTCGCCTTGGAGTGGGATTGGGGGTGGGGGGTGAGTGACGGTATACCGGTACCGGCAATACATAAAGGTGACATATCCTGGTCAAATAAAGACATGCTGTGCCCGCTGATAAGAAGGTATGGCACGCGTCTGGTGAAATACAATTACGTAGGTTATATATACACATTCATGAATAAATGTACAGAGACATGAGAAAAAAAAAAATCAAAGATATATTTTAAGCGAACTATACATGTAATAATATGGAATGTATAGATTTTCTCCCATTTAATTTTTATCATGGCACCTTGTTTTCACGGACAAGGAGAGATTGGTAATTTGACTAAAACCTAAAACCGTATGCCTCTATATTCTCAAAGGCAGTATGTTAATCATCTGTTGTAGGGGTCCTGTTTTTTTTTTGTTGTTTTTTTTTGCTGTGAAATAAAAAACATCAGAAAAGACAGTGGTTGGAAACAAGAAAGTCCAAGTGCTATACTCTAGCTCATTTCGCGAAAAGATGCATTGGTTCTTTTACATGTCAGGGGAATAGCACCAACCAATACACAGGAGACAAGTTCCTGCATAGAACCAGTACTGAGTTCTTGGAGTTCCCATAGCAACCCCAATTTGCTGAGTGCAAGACAAGGGCGAATCTAGTAAAAATTTTATATGTCTTTGGTTTGACACTATCACCAGAGAAATGTGCCCCGGTTGGGATTCGAATCCAAAACCTCCTGATATTATATTGCTTATTCAAACTCAAAAAAAAAAAAGAAAATATGTTCTGTGCAGATCATGACTTTTTTTATTTTAATGATTGCATGTGTGGAGAGAGAGAGAAGGGGGATAAAATGAAGTAGGAAATAAAAAAAAAAATTAAAAAAAGGTCTATAATTAAGTTATGATTATCTCTTTCAATGTTTTAATAAGAGCATGTGAGCGAACACTGCAGAAGAAAAAGGTCCCAGATAATAAGTTATTCCAAGGAAGCAATATCTTGGACGAAATCGGAGTTTGTTTATGCATAATTAGGTGAGACTTAAATTGTTAATTTTCAGACATGCTAATCATGAAATTTTTTATCAAACACATCAAGTAAACTTATAGGAATGAATGTAGCCCAGCGTATCCTAAAATATCAATTGAATGCTTTGGAATACATATTTTTCACATGTGCATTAAATTGCTTAACGACGCACGGCGTCTGTTGCAGAAAGTCACGTAGGCCACTACACATGTATATACAGTACATGTACCGGTACATAAAAAGCAAAAGAATGTTATTATAACTAATCAAATAATAAGATTATACTACATAATATAATTTATGATAAAAAATTAATACACATACGCAAAATGTTGAATCTTGAGACACGAAGAAGAATCTTTTTTTATGCGATTAACGATATACGATATACCATTGCTTTACGATGCGATGTGATACGATCCCGTTTATTATGTGTAATATGATTCAATGCGATAGGATACGATGCGATTGAGTAAACTATACGATACGATGCGATACGAACGATATACGCTATTTTTGACAACTGATATGATAGCACCACTGTACCTTTAGACAAGAAGAATTTTCAAATATGAACTATATGCATATAAGGAAAACAAGTTCTGCCCCCTAAAGGCCATGTTTTTCAGTGGATCAAAATAATATGAACCATCTTGGTAGAGAGTGACCTAAGGAACATTTGTACCAAAGCACTTTGAAATCCAGCCAGTATGCTTGGAGGAGAAAATTTTTTAAGTTTTTGCTACATACATATGAGGAAAACGGGCTCAGCCAACTGGCAGCCATGTTTTTCAACGGATCAAAATAATTTGAATAATCTTGGTAGAGATTGACCTAAGGAACATCTGTGCGAAATCCGCCATTCCTTTTGCACAAGCAGATTTTTTAAGTTTTATTATATACATATAAGGAAAACAAGCTTGGCCCCAATGGAGGCCATGTTTATCAACAGATCAAAATAATTTTAACAATCTTGGTAGAGAGTGACTCAATGAACATCTGTGCCAAATAAAATTGAAATCTGCCCAGCAGTTTTGGAGGAGAAGATTCTCATAGTTTTCATATGTTTTTTTTTCTTTCTGTTGCCATGGCACTCAGAGTTCTGCATGGAATCAAATCTTTGAACTATAAAAGGGCATCACCCAAGGAACATTCCTGTGAAGTTTCTTTAAAATTGGCCAAGTGGTTTAGTGAGGAGGAAATGTCCTTTAAGTTAAATGTTGACGACAGACGCCAGATATTCATTGGTCAAAATAGCTTACCTTGAGCACATTGTGCTCAGGTGAGCTAAACAAAAGGGCAATGATGGCCCTGAATCACTCACCTGAGAAATACTGCTTTCATTGCCTTTTACATCATATCATATTGAATACAAAATCCATGCAGAAAAACAGCTATATAATCTTAATTCCACACAAAAGTTTACAATTTTGACCCCAGGGCCATGATTTGAATACTTGGTTCAGGTCCACAAGGCCATGTTACAAACCAAATATCTAAACCCATGATCTTGATGTTTCTGACAAGGATATCTTAAAAATCTTTCTTATGTATGTCTTTGTAAAATCAAGTGACCCCTGGGATGGGGCCAATTCTGACTCCTGGACCATGATTTGAACAAACTTGGGAGATGTCCAAAAGGAAGGCCAAACTAACTCCAGGCCTTGTGGTTTCTGAGAAGATTTTTCTAGTTTTTTTCCTATTTAGGCCTATGTAAAGTCAAGTGACCCCTGGGGCGGGGCCAATTTTGACCCCAGCGTCATGATTTGAACACACTTGGTAGAGGTGCACTAGTAGTACACGCAATGGTGGTTCTGGCCCACCTCAGAATGGCAAACGGAGCCTTCCTCATCATTTCTTAGTGGTCCAGACTCACCTTATGGTCACATATATGACCACGGGCAGAGCCTGGACCACTAGCAGGGCCTGCTCCACCCCCCCCCCCCCCCCCCCCCCGGCGGGCCCCTCAACTAATGATTCTTTTTGGGGAGAAGTCAAATAATTTAGGTGACAACTACATTTAGAGATGCAGCATGGTGAAAGGACACAACGTGTGTAAGCGGTTAGTTCTAGGTAAGACTAACCAGTGCAACAGAAGTTGTGGAGAATACTGCAATACTCATATGGCTCTCATACGCCACGGAGGTTGTTTGAATAGGCCATGCACTATTTGTTGAGTTGGTGTCACCAACAAACATCAGCTTTGCTACCAGTGTGGGTATAGGAGGAAGTGGTGTCACAATCGTAGAGAGCTACAGTAGGAAATAAATCAATTAAACAGAAAAAAATTTCCAATAAAGTGAATATAGTGACAATAACATATCCATAAAATACAGCGACACACAGTGACACACCTATTAGAGAAATATAGTGACACCAAATATATCTATAGAAATAGCGAGACATAGCTACAAAGAACAAGTTAATCGAAGAGTATATCGAGATACTTGCAGAAATGCCAGATTCGACTTTTCATGATGTGGTAAAAAACATCTTGGATGAGCCCATTCCTGAGGTTATCAAGGAGCGCCTACTAAAACCATTATACACCAGGAAATACCAACCTTCACCACCATGCACAAAGAAGGCTACCAAGAGGAAGGCCTTGGAAAAAGAATTCGACCCTATTCCCCATCGAAAATCTTTGACATCTATACAAGAGTATCAGGATGAGCTCCTGGGTTTGTTAGCATCTGTGAAGCAGGAAGAAAAGACAGAAAAACTAGTCCTAAGACAAGACCCCATGGGGTCATTGGTAGTTTCTTAAGGGGTAGATAGACGTGCCCCAAGGACATCCACATAGTGCAGACCCCAGAGCTTTTCTTGAGGAAGTGGAACCAATTATCCTGAATGGTTCAGCTTTGGAAGGACAACCCAGACGGTAGTGAAGAGTACACTGACCCAGTGCTATGCCAAAAGCAGGAGGCTATTATGCAGAAGAAAGAAATCAAGGGGGCCCTCAATCAAGCTTTCTCAAGGATCCCAGAAATGCTCGAGAAGTGGACCCAAAGAGGGTCTGGCTGAGTTGTAGATCAGGTACAGACCCTTTGGCTAGATATCGCCAGGTACCAACCACTTAGAGGCGGATCTTACATCTCAGTCCCAAAAGAGGTACAAAACAAGAAGGCTGTTGTAAATGTGAAAAACAGAGATGACAACTGCCTCCGCTGGTCTCTCAGATCTGCATAGTTTCCAGCTAGGGACAATATGGACAGGCCCTCTAAGTACCCCACCAAAGATGGCCTCAACTTTGATGGGATTGATGCATCCACTCCCATCTCTCAAATCCCCAAGGTCGAGCGGCAGAACAACTTGGCTATCAACGTCTTTGGCTGGACAATGGGTTGATTATACACTACCTCAGCAGACTGCAAGACATGCCAAGGATCAATCTCCTGTTGGTTGAGAAGGCTGGTAAGTTCCACTACACCTGGGTGAAAAATCTCAGCCACCTGTTGTATTCGGAGAGCCAGCATGGAGGAAAAAAGCACTTCTTCGAGCGTTGCCTACATTGCTATTCTAGGGAAGACTTATTAGAAGCTCACAAGCCAGAGTGCCAGGGAATCGGTCAAACAGCCATCAGAGTAGAGATGCCTGAAGAGGGTAAAAATAAGCTAACCTTCCAGAACCATCACAAGCAGCTCCTGGCCCCTTATATCATCTACGCTGATTTTGAGGTGTTCACCATCAGGGTTGAGGGCCCAGAGCTCGACCCCATAAAGAGCAACACTCAAAAAACGCAACAGCACGAGGCCTGCAGTTACTGCTACATCGTGGTGCGGTATGATGGCCGTACAGAGCCGCCAGTTGAATACCGGGGCCCCAATGTGGCAGAACATTTCTTAAAGGCCCTTCAGGAAGAGGAGCACAAAATCAAGCAAGTGTTGTCTTACCCAAAGGGCATGAGGATGACACGGGAGGACTGGCAAGCCTACAATGCTGCTACTAACTGCCATGTATGTGAAAAGCCACTTGAGGGAGACTCAGTCCGTGACCACTGCCATATCACAGGGACCACCTGCTTATGCAGGCCGTCTCAAAGGTCCAGGGCAAGGTAAGCTGCATCCCCAACAACACAGAGAAATACATCTCATTCAGCCCTGGCCAGCTGCGCTTCATCGACAGCGCCCAGTCCCTGCTGACATCACTCGACAGGCTGGTAGCCGCCAACAAGCCAGAGGCTTTCCTAGTTACTGCCTGCTATGAGCAAGAACACGAGCTCTTGATGCGCAAGGGTGTGTACCCCTACGAGTAGATGGACTCCTGGGAGCGCTTCAAAGAGACCAGGCACCCACCAAAGGAGGCATTCTACAGCAAGCTCTCCAATGAGCACATTTGCAAGGAGGACTATGCCCACGTTCAGAAAGTCTGGACGGCCTTTAGGTGTCAAAACCTCGTGGACTATCATGACCTCTACAACCACACAGATGTCCTCCTACTGGCAGATCTCTTTGAAACATTCTGGAAGACCTGCCTAAGGAAGTATGGCTTAGACCCCGCACACTATTACACCAGCCCTTCTCAAGAAGACAGGAGTGGAGCTTGAGCTACTCACAGATTATGACCAACACCTGTTCATCAAGAAGGGGATGTGGGGAGGTATCTCCATGGTCTCAGAGTGCTATGCCAAAGCAAACAATCCTCTGGTTGAGGGATACAACCCAGAAAAGCCTAGTAGCCACATCCTCTACCTAGATGCATACAACCTTTATGGGTGGGCCATGTCTCAGGCCCTACCAACAGGTGGTTTTCGTTGGGTGAATAAATGTCAGCAGCTGGCCAGTACCATTACAGATCATCCTAGAGATGGACCTGGGGTACCCACAAGAGCTGCAAAATGCACACAATGCATATCCTCTGGCACCAGAGCGCATGGTAGTCCAAAAACAGTGGATGTCCGAATACCAGCACAGCCTCATCAGCAATAGGGGTGGCGCTACTGAGGTTGAGAAGCTGGTTCCGAACCTCCAAAACAAGGACCGCTATGTGCTACACTACCGGAATCTGCAGCTCTACCTGTCTCTAGGTCTTTGCCTAAAAAAGATCCACCGTGCCCTCAGAGTTGAGCAGCACCCCTGGATGGAGCCCTACATCAGGATGAACACCGAGCTCCGGAAGAAGGCTCCAAGCGCTGGATTGCTGAAAATGGGGTGGACACGCTGGCCTATGGGCATAAAGAGACAACGACTGATCTCCTCAACGCATGAGAACCCTATCAGGGGGCAATTGGGTGTCTGGGGGTACTGCCAGGAGTTCCTCATGCACAAAGCCTTGCCCAGGTCCATCCTGCAAATAGTACAGCACGGGCTCGTCAGGTTTCGTCACAGAACGTTCTATCTGGTAAACATCAAGAGACCACACAGGATTGGTGGCTCGGCATCGGCCACCCTTGAGCTCATCAGGCTGATAAAGATATCAAAAACCCAACCTGGAAGGAAGCTTTTGCTCCTTGAGACCAACCCCATGGCCAGGAACAACCGAGGAGGGTTTTTTCCACACCATTTTAGCCTTGATGGCTTCCAGTGGCCGTTTAACAGTAAGGCGGGTTATTTCTCCATTCAATGCTGAAACAACAGCTTGCAGCCTACCAACCCACTCCATTGACCGCTTGCCCGCTGGCAGTTGCATCTCCAAGGCGTACTGGTGCCCGAACAGGCGTTCAGTCAGGGTCCGGTTGAAACGATCAATGATCCTCTGATCACGGTGAATGTCCACACGTTCGCGCCTAATTTCGACATCATGCTTAGACAGAAGCTGGCCGATGGCACCCATGAATTCACGCCCAGGGTCGACTTCAGGCCACTTTAGAGGACCCCGCTTGTAGATCCGTTCGAGAGCATTGGCAACCTCCTTAGCCTCCTTCGTAGGAAGTGGTTCGGCAGCTTTTGAACCTGCTTGCCACATCGACAACAGTCAGGGCATACTTGTATCTCTTCTGACGAACCGTGTCGTGTGGTAAAAATAAGAGATCGGCCTGGTGCACTTCATTCGGTACTGAAACGTCAAACTTAGGCCTCAGGATATGGCGTGGAGCAGGAGGTAGATTTGCCAGATGGCCTGCTTTTTTAGAAAGTCCCAGGCTTTGGTCTCAGAAATCCTAGCCACGGCCGCCAGTTTTTAAAATCGCTGCCAGCCCCTTCCAATAGTCGCTAGGGCTGTAGTAAATGCTTGCAAGGGAAGCCATGATATAAAATTACCATTCAGCCAACCTCCAACAGAAAAAGTTTTTTTTTGATTATCTTTGTTTCGACCCAATAGCCAACAAGACCAGCAGCTCTCCAAGCTAATACTATAAATCCAATTTCTCTATCTTGTTGTTCTGAAGATGGCGTATAAAGTCAGACAGCTGTGGCTCAGGTCAACTGGATCTAACTGCTTACCCGTGACTAAAGAATACTCCCCCACATTAAAGGTTTGGACGGCGTGGCCTTGCCACCTAAGCTCGTCTTGGATGAAATCATTTCCTTGAGTTTGCCTTTCAGTCCACTCCGCTTGTGCCGCCTGTAAGTGTTCTACTGCGAGGTCGTGGCGAATCCTCTCTTCGTCAGCTTTAGAGTCCTTAAGACTGCTGAATAAGAAGTTACTCCCAGTGATCACCACCCGCGTTAGCTCCACCAAACATCATTGCAATAGTAGCCATCTTTGTGTAATATTATTAAATCATCTCTACTTCAATATGTTATCAGGGATTATTCCTTCCTTGACTAGAAGATCTTTGGTTGCCAGTGCGTCTGTTACGTCGACTACGGCCATGCCAACGTCACGAGGAGTGAAGTCTAGCTTAGGAAAATTACCTCCAAGTACAGCCTTACCTAATCTGGCGTATCCATTGAAAGTCCAGCTACCACGGCACCGTGATAGATAGCGTTTACTATTTCCTTTCCGTCCGGTTTTGCAGACATTCTTATTCCATATAATGAGGATCGGGTTTATAATATACGGGCTTGTTCAATTCGGCGACAGGATTATGTTGAGTGCCAGGTTGGCCTAAGTTTTCCAAAATATTGCAGCTAGGATGGCTACTACAACAGCTGCCATTATAACGCTATTTGTATTTACTGTGTCAGAGGTTTTGATTTGAACAAATTTGGTAGATGTCCATAAGGCAATTTTACACACCATATATCTAAACTCCTGGCCTTGTGGTTTCTGACAAGAAGATTTTTCTAGTTGTCTCTTATATAAGCCTATGGAAAATAAAGTGACCCCTGGGGGAGGGCCAATTTTGACCACAGGGTCATGATTTGAACAAACTTGGTTGAGATGCACTAGATAATGCTACACACCAAATATCTAAACTCTAGGCCTTGCAGTTTTGCAGAAGAATATTTTGCATTTTTAAAATCTATTTTTAGCTCCTGTGACCTACTTTTTCAATAATTTGAACAATCTTGATAGTGGGCATCATAAGGATGATTCCTGTGAAATTTGGTTAAAATGAAATTTTTGAAGTAAAATTAATTTTAATTAGTAAATACTTACCTGTTATTACTTCAGGTATGTGTCTATTTGTGCACAGCTTCCAAAACAGAGTCCGCAAAATAAACCATTCCCTAAACCCCCTAGTTACCCAAGTGTAACCCCCATTCTCCAATTGTATATGAAGCCATCGAGGGATACAACCGCCAGCAAGCGGGGAGGGAGGTGGGACTCTGTAATAACAGGTAAGTATTTACTAATTAAAATTAATTTTACTTCAAAAATTTCATTTTAATAGCATAAATACGTTACCTGTTATTACTTCAGGTATGACTTCGTCGCTAAGGTGGGAGGTTGCTAACAAAGAACCTTGATTGCAGCGATACCCGAAGTAGGAAACACCAAAGCTGCCGAGGCATCAGACATGATGATTAAACTACTGTCTGAGCCACTACAAGTGGACCCAAATCCACAAGGTTTTGTGATTGGTTAGCCAGTGAGCGGAGATAAAAGGAAGAAAACGTAGTAGAAGACTTCCAAGAGGCCGCTTTGAGAATATCATCCATGGGGGATTTATTCAAGAAAGCCCAAGAAGCAGACAAAGCACGGAGCTCATGTGGTCTAATTCTTAAAAAGGATAGATCCCTGTCCGAAAGATCCGAATAAGCAAACTTGATAGTTGAGGCTACCCAACGAGATATTGATGCTGCCGAAACTTCGCCCCCCCCTTTTATTGGGAGGAAAAGTCGAAGACGACGACCCCGTAAAGATTTAACCTTCTGGAGGTAAAACTTCAAGGCTCTAACCGGACAAAGAAGCCGATCAGGATCACCCCTAGCGCAAGACCTAGCAAGGCTCGGAATAACTACCGGAGGGGAACAGACCGAAGGGAGTTGGGTTTTCGCAAGGAAACCAGGTTGAAAGCTCAAAGATACAGAGCCATCAGATTTGTTAAAGCGTAAATAGCCTTCCTCAGTAGAAAAGGCATGAATTTCGCAACGACGTTTAGAAGACGCCATTGCTATAAGAAAGACCGTCTTCCATGTTACGTGCAGGAGAGAAGCCTCAGAAAGAGGCTCAAAAGGTGCCTTAGTAAGAGCCAGTAAAACACAAGAAAGATCCCACTTTGGAGTTAACGAACGAGAGACTGGCCTAGACAGTTCAAACGAACGAATAATTTCCGAAAGATAAGGATCCGAACCAAGGGAAGAGGATCTGTGAAACTTAAGAGTGTTCGATAACATGGACCTATAACCCTTGATAGAACTGACCGCAAGTTTTTTCTCGTTAAAAAGAAAAACTAGAAAGTTAGCGATTTCTCTGACAGGAGCTTTGACCGGATTAATCTGCCGTGCGATACACCAATCACGGAAGACCTTCCACTTTGCCTGGTAGACAGATCGAGTAGATTGTCTCCTGGCCTTAGAGATAATAGAGGCAACTGTTGCCGAAAATTTCTTCTGTCTAACTCGCTGTTGGATAACATCCAAGCGTGAAGACGAAGAGCGCAAGGATTGTCGTGTAGGACCCTGTTCCGACCTTGTGACAGAAGGTCCGGAACCTGGGGAAGTTCTACGGGATAGTCTATCAGAAGATCCAGAAGATCCACGAACCAAGATCTCGTTGGCCACAGTGGAGCTACAAGGAGGATCCGACACTGAGATCGCAGGATTTTCCTTAGAACTAAGGGAATCAGAGAAAACGGTGGAAACGCATAAGCAAATAGATGATCCCAGTTTACAGACAGAGCATCTATCGCCCAAGCCCGGTGATCCGATACCGGTGACACAAACAGTGGAAGTTGGTTGTTCAGCCTGGTAGCAAATAGATCGACAGACGGAGACCCGAAAATCGCAAACAGAGTTGTCGCGATCCGAGGAAGTAACTTCCATTCCGAGGGGAGAAGAGAATGCCTGCGAGACAGTTGGTCCGCTAAGACATTTAGACGCCCCGGAAGATGTCTGACTTGAATGAGTACCGAAGACACCTGACACCAATGAAGAAGGTGCCATGCTTCCATGCACAGAGAAGGCGAGTGCGTCCCCCCTTGTCTGCGGATGTAAGAGACAACAGTCGTGTTGTCTGTAGATACTAGAACAGATTTGTCTCGAATGAGAGGAGAAAACTGTCGTAAGGCTAGTAGAACCGCTTTGAGTTCTAGGTTGTTGATATGAAGAGAACTGTCCCGAGGGGACCAAAGACCCGAGGTTGTGAGACCCAGAGGTTCCAGATGGGCACCCCAGCCTGACAGACTGGCATCCGAGAAGAGGAACAGTTCCGGTTGAGGAGGAGAAAGAGGAACACCCTCTCGGAGAAACGAGGGGGAATTCCACCAACTGAGATGATGAATCAATTCCGGAGAAACCGGAAGAATGGTCTGCAAATGGTCTCGACTGGGACGCCAGATCGAGAGTAGGATAAATTGAAGAGGCCGCATGTGAAGGCGGCCCAGCGGAACAAGATCCGCTGCTGCATTGAGTACACCGAGAAGCGATAGGAATTCGCGGGCTGAGATCGATTGCCGACGCGAAAACCCCCGAACCAGAGTTAGAAGAGACATAATTCTGGGTTCCGGAATTCTGATCCTGTTTAGGTCGGTCAGGAACTGCATCCCGACAAACGTGAAGTTCTGGGATGGGATCAACTCCGATTTCTCGGAGTTGAGGATGAAGCCTAGCCGGAGAGCTAGGTCTGTCACCCATCGAAGTTCGTCGAGAAGGATGGATAGATACATGGAAGTAGGTATCCGATAAATCCAGGGAAACAGCCCAGTGACCGGGGAGGACGGCTGCCCTGATCGACGAAGTTGTTTCCATTTTGAAGTGTTCCTTCGGAATGAAGGAGTTTAGATGAGATAGGTCTATGACCGGTCGAAACCCGCCGTCCTTCTTGGGAACCAGAAAGAGACGGCTGTAAAACCCCGGAGATTTTTGAAAATCGAGACCTTTCTACCGCTCCTTTTTTCAGAAGATCTGAAATGGCGAGTCCCAGACGAGGATGATTGGAGGAGAGATGAATGGGAGAGCGTGACAGTGGAGGGGGACGACTGAACGGAACCCGATACCCGTGTCTCACGATAGACAGGACCCATTGGTCGTCGGTGATTGTCTCCCATTGATGAATGAAATGAGTGAGTCTGCCGCCTACTGGAAGGGGCAGAAACACTCTTCCTCCTAATCGAACGTCTGGAAGAGGAAGCGGAAGAAAGGACGTACCCCTAGGGCTTACTCCTACCCCTTTGACTGGTAGAGGTAGAAGAAGGGGTGGGGGGCGATGAAGGAGGAAATCGTGGTCGCTGAGGACCAGATTGGCGAGCGCCCCTGGAAGAGGGATTACCTCTGAAAGGAGATTGAGGTTTACCCTTTTCCGAGTCCTTTGGGGATTTACCGGTAGAAGCCGAAGGCTTCTTCGGTATCCGGAATTTAGGGGGAGCCAAAGTAGGAGTGTGGGGTTGGAAGGCCACCGCTCCGTGCATTTGCTCCTCCCTGGAGGCATCCGCTACTTCCTTGATTCGGCCCCCAAAAAGGGACGAAGAAGAAAGAGGGGCCGACCTAAGCTTTTCTCGAGAAGAAGAGAGAAGTAGCTTGTTGGGGCCGTCCAGGATGGCATCCTGCCTGCAGCGAGTCATCTCTGAAGAGAGAGAGAGAGATAGCAAAATCGAATGTTTTGCCGTCCCTGCTCTAAAAGAAGCCTGACGGAAGAAGATAAGGCATCCTTTTGCTGTAGTTTGACCGAAAGAGCGGCCACGAAGGAGTCAGTATGAGACGAGATGCCGGAAAGAAAGCGGGAGCGTTGCTCCCAGCGATCCAGGACCTTCTGCTGAAGCGGTAAAGAGGAGGGGACCTTGAGCCAGAGCCGACTCGCATCTAGGTCCAGTTTCGGAGGGTGGATAGAAAAATCACCCTCCGGAAACTTGTAGGTCTTGGGGTTAAAACCCAAAGGCCGAAGGTCTGAAGTTGGAATAAACCAGCCCGGTCCTGGCTTGGAGGAGGATGAAGATTCGAAATCCTCCAGAGCCGAACGGACGACCGGAGAGAAAGGGAGCAACTCCGGTTCGACTGATTTGGATTCCTTAGGCTTACCGACAAGGTCGAGGTAACCTTCGCACCTCTTCCGGGAGGGAGGAGGGGCCGGTTTGCATACTGATGCAGGTAAGGTAGCAAAGACCTCCTGAACAGCCCTGTCCATGAAAAACGACTGTCGTCTGACTCCTCGTCCTCGTCAGAGAGAGGATTGTCAGTACGAGGTTCAGAATGAGCGCTGGATCGGCGCGAGGTGGACGAAAGAGGCACGTCCTCGGCAAATAAGGAGTCCTCCTCCGGAGCATGAAGGGAGATTTCATCCTCCAAGTGTCCGCTCAGAGCAGTCCCGCTAGTAGGGGGATTGCGAGTAGAGGGAGGAGACCCAGCCTCAGGGCGAGATGGGGAGCATCCTGAGGGGAAAGCCCATAAAGGGAAATGGAGGGAAAAAGGGCCACATAGGGGGCTGTGCAGAAGAAGCGCCCTGTGGACCCGAGGAGGGAGGAGACTGAAGGAACAGTCTGTGATCTGAGGTCTCTGGTGGAAGAGAAACCCGATCCCTCCTAGAAGATGAAGGCTCGCCCGGTATGACAGGGGGGGAGGCAGAACTGAAATGCCTGGCGTATTCCCCCATCATGTGGGACCACCACGTGGAAGGATCGAAGGTCTGAGGTTGCGCTGAAAAATCCGCACCTTGAACCTTCGAAGACATGGTGGAGCGTAAAGGGGACCGGTCCCTAGGAGCAGAGCTAGGGGACCGGTGACCGGAAATGCCCGGGGAACGGTTGTGGGGCCGTTTCTTGGGCACCCTTGAACACGAGGGAGCAGGTGGCCGAAGCGGAGAAACCGCAGGGCTCAGGAAAAACTCGAGTCCGAACTTTTTTCAGTTAGAATCGGCGAAGACCGGTGACCCACACGCCTAGAGTGGTGAGCCGACCTGGCCGTTGATCGGTGACGATCTCTTGCGATGACCGGGAGGTCCGCTTGGGCCTGGCTGCCACCGGTGACCGGTGGCTAGTGGTCGGTGACCGGTGGTCGGTGACCGGTCCTGACCGGTGACCGGTCCCTGGTAGATATACCCGGTGACCGGTCCCGTATCATAGACGATGGTCGGTGACCGGTCTTGACCGGTGACCGGTGGCTAGACCTGACCGGTGACCGGTCGTGAGCTTTGCTATGAAGCAATTGACCGGTCATGCCCGGTGACCGTAGGAGAGCCGGGCAGGGAGCCAGGAGATGAAGGAGGCCTCTCCGGCGAGGGGCGGGAAGCCTTCTTCCTGGGAGGGGGAGAGGGACTCCGACCCCCAGCAGCACTGAACCCAGAGAAGGAGGAGGAAGATGAGGCCTTCCTTTTCCGGGATGAGTAGGATCGACGTGAAGAGGCTTTCTTCCAGATCTCGTCTGTCCACGAAACACAAACGGTGCAGGTGTCGACCCTGGAGCACCCAGAACATGAAAGGCAGGACTGATGGGAGTCCCAGGACGCCTTGACATGTCCGCAGGAGCCCCGAAAACAAAAAATACCAGCCACGGGAGCCGAAGCACGGAAACCCGTGACACAAGGCAAAAAGTCCCGATACGGGACGGAGATTGGAAATTCTACACGATATAGAATAAAAACCAATAAAGAACAATATAAACAACACAGCCGAGGCTATGAAAAGATAAGAAAGGAGAGCTGTAGCGCACAGAAGCTATCAAGAAAGGACACGCTAGGTTACCCACTGAAACTCGATGGCTTCCAAAACACAATTGGAGAACGGGGGTTACACTTCCGGTAACTAGGGGGTTTAGGGAATGGTTTATTTTGCGGACTCTGTTTTGGAAGCTGTGCACAAATAGACACATACCTGAAGTAATAACAGGTAACGTATTTATGCTATTAAAATCCATGCAGCGGTTTAGGAGGAGATGTTGAAATTGGCCAAAAATTGTTGACGCCAGACAATAGGCGATCACAAAAGCTCACCATGAGCACCTTTCCATTCAGAGGTTTAGGAGGAGATGTTGTTTGCCGGATGCACGCACGGACGACAGATGCCGGACAAAAGGCAATCACAATAGCTCACTATGAGCACGTTATGCTCAGATGAGCTAAAAACAATCAAAAAGGTAGCTGAGAAATAAGGTTGACAAATCACATCTACAGACGGACTGACCAACAGATGTGACTCCAATTGGTCACCATATAAGTCGTATCTAGGGGTTTTATTGGCTGAGAAATAGTGTGGACAAAAAATATTTATTAAATATAACAAAAGGCCATAACCAATCTAAAATCCAGCTGATCAAGACGTGCAAATGATATGCACAACTTAGTTTGGGACTTATTAATGCTGTGAAGTTAAATTAAAATCTGATCAAAGGGAGCTGAGAAATAGTGCGAACAAAACATATTTAAAAAATATAACAAAATTATGTGCCAGCATTATATGCGCAACTAGGCTTGGTACTTATCAATTTTGTATAGTTTAATCAAAATCTGACCAAAGTTAGCTAAGAAATTGAGCGGATAAATCTCTTCTACAGATGGATGGACCAGTGGACCAACAAACCGAAGGACTGACGTGACTCCAATATACACATAAACTTTTTATCTGGAAGTATAATACAGGTAAATGCAAAGGAGAACAGGTAAAAACAAACAAATGGGCCATAGAGGCCTTGGATCACTCACCTGAGGAACATCGGTACTAAAACATATTGTTATCTGACCAATAGTTTTGAAGGAGATCATTTTTAAAGTTTTCATATTTTTTTTCTTTCCATTGCCATGGCAACCAGAGTTCTACATGGATCAAGTTTATTTAATTGCTGTGATTAAACAAAAACAGATTTCTATTTCATTCACAAACAAGAGGGCCATAGATCCTCAACAGAGAAAATAAGCTCAAGTATCTTTTTTTTTTTTTCTTTTTTTTTTTAACCACTTTATTTTTAAAAGGGTCGAGGCCATCCCCGTTGCTCCGTACAATATAACTGCATATAACTATGTTCATATAAACATACATGTAAATTACATCATACCTAATGCAATATTTATTTTTTAACTTTGAGTCAATTATTAACAAAGTGGTAGTTTAAATTATATAATAGAAGTAATACAAACATAAGATAAAGAAGAAGAAGAAAAAACAACAAGTTGCCTTTCCTACATAGAATTATAAAGCAATAAAAATCTATATTGGTATACTTATTTAAGTCCATACAACATAAGTAAAGTAAAGCATCCATACCTTATTATGTCCGTGTTGAAAATACTGTTTAAGATTTAAACATTATCTAAGGTGTTGCTTAGAAGTTGTTTCCATTGGGAATTAAAGCGGTTCCTATCCTCTAATTTTAATGTGTTGGCGTATATTGTGTATTGTTGTGTAATATAAGCTACAGCTAAATCATATGTTGGTTTAAGTTTTATAACCCTACTGTGATATAAGAATTTTTTAGTAAATAATATTAAAAGATTTTCCACCATACATGTGTCGTTTAATACACCAAATAAGAAATCTACTTTCCCTATATTTGCTATTTTTGGATTTACTTGTTTTACTGTGATCTTTTTTATAATACTCTGGCTAACGTGACACTCCCATAGTAGGTGAACAATAGTTTCTTTACCAGTTCTACAAAAAGAACATCTATTACTATCTAATATTTTCATTTTGTTAAGAAGGTCGTTTGTTCCAAGGATTCTGTGATTAATCCTATACTGAAACCATTGTAAGTTTGAAGAAATCGCATTCACAAAAGGATGTAAATAGATCTTTTCCCAATCATTTTTTGCTAGCTTTATTTTTAATTCATTTCCCATTTTGTTTGACTTGTTGGAACATCCGAATTGATATTAAGACTGTTATATATGTTTTAGCACCAGATGCGCATGTAATAATTACTTTCATTAATGGTGGTAATATTGGTTTATATTGTTGTATTGAAAGTTTTTCTTGAGAAATATTACTTCTTTTAAGAAAAAGTTTTGTTGCTCTTACTAATCCCTGGTAATGTAGGAAGTTAATTTTAATTTTATAAGTAGCAGAACGTGATTCCATAGATAAGAAATCACCATTACTATCCACTATATCACCTATATTCAAAATTCTTGCATTAAACCACTGTTTAAAAAATATGCTTTTTGAATCAATTGTGATATGCTCATTGTAAAAGATAGGATAGTTTAAAATTTCAGATTGAATATACTTATGATTTGCACACATATCAATATAAGCTGCAATAGTGTTATAGCATAATCTTTGCCCAATGTTAAGAGTTTATAAAAATCCCTAAAAGCTACATTTTGCCATTTACCACCTACCGTACACTGCAAAGTCTTTTCAACCACGTAAGTTTTAGAGCTGAAATAAATGATTTTACATTTACCATTTTAGGACCACCTTCATAGTATTCTTTAACCACAATATTAGATTTAATTTTGTTAACACCATTCCATACAAATTCAAAAAGTAAACCAATGAGACATGTAATAAATTGGAGAGATGGATTTGGTAAGGACATAAACAAGTGGTTAAAAAGGGTAATAATAAGGGTTTTCACAACAGTAATTCTACCTATGGGAGTGAGAATTCTTCTCTTCCAATGTGATAAAACTGAGATCATTTTTCTAATTTTGGATTATAATTCATATCAATCAACTTGTCTAGATCTACATGAAAGAGTATTCATAACAAATCAAAGTGTTGTTGATTCCATTAAGTTTCCATTTTGTCTTAATACTGTCAGAACTATATTTCTTTTTGCCTATCCATACTATCTTAGTTTTATCAAAGTTCACTTTTAAACCAGACATTTTTGAACAAGAGGGCCATGATGGCCCTGGATCGCTCACCTGGTTTCATTAGGTTATGTAAAATCAAGTGACCCCTGGGGTAGAGCCAACTTTGACCTGAGGGTGATGATTTGAACAAACTTGGTAAAGGGTCTATTAGCCCATGTTACATACCAAATATATAAACTCCAGACCTTGTGGTTTTTGAGAAGAAAATTTTTCTAGTTTTTTTTCCAATATAAGTCTATGTAAAATCAAGTGATCCCTGGAGCGGGGCCAATTTTGACCCCAGCGTCATGATTTGAACAAACTTGGTTGTGATCTACTAGACAATGCTCACACCAAATATCTAAACCCAGGCCTTGTGGTTCTGAGAAGAAGATTTTTCAAGTTTTTTTCCTATTTAGCCTATGTTAAATCAAGTGACCCCTGGGGCGGGGCAAATTTTGACCCCAGGGTCATGATTTGAACAAACTTGGTAGAGATCCACTAGACAATGCTACACACCAAATATCTAAACTCCAGGCCTTGTGGTGTCTGAGAAGAAGATTTTTCAAGTTTTTTTCCTATTTAAGCCTATGTTAAATCAAGTGACCCCTGGGGCGGGGCCAATTTTGACCCCAGGGTCATGATTTGAACAACTTGGTAGAGATCCACTAGACAATGCTACACACTAAATATCTTAACTCTATGCCTTGTGGTTTCTGAGAAGAAGATTTTTCAAGTTTTTTTCCTATATCAGCCTATGTGAAATCAAGTGACCCCTGGGGCGGGGCCAATTTTGACCCCAGGGTCATAATTTGAACAATCTTGGTAGAGAGTCATAAGACCATGCTACATACCAAATATCTAAACTCCAGGCCTTGTGGTTTCTGAGAAGAAGATTTTTCAAGTTTTTCTTATATTAGCCTATGTTAAATCAAGTGACCCCTGGGGCGGGGCCAATTTTGACCCCAGGGTCATAATTTGTACAATCTTGGTAGAGAGTCATAAGATCATGCTACACACCAAATATCTTAACTCCATGCCTTGTGGTTTCTGAGAAGAAGATTTTTCAAGTTTTTTTCCTATATCAGCCTATGTGAAATCAAGTGACCCCTGGGGCGGGGCCAATTTTGACCCCAGGGTCATAATTTGTACAATCTTGGTAGAGAGTCATAAGATCATGCTACATACCAAAAATCAAAAGGCTAGGCCTTGTGGTTTCGAAGAAGAAGATTTTTTAAATTTTCATTTTTAAAATCTATTTTTAGCGCCTGTGACCTAGATTTTTGACCAATCAAAATAATTTTAACAACTTTGGTAAAGGGCCCCATAATGAACATTCCTGTGAAGTTTTATCAAAATCCATCCAGTGGTTTAGGAGAAGAAGTTGTTTAAAGGAAAAGTTGACGCAAGATGCACGCACGGACGGACGGACGACGGATGCCGGACAAAAGGTGATCACAAAAGCTCACCATGAGCACGTTGTGCTTAGGTGAGCTAAAAACAAGTAAGTGTACATAATGTATTGTTTAGTGACTCCTCTGAACCGTCTAGGATTATTGTTGTATCGTCAGCAAACTGAGATAATTTATGTTCTACATCATTAATTTTAATGCCTTTTATCTTTTTTTGTTGTCTTCTACTAAGAGATAAGATTTCTGCACTTAAAATAAAAATATAACATGCCAGCAGATCCCCTTGTCTACAGCCTCTTTGATGGGGAAAAAATTTGAAAAGTAACCACATTGAGTAACAGTTGATTGAGCATCCTTGTATAAAATATTAAACCATTTCTTAATGTCTGGACCGAAGTTAAAAACATCTAAAGTTTTATAGATAAAATTCCACGAAAGTGAGTCGAAAGCTTTTTCAAAATCGATCAGAAGGAGTAACCACAGGATATCTTTATCTTCAGTGTATTGCATAATGTCATATATTAATCTAATATTTTCTCCAATAAATCTGCCTTTTATAAACCCTGTTTGATCTTTATTTATTAGTTTATCCAAATATCTCTTTAATTGATTAGCTATACAGCCCGACCCAATTTTATAGACAGTGTTTAAGAGAGTTATAGGTCTCCAATTTTTTAACTGGTTTCTGGGTTTATTTCCTTTCGGTATGCAAGTAATAATACCTTGTGTATGAGTTACAGCTAATTGACCAGATTCAAATGCATTGTTCAATGACCGAATTACAAAAATGCCAATTTTTTTCCAAAAACACTTAAAAAATTCTGCAGTGAAACCAGAGGTACCCGGACTTTTGTTATTTAACATATTCTTTAAAACAAATGACGCTTCTTGAAGACTTATTGGACCTTCAAGATCACTACTCTCTTTTTTTGATAGTTTGGGTATGTATTCAACCTTTAAGAAGTCATTGAATGAATCATCTATTGAAGATTTTTCACTATTTCAAGTATCTTGAACCTTCAGCAGCAACCAGATGCAAATTTGGGAGAAAAATATTCTTAGGTTAAACAAGAGGGCTATGATGGCCCTATAATGCTCACCTAATAATTCAGCAATCTTGGTAGAGGGTTACCCAAGGAACATCTTTACTAAAACATTTTAAAATTGGGCCAGTAGTTTTGAAGAAGATGATTTTTAAGTTTTCATAATTCTTTTCTTTCCATTGCCATGGCAACCAGAGTTCTACATGGATCAAGTTTATTTTAGCAACTTCTGTGAAGGTTCATCGAAGGATCATCCCTACTAAGTTTATTCAAATTCTGCCCAGGGGTTTCAGAGGAGATGTCGTTTAAAGCAAATTGTTTATGATGGACATCCAACACAGGGTGATCCTAGCTTACCATAAGCATGAGCTCGTTGTGCTCTGGTGAGCTAAAAAATCTGTCATTAGCTTATTCAAGGGCAATAACTCTTGACCTAACTGAAGATGCTCATTAAACAAGAGCGCTGATTCTAGCAATATGCCTGCCTTGCAATTTTATCAATTCATGGTTTGAAACTATTGTGTGTCTGAGATATTAAGACTACTTTTCAAATTCCACTGAGATAATGTGCCAATACACATTGTGACAAATTTTGGTAAAGACTGGTTTAAGTTTGTCAGTGTTAGAGAGCAGACATTAATAATTTAGCATTTTTCATCAATTCAAGGGCCATAACCCTTTTTTTATAATTGGACAACTCTGGAGTGTCTTGAACAAACTGGCTGATTATCAAACTTGGCCAAGATATTATGCCCATAAACATTGTCACTAAGTTTGGTAAAGATTGGTTCACGTTTGTTCAAGTTAGAAGGCAGACAACATCAGTGGATGCTGCCAACCCACCAGCCACAGGGGAAGCCTTAATACATCCTGTCTTCAACAGGTGTATGAAAACTAGAAATGTGTCCATAGGAAACAGATGCCCCCACCATTTTCTTTATTAGACTAATATTTTTGTCAATGAATATGGTGAGAAACTGGAAATATAGAAGATGATTCTAAGATCAAAACATGACTATACACAACAAGCACAGTGGCCCTGACCTCAACCAAGTGATGTAACCTTGACCTTCAAGCCAGCAACCTAGTATTTGTTCACAACACATTGTTTTGTACTAAGGATCATCTGTTTCAAAAAATGACCATTCAAGACCAAAGTAATTAGAACTGGGACAAAATTTTAAGGTCAACTGAGTCAACTTGACATTTAAGCTTGCAAGTTATTTCAAAACATGACAAAAGAAAGATACAGCCAAGACAGGAGTGCTTGCACAAATTTTAAACTCAGCTAACTGTTGTGACCTTGAAGCTAACAACTTGATTCTTAAATAAATCATCTTGTCCTAGAGATTTTGCAATTATTAATCAATAAAACATGTTCATTTACAACAAAGTTACAGCTGGAACACAATTTTAAGGTCAACTGAGTGCTAAAACCATGACCTTCAAGCTAGTGACTTGGTTCTTGTTAGTGAAACATTGTCTTGTCCTAAGGATCATTTATGCAAAAGTTATTTAAAAAAACAAAAATAAATAACAAAGTTACAGCTGCAACACAATTTCCAGCACACAGTCACACATGGACAGGTGTAACACAATATGCCCAATGCCATTTTATGATGGGGGCATAAAAACGTCTTCAGACATATTAAGGACCAAAAATGAGATACAAGAGCAACAGAGTATAAACATACACCTTTTTTTTGGATGACACATATCCAACAATCCTTAAAGTTGAGCTGAACACTAGTCTAAGTATTTTGCAAAATCTTTCCTTGACAGCTGTAGAGTAACTGACCATTTACATAGTAAAATGTGGTACAATATGGTAACTATATTAAATGTAAGACAGAATGAGACACTCCATAGGTCATTCCAGTACAGTCCCCAACCTCACAAAATCAAGTAAGGGGTATAAAAACATTTGAGGCTGAGGAAAGGTAAAAATGTTTTTTTAGTCTACCACACTGATTTCAGCAACAATATACAGTAACACCAGACACCATGCATTTGACACACAATGTACCGTAATTTCACAGCCATAAGACTATCCCATTTATATAGTTAAGAGAGCCATATGGGGTCATATAGCTAGGTTTTTTAAGTACAACAATATGCGATATTCCTTTCAGGTCAATAACTATAGACCAGGGGCATCATTATCTTGCCTTTAATTAGACATCTAGACTATTTTCAGTAATATAATTATAGTATGATTTGATACATGTATGCAATGTTGCTAGACTCACAGAAAAGCTATTTTCCTGGATCATAAGTTAGGCATATATCAATGTGTAGTAATGGATAATAGCAACATATCTTTTACATGATATTATCATAACGTCACCTTTCATAAACAAGCTCTGAGTTAATGCTAATTCAATAAGCATAAAAAGACTTTACCTGGTGACCCTCATTTTTGAGGATTGACCTTTATTTTAGAAAATATGGTATAGGGCCATGAAGTGACCATCTGTCTTAAATTATATAAAATTCTAACAATTAGTTTCAGAAAAGAAAATCTGTAATTTTTATTATTATTAAATTTTTTGGGTTGTCATTTTAACTTAAGTTTTGCAAGGATCAAATTAATATTCAAATTTTCTATGTAGGATCACCCATGTATCATTCATGACAAGATTCCTCAACTTCGGCCTGATGGTTTCAGAGATGTCACTTAAAACAAATTGCTGAAGATTGATGACACACTACAAGAACAGATGCAGGGTGATCACAATAGTTCACTTAGAGCATGTAGTGTTCTGGTAAGAAAAACACAAATACAATTTTGATGAAAAACACAAATACTGTTTCATTTGATGATTGTTGTTTTTTTCTGCCATAAAAAGGTGTTAAAATAACAAGTAAGACCAATGAAAAGCAATAAAAGTCCCCTACCGGAAAGGGCCTTGTCACACTAAATAGAACCTAAACTCAAATATTGACAATCAAGAGTTTGTTAATGATATATGAAGGTATGTTATATACAATAGATTTTCATGTGGACAGAGATCATGTGGTGGTCAGAATAGTACAAAGGCATGTTGGCTATGCTACAATTTCTATCTGGGAAATGAAGGCAATATCCAAGACAGATCCAAGTTCATAAGTAGGATGCTCAACCAACTGTGCAAAAAGAGGCAAAAACTTTTCAAAACAAAGAACAGACTTATAATTGCACTTTGCTGTGTGACCTGTAAAACTTGACTGAAGATGTATAGGTTTCGTACAAGTCCAAAAGTAACTGCATTGTGTAATCTAACGGTAACACAAATAAAGTTTGTATAAAGTCTCAATCAAAAGCATCCATAGGTTCCAGTAGTTGTAGGTTTTTGGAAAATTTTCAATGTGAAAAAGGGGGATAACTTTGTGAAATCAAAGGTCAAGAGTTATGGGACAAAACATGTGAACTGGTTTTTTGAGTCTCAAAACATGTAAAAAATTTAATATGGATATCTATAGGGTTTCGAAAGTAAAGACTGCTGAGTTAAGCATGATTACAAAAAATGTGGCATCTAAAGTGTTTGCAATGTTTTTCTAACATTTGACAAAGTGACCTAGATTTTTATCCTACCTTAATTTGCTCTCATCCGGGATTTCATGCAGTCATCATTCTTATCAAGTTTAATAAAGACTGGGAGAAAAATGTAGCTTCTAGAGTGTTTACAAGTTTTTTTTTCTAAAATCTGCCCTGGTGACCTACTTTTTGACCCCATGTGACCCAGTCTTGAATTCATCCAAGATTTGATGTAAACAAACATTCTGATAAAGTTACATGAAGGTTAGGCCAAAAATGTGGCTTCTAGAGTGGTCATAAGGTTTTACTAAGATTTACGCAGGTGACCTACTTTTGACCCATACAGTGGCGCTATCGTATCAGTTGTCAAAAGTAGCGTATATCGTTTGTATTGCATCGTATCGTATAGTATACTCAATCGCATCATAATGTACCGAATTGTATCCTATCGCATTCAATCGTATTACACATAATGAACGGGATCTTATCGCATCGTATCGTAAAGCAATGGTATATCGTAAATCGTATGACGTATATCGTATCGAATCACTCTAAGAAGTTTTGGCAGTCTATGTTTCGGGACACCCTTTATTTATTTTTATTTTTTTTATAGAAAATAATTACTCTTCATGTCTCTAAATTCAACATTTTGTGTAAATGTATCATTTTTTATCATAAATTATATTATGTAGTATAATCTTATTATTTGTTTAGTTATAATAACATTCTTTTACTTTTTATGTACCGGTATATACATGTGTAGTGGCCTACGTGACTTTCTGCAACAGACGCCGTGCGTCATTAAGCAATTTAATGCACGTGTGAAAAATATGTATTCGAAAGCATTAAATCGGTATTGAAGTATACGCTGGGCTACATTCATTCCTCTAAGTTTATTTGATGTGTTTGATCAAAATTTTCATGATTAGCAAGTCTGAAAATTAACAATTTAAATCTGACCTAATTATGCATAATCAAACTCCGATTTCGTCCAAGATGTTGCTTCCTTTGAATAACTTATTTTCCGGGACCTTTTTCCTCTGCAGTGTTCGCTTGCGTGCTCTTATTAAAAACATTGAAAGAGATGATCGTAACATATGCATATACCTACATTATAGTTCTAGTGTGTATTTTTTTTTATTCCCTACTTTATTTACCCCCCCCCCCTCTCTGTCTGTCTCTTTCTCTCTCTCCACAAATGCAAACGTCATAATTCGCACAGAACATATTTCTTTTTCTTCTCTCCCTCTCTTTCAGTTTGAATAAGTAATATAATATCAGGAGGTCTTGGATTTGAAACCCAACCGGGGTACATTTCTCCGGTGATAGCGTCAAGACGTATAAAATTTGTACTAGATTCGCCCTTGTCTTGCACTCGGCAAATTGGGGTTGCTATGGGAACTCGGAGAACTCAGTACTGGTTCTAAGCAGGAACTTCTCTCCCGTGTATTTGGTCGGTGCTATTCCCCTGACACGTAAAAGAACCAATGCGTCTTTTCGCAAAATGAGCTAGGGTATCGCACCCGGACTCACTTGTATCAAAACACTATCTTTTCCGATGCTTTTTTTTTCAGCAAAAAAAACAACAAAAAAAACAGGACCCCTACAATAGAAAAGTAACATACTACCTTTGAGAATAGAGGCATATGGTTTTAGTCAAATTACCGATCTCTCCTTGTCCGTGAAAACACAAATTCACTACATGATAAAAGTTAAATGGGAAAAAATCCGTATTATTACATGTATAGTTCGCTTAAAATATATCTGATTTTTTTCTCTTGTATGTACATTGATGCATGAATGTGTATATTTAACCAACGTAATAGTATTTCACCACACGCGTGTCATACCTTCTTATCAGCGGGCACAGTTAATTTGTGTTAATTTTGACCAGATATGTCACCTTTATGTATTGCCGGTACCGATATACCGTCACTCACCCCCCACCCCCAATCCCACCCCAAGGCGAGGGAGGGACAGTCAACCTTTACACAACATGAATGTTATAACCGTACTAATTAACGTGACAGAAAACATGAAAGATGGTCGCAGGCCTATTGTGAGAACATTATCACAGAAAGAACCAGGGTGTTATGTACGTAGTGTCACTGGGCAGCTTAGTCAAAATCTGTTCCTCTATTATAATAAATATTATACAATATTATACAATAATTTACAAGTAACTTAGAATAAGTATGTGTATATACATACATACACTATAGAGCACTTACGTAATATAAACTGTACCGATAAATTAACCCCTTGTTTTAGTATATATTCACAACACTGCGAGTGTACATAATGAAGTGTGACCCTTAATACAGAAAACTCAAAATTCTTCATCCTACCAAGGCGTGTCCCGAAGACAACGGAGGAATCTACGAGACAACAACATCATGACTACAAGTTTCTTCCATTAATTGAGCCATATTGTTTATTCCTTTTTATGCATATCATAATTACATGATTATTCTAAAATTAAATTGTCATCATAGAAATATTATATTCCGAAGAAGAAGACATTCTATATATCAGTATATTTCCATAGCGAATCCTGTTGATGATGATATTAATATTAAAAGATCTCTCTCTAACTTGAGGGGGGTGGGGTTCTTTACAAAATAAAAGACTAATGGACTCTTAAAAATATAGTAAACACATACGAGTAAGTCTTGGAGTATTCTTATGATTGACAAAACAAATAAAAATATTTTTTTATAGTTAAAACAGCGAGTAAAATATAGCAACAGTTCTTTTATAGGAACAAATAATTTGTGCTTATAGTTAAAAGCATGGGACCAATTTAGAAGTTGTTTGCAAATAAGATTATCTGCTATCATCATGTATAAGCTGCGACAAAATCGGCGACCTCTTCACTAATTACTTCCGGTCCTCTTTTTTTTTTTAATTAATTAATTGTTTAAAGAAGCAGCAATACGGGTATCTCTTTCTCTCTATATATAAGGTGCAGATTGCATGCAGTTGTTCATGCATCATTACATTTTTTTTGGCTTTTTGACAGTTAACCAGAAGTTCTCTAGCACGTGCTATACTTCTATGTGTTGGTTCACAAGCGCTCAATGAGCGGTCGCGATCGTATATAAAAGGGCATGGATCAATTATATTCATATTTTTTAAGAAAAGATATTGTGTGAATTAACACAAGTAGCAGAGTACTAGATATTATTAAAGTACTGTTATTAATTGTTTTTTATTGTGATTGTTATTATTACATGTACTCATAAAAATATATTTATAAATAATCTTCATTAAAAAAAAAACCAAAAAAAAACCCTTTCTCTCTTTACATGTACGGTCCATCGCTTTTTCAGGGGGACCGCAATTTAGTATGTCCCCATTTCCTGTCACTCGCTATGTTTATTTTAGATGAACACACGGATTACCAGTTATATGTAACAATAAATATTGTCAGCAACATGAAGTTTTTGCATATTTCTGAACTTGTAGTCAAATCAAGCTTGCAGGTATAAAAATGTCATGTAAACTGTGCTTATCATATATCGCAGATTGTATATCGTATGGTATCAGATTATAAACACATCGCATCGAATCGTAAAGGAATCGTATATCGTTCGTATTTCAATCGTATATCAATCATATTTTTTGACAACTGATACGATAGCGCCACTGTATGACCCAATTTCAAACCCACCCGAGATTGTCATGAAGATTGGGCAAAACAACGGCCTGATCTAGTGTCTTCACAAGGTTTTTCTAAGAATTGACCCATATGACCCAATTTCAAACTCAACCGACACATCATTAAGACAAACATCCTTACCAAATAGTATGAAGATTGGTCTAAAACTATGGCCTCTAGAGTGTTCACATGTTTTTTTTTAATTTTTCTAAGATTTGACCTAATGACCTAGTTTTTGACCCCACATGACCCAATTTCGAACTCATCCAAGATACCATTTAGACAAACATTCTGACCAAGTTTTATGAAGATTGGGCCAAAACTGTGGCCTCTAGAGTGTTCACAAGCAATTGTTGACAATGGACAACAGACAAAAAGTGGTTACAAAAGCTCATCCTGAGCACAAGCGCTCAGGTGAGCTAAAAATGTTGTGCCTCCATCAGCCCTGTCCATAAGTACTGGATCTTGCAATCATTCAATAAGTACTTACTTATGCCCTTAGCCCAGTTTCACTCTCACCCCTGGCTGAGAGATTATGGCTATAAACATTGTCATAAAGTTTGAAAATGATTACCTAAGAAATGAAGATGCTAGAGTGCAAACAGAGTAAAATGTGGCATTTAGACTAATGGATGAGAAACTACGGTACTGGTCAGGTGAAAACAAAACATGTCACCTGTACACCACTGGAAGATAGTCTTTTGGGGGAACTATCACTCCACACAGTGTCATCAGAGCTTCACTCATGAATGCCGCAATCTATAACACAATTTTGCCAAGGTGACTTGCTGCATATTCTGTATTTGCATACCAAACTGCATTTCACTGAAAACAAGGATTTTTCTGTCTCCTTCAATTTTTTTTCAGTACTTACCTATTTTATTCACTGCATTGTTGCATCTGTCAATAAACAATGTAAATTTGAAACTGTGTAAAATTAAATACACAGTATGTTTAAAAACATTTCAAGTAAAAGGACTTGATGTGGTACCTGGCTATTGGGAGATGCAAGGATGGAGAAGCTGAGTACCTTTTTCCAGTCCAAATGTTTTCCTACCTGTATACCAATGGGAGATAAATGTCTGGTGGGACAATTGCTCCAGCTTGGGTCATCAGGGGCTCACAACAAAATCCAGCGATCTGTCCAGAATAATCAAGGGCATGTATTTAACTGATCAGCTTTTAGGACAAACATTCTTGAGGAGAGCATACAGAAGAAAGGGTGATTTATTCTAGGCAATCTTGTCTGATATTACATATAACATATTTTGACATATGATTGTACATATTTTGTATAAGTTAATTTTCTCTTTTTTTTCTTTAAAATTTGCTAAAACCTGATAATAGAATGAACAAGGCTTTGTCAGTATAGCAAGCAATACTGTCAAGAGTCCCCACCAGTGAAAACCCCTATGAAGAATTTGTGCCAGAAAGAAACAAGAAAATAATAGAAATGAGTTAAGATCTTCGAACTGCACTGATCTTTCAAGCATGCATATGGTTAATGGGCATGACACACCTTTGTGATATGACAAACACTTCTGTAAAGTTTCATGAAAATCTACACATAGATAAGGAAGTTATATTGTAGCCTATGAAGACCAAAGACAATTTCTAACAACTCCTGGGACCTTGACCTTTCAAGGGTGCATATGATTGATGTGCACGACATATTCCCTTGGTTATGAAGTATATTTCTGTAAAGCTTTATTGGAATTAATCCATAAATGTTCAAGTTATGGAGCAGACACGAAAGCAGGACAGATGGACGAAATGATGGACAAAAGGATGGATGAAAGGACGGACAGAAGGATGTGTGCAAACCAATAGTCCCCAACTGTTTCAAATGTAAAGAAAACCAAAACAAGATTCAGTAAAATCATAATGAAAAACTTATGTAATAGTTGATTAATCATAATAAATAAAAAGAAACACGTCAAATGGCACAAAATCAGGTTTTCATGAGTTGCCCCAGGCAAGCCAAACTATTTTTTGTAACATTGACCTTAATCCTAATAACCTGAAAATCAAACCCAATCTTCCTTTTCCCATAAGGTATCTATATGCTAAACTTGATCATGATATCTAAATCCTACAAGAAGTTATTTGATGGAAACAAAAACTCTACTTTTAATAAGAGTGACCTTGACCCTACTGACCTGAAAATCAATCTCAATCTTCCTCTTCATATTAAAGTTATGTATGTATGTTTAAGAGTCACACAAGACAGGCTTGTTAGAACAACCAAAATTTGGATATTGTACACTTTTAACCATTCTGCTTTTATTAAAGAACAACATAAAAACAAAGAACATCATTTCTTTAATCTTTACCCTCATATCAAAATATATTCATAATAATTTAATTTATTCTGTATATACATTTGCAGAGTTGCACACACACAACAAGACTTATTTTATTTATCAACAAAGTAGTCAAGATTGATTGTTTGTGTAGCGTGCACCGGCCTTACTTTAGGTTATATAGAATAAATAATTTTCCTCTTGGCTATCTTGCTGTTTGATTAGGGACCAATGATTAATGAAATGATTTGGAGAACCAATAATCAATTAAGATTTACAAACAAGAGCTTAATTAATTAATTTAAAAAAAAACATCCAAAAAAAGTGGATGTAGAAACTACTGTATTCAGACACTCCCTATGTGATGCACAGTCATACATCGTACCAGTGTACCAGACATTGGAGAGTTCAGAACAATGCCACACTAATCAGAACCCACCAAGGAAGATCATTTGAAACGAAAGACATTACTTGGAGAGGCAATTAAAAAAAAAGTGCCTTTTTTGTCTAAGTCTTTAACACCCTTAACTATAAAAACTATTTTTTGCACCTCACCTCCTAAAAACTGCATCTTAACACATTGAATGACACGTTGGAGGTGCAACTAATATTTTTTCGGCGTAGCTGTATAATTTCGATTTCAACTCGCATCTTAAACCAATCAAATGTACGCTAACAGCGGTAAATAATTCTAAGCTGAATAAAAGGACTCCTGTTATTGGTTAACGCATCGTTATGGACTATAAAATTACTGTAAATAAGGGGTGCAGCTTGTATATATCATTCAGCTTGGTGTTATTACTTTTCTTTTTGATGTAAACATGAAAGTGATTTCAGTAAGTTAAATACAATCCTTTTCCATCAATTGAGGAATGCTACTTTGTGAAAATGATTTAAAACAACAAAAAAGAATCCACCGTGTTATGACATGAAACCCCTTAATTACTATGTATATTGAATTCTTCCAGCCTGCCGAGATGCTCTCACTGAAAATTAATTCGCCAAAACCAAAACAACTAATAACGCTTTTATATCATAATTGTCATATGCAATAATGATATGAACAAATATCAAACAAGCCTATTTACAGATATAATTTTTTGTATTACCGTCTATAAATAAGTACATTTCATAGAAAAAATACTGAACTATTTCTAGAGCGTACTAAATTTGTTGTGCGTCAGTCTTTCGCGCGCTTTTCCTCGGAATGTTCTAGAAGTCCTTTATCAATGAATCTATGCTTTAAGGTGCTGATCATTAATGTATATGCCTGTATAAACTATTTTGATACAGTTTACAACTGATAAAATCAGACCTGAACAAGCTTTTGTCAGTAAGAAATAAAATAAAGGTGAAGAAAAAATTGTATGTCCTAACTACAACGAGCAGATAACTGCTCATTTATACATGATCAGCCTGGAACTAAATTAGGTTTTATGCAGCGGATTATCATAGATTTTTTTTATAGTTCATAGGATAATTTATAACATTACACTGCTTTTAAATAAGAACATTTGGAGGTACTCTGAAATATTTGTTTATCAAATCATTTCATATTCTGATTTTAATCATTTTACAATTTTTTATGGTGCAGGTAAGCCTGTTTACGATAATGGTCAGTCGTGTCTTTTGTATAATAGTCTAGTCATTCTTTACTGTACATTTTGTTTTGAATATATATAGACATTATTTTAAAATTGTACCTTTTTTTGCTACATTCCTGTTGTTGTACACATCTCGTGGACTATTTTCTTATTTGCAAAATAAACCTTGTTAAAAACATTGCCATTCATCATTGTTCACTACCAAAATTAGACATGTTTTTTTACAATTATTTACAACAATGCTTTTATAACCTATCATAACATTAGAGTCTTTGAAATGTGTTTTGCATATATTTCCATTTATAAGTTTCTTAATTAAAGTATATATATGCATGAATGAAAATCTCGTTTTTCTTTCATCCTACGCCGAATATCTTTTTTAAAGATATTTCTTGTTTTTGTGTGTGTGTGTATGTATTATCATTTACTAATTTTTTAATGTATAACTCTGGAATTGATTTCTAAATAGGTTTCAGAAAGGATCATTTGACTTAGAAAGGGTAGATATTAAACATATATACAATAAATATGCCCATAGGTCACAAATACCCTGGCAGTTTGGTGTTATTTGATTGATATTTTTGACAGAAAAATAATTCAAAACCAGAATTATAAATTAGAACCATCAAGTACTTTAAAACTTCAGGAGAAAACTAAAACTTTATTTTTTGCCAATATATAGTGGATTGCAACAGAAAAAACTAACTATCTGTATTTTGATATTATATACTTAATAAAAACCAAATATGGATTAGATCTGTCTATAGTTCTTAAAAAGTGATTGATGGGAAATTAAAAATTCATACATGTGCATGCATGGAGAAATGGATTAAGGTCATTCTTAATGCCCATTCATCATTTTTTTTAATGGCGATGGCATAATAACAGGGATAAAAGGAAAAACAAGAACATATTTATAACAAGAGGCCCATGATGGCCCTAAATCGCTCACCCAAGGAACATCTGTACCAATTTATTTTAAAATCTGGCCAGTAGTTTTGAAGAAGATGATTTTTAAAGTTTTCATATTTTTTTTCTTTTTGTTGCCATGGCAACCAGAGTTCTATATGGATCAAGTTTATTTTAGGAACTTTTGTGAAGGTTGACCCAAGGATCATTCCTGCCAAATTTGACTCAAATTCTGTCCAGTGGTTTCAGAGGAAATGTTGATTAAAGTTTTCCCTATATACATATAAGGCAAATAAGCCCCGCCCCTGGCGGCCATGTTTTTTACGGATCGGAAATTTTTTAGCAACTTTGGTAGAGGTTGACCCAAGGAACATCTGTACCAATTTATTTTAAAATCTGGCCAGTAGTTTTGAAGAAGATGATTTTTAAAGTTTTTTTTTTTCCGGAACCAGAGTTCTACATGGATCAAGTTTATTTTAGCAACTTTTGTGAAGGTTGACCCAAGGATCATCCCTGCCATGTTTAATCAAATTCTGTCCAGTGGTTTCAGAGGAGATGTTGTTTAAAGGTTTCTCTATATACATATAAGTCAAATAAGCCCCGCCCCTGGCGGCCATGTTTTTTTACGGATTGGAATAATTTTAGCAACTTTGGTAGAGGTTGACCCAAGGAACATCTGTACCAAATTATTTTGAAATCTGGCCAGTAGTTTTGAAGGAGATGATTTTTAAAGTTTTCAAATTATTTTTTTTTTGTAGCCATGGCAACCAGAGTTCTTCATGGATCAACTTTATTTTAGCAACTTTTGTAGAGACTCACCCAAAGAACATTCCTGCCAAGTTTCATAAAATTCTGTCCAGCGGTTTCATAGGAGATGTCGTTTAAAGGTTTCTCTATATACATATAAGGCAAATAAGCCCCGCCCCTGGCGGCCATGTTTTTTTACAGATCGGAATAATTTTAGCAACTTTGGTAGAGGTTGACCCAAGGAACATCTGTACCAAATTATTTTGAAATCTGGCCAGTAGTTTTGAAGAAGATGATTTTTAAAGTTTTCATTTTTTTTTTCTTTTTGTTGCAATGGCAACCAGAGTTCTTCATGGATCAACTTTATTTTAGCAACTTTTGTGAAGGTTGACCTAAGGATCATCCCTGCCAAGTTTCATTAAATTCTGTCCAGCGGTTTCAAAGGAGATGTCGTTTAAAGGTTTCTCTATATACATAAAAGGCAAATAAGCTCCGCCCCTGGCGGCCATGTTTTTTTACAGATCGGAATAATTTTAGCAACTTTGGTAGAGGTTGACCCAAGGAACATCTGTACCAAATTATTTTGAAATCTGGCCAGTAGTTTTGAAGGAGATGATTTTTAAAGTTTTCAAATTATTTTTCTTTTTGTAGCCATGGCAACCAGAGTTCTTCATGGATCAACTTTATTTTAGCAACTTTTATGAAGGTTGACCTAAGGATCATCCCTGCCAAGTTTCATTAAATTCTGTCCAGCGGTTTCAGAGGAGATGTTGTTTAAAGGTTTCTCTATATACATATAAGGCAAATAAGCCCCGCCCCTGGCGGCCATGTTTTTTTAACAGATCGGAATAATTTTAGCAACTTTGGTAGAGGTTGACCCAAGGAACATCTGTACCAAATTATTTTGAAATCTGGCCAGTAGTTTTGAAGAAGATGATTTTTAAAGTTTTCATGTTTTTTTCTTCTTTTTGTTGCCATGGCAACCAGAGTTCTTCATGGATCAACTTTATTTTAGCAACTTTTGTGAAGGTTGACCTAAGGATCATCCCTGCCAAGTTTCATTAAATTCTGTCCAGCGGTTTCAGAGAAGATGTCGTTTAAAGGTTTCTCTATATACATAAAAGGCAAATAAGCCCCGCCCCTGGCGGCCATGTTTTTTTACAGATCGGAATAATTTTAGCAACTTTGGTAGAGGTTGACCCAAGGAACATCTGTACCAAATTATTTTGAAATCTGGCCAGTAGTTTTGAAGAAGATGATTTTTAAAGTTTTCATGTTTTTTTCTTCTTTTTGTTGCCATGGCAACCAGAGTTCTTCATGGATCAACTTTATTTTAGCAACTTTTGTGAAGGTTGACCTAAGGATCATCCCTGCCAAGTTTCATTAAATTCTGTCCAGCGGTTTCAAAGAAGATGTCGTTTAAAGGTTTCTCTAATACATATAAGGCAAATAAGCCCCGCCCCTGGCGGCCATGTTTTTTTACGGATCGGAATAATTTTAGCAACTTTGGTAGAGGTTGACCCAAGGAACATCTGTACCAAATTATTTTGAAATCTGGCCAGTAGTTTTGAAAGAGATGATTTTTAAAGTTTTCAAATTATTTTTCTTTTTGTAGCCATGGCAACCAGAGTTCTTCATGGATCAACTTTATTTTAGCAACTTTTGTGAAGGTTGACCTAAGGATCATCCTGCCAAGTTTCATTAAATTCTGTCCAGCGGTTTCAGAGGAGATGTCGTTTAAAGGTTTCTCTATATACATATAAGGCAAATAAGCCCCGCCCCTGGCGGCCATGTTTTTTTACGGATCGGAATAATTTTAGCAACTTTGGTAGAGGTTGACCCAAGGAACATCTGTACCAAATTATTTTGAAATCTGGCCAGTAGTTTTGAAGGAGATGATTTTTAAAGTTTTCAAATTATTTTTCTTTTTGTAGCCATGGCAACCAGAGTTCTTCATGGATCAACTTTATTTTAGCAACTTTTGTGAAGCTTACCTAAGGATCATCCCTGCCAAGTTTGATTAAATTCTGTCCAGCGGTTTCAGAGGAGATGTTGTTTAAAGGTTTCTCTATATACATATAAGGCAAATAAGCCCCGCCCCTGGCGGCCATGTTTTTTTACGGATCGGAATAATTTTAGCAACTTTGGTAGAGGTTGACCCAAGGAACATCTGTACCAAATTATTTTGAAATCTGGCCAGTAGTTTTGAAGGAGATGATTTTTAAAGTTTTCAAATTATTTTTCTTTTTGTAGCCATGGCAACCAGAGTTCTTCATGGATCAACTTTATTTTAGCAACTTTTGTAGAGCCTCGCCAAGGAACATCCCTGCCAAGTTTCATTAAATTCTGTCCAGCGGTTTCAGAGGAGATGTTGTTTAAAGGTTTCTCTATATACATATAAGGCAAATAAGCCCCGCCCCTGGCGGCCATGTTTTTTTACGGATCGGAATAATTTTAGCAACTTTGGTAGAGGTTGACCCAAGGAACATCTGTACCAAATTATTTTGAAATCTGGCCAGTAGTTTTGAAGGAGATGATTTTTAAAGTTTTCAATTATTTTTATTTTTGTGCCATGGCAACCAGAGTTCTTCATGGATCAACTTTATTTTAGCAACTTTTGTAAAGCCTCACCCAAGGAACATTCCTGCCAAGTTTCTTTAAATTCTGTCCAGCGTTTCAGAGGAGATGTTGTTTAAAGGTTTCTCTATATACATAAAGGCAAATAAGCCCCGCCCTGGCGGCCATGTTTTTTTACGGATCGGAATAATTTTAGCAACTTTGGTAGAGGTTGACCCAAGGAACATCTGTACCAAATTATTTGAATCTGGCCAGTATTTTAAGAGATGATTTTTAAAGTTTTCAAATTATTTTTCTTTTTGTAGCATGGCAACCAGAGTTCTTCATGGATCAACTTTATTTAGCAACTTTTGTGAAGTTGACCTAAGGATCAATCCCTGCCAAGTTTCAATAAATTCTGTCCAGTGTTTCAGAGGAGATGTTGTTTAAAGGTTTCTCTATATACATAAAGGCAAATAAGCCCCGCCCCTGGCGGCCATGTTTTTTTACAGATCGGAATAATTTTAGCAACTTTGGTAGAGGTTGACCCAAGGAACATCTGTACCAAATTATTTTGAAATCTGGCCAGTAGTTTTAAGAGATGATTTTTAAAGTTTTCAAATTATTTTTCTTTTGTAGCCATGGCAACCAGAGTTCTTCATGGATCAACTTTATTTTAGCAACTTTTGTAGAAGTGACCCAAGGAACATCCCTGCCAAGTTTCATTAAATTCTGTCCAGTTGTTTCAGAGGAGATGTTGTTTAAAGGTTTCTCTATAACATATAAGGCAAATAAGCCCCGCCCCTGGCGGCCATGTTTTTTTACGATCGGAATAATTTAGCAACTTTGGTAGAGGTTGACCAAGGAACATCTGTACCAAATTATTTTGAAATCTGGCCAGTATTTTGAAGGAGATAATTTTTAAAGTTTTCAAATTATTTTTCTTTTTGTAGCAATGGCAACCAGAGTTCTTCATGGATCAACTTTATTTTAGCAACTTTTGTAGAGCCTCACCCAAGGAACATTCCTGCAAGTTTCATTAAATTCTGTCCAGTTGTTTCAGAGGAGATGTTGTTTAAGGTTTCTCTATATACATATAAGGCAAATAAGCCCCGCCCCTGGCGGCCATGTTTTTTTACGGATCGGAATAATTTTAGCAACTTTGGTAGAGGTTGACCCAAGGAACATCTGTACCAAATTATTTTGAAATCTGGCCAGTAGTTTTGAAGAGATGATTTTAAAGTTTTCAAATTATTTTTCTTTTTGTAGCCATGGCAACCAGAGTTCTTCATGGATCAACTTTATTTTAGCAACTTTTGTGAAGTTACCTAAGGAACATTCCTGCCAAGTTCTTATAAATTCTGTCCAGTCGTTTCAGAGGAGATGTTGTTTAAAGGTTTCTCTATATACATATAAGGGAAATAAGCCCCGCCCCTGGCGGCCATGTTTTTTTACGGATCGGAATAATTTTAGCAACTTTGGTAGAGGTTGACCCAAGGAACATCTGTACCAAATTATTTTGAAATCTGGCCAGTAGTTTTGAAAGAGATGATTTTTAAAGTTTTCAAATTATTTTTCTTTTTGTAACCATGGCAACCAGAGTTCTTCATGGATCAACTTTATTTTAGCAACTTTTGTGAAGGTTGACCTAAGGATCATCCCTGCCAAGTTTCAATCAAATTCTGTCCAGGTTTCAGAGGAGATGTTGTTTAAAGGTTTCTCTATATACATTAAAGGCAAATAAGCCCCGCCCCTGGCGGCCATGTTTTTTTTACGGATCGGAATAATTTTAGCAACTTTGGTAGAGGTTGACCCAAGGAACATCTGTACCAAATTATTTTGAAATCTGGCCAGTAGTTTTGAGATAGATGATTTTTAAAGTTTTCAAATTATTTTTCTTTTTGTAGCCATGGCAACCAGAGTTCTTCATGGATCAACTTTATTTTAGCAACTTTTGTAGAGCTCTACCCAAGGACATCCCTGCCAAGTTTCATTAAATTCTGTCCAGTTGTTTCAGAGGAGATGTTGTTTAAAGGTTTCTCTATATACATATAAGGCAAATAAGCCCCGCCCCTGGCGGCCATGTTTTTTTACGGATCGGAATAATTTTAGCAACTTTGGTAGAGGTTGACCCAAGGAACATCTGTACCAAATTATTTTGAAATCTGGCCAGTAGTTTTGAAGGAGATGATTTTTAAAGTTTTCAAATTATTTTTCTTTTTGTAGCCATGGCAACCAGAGTTCTTCATGGATCAACTTTATTTAGCAACTTTTGTGAAGGTTACCTAAGGAACATCCCTGCCAAGTTTCATTAAATTCTGTCCAGGTTTTCAGAGGAGATGTTGTTTAAAGTTTCTCTATATACATATAAGGCAAATAAGCCCCGCCCCTGGCGGCCATGTTTTTTTACGGATCGGAATAATTTTAGCAACTTTGGTAGAGGTTGACCAAGGAACATCTGTACCAAATTATTTTGAAATCTGCCAGTATTTTGAAGGAGATGATTTTTAAAGTTTTCAAATTATTTTTCTTTTTGGTGCCATGGCAACCAGAGTTCTTCATGGATCAACTTTATTTTAGCAACTTTTGTAGAAGCTCACCAAGGATCATCCTGCCAAGTTTCATTAAATTCTGTCCAGCGGTTTCAGAGGAGATGTTGTTTAAAGGTTTCTCTATATACATATAAGGCAAATAAGCCCCGCCCCTGGCGGCCATGTTTTTTTACGGATCGGAATAATTTTAGCAACTTTGGTAGAGGTTGACCCAAGGAACATCTGTACCAAATTATTTTGAAATCTGGCCAGTATTTTGAAGAGATGATTTTTAAAGTTTTCAAATTATTTTTCTTTTGTAACCATGGCAACCAGAGTTCTTCATGGATCAACTTTATTTTAGCAACTTTTTGTAGAGCTCTCACCAAGGATCATTCCTGCCAAGTTTCAAATTCTGTCCAGTGTTTCAGAGGAGATGTTGTTTAAAGGTTTCTCTATATACATAAGGGCAAATAAGCCCCGCCCCTGGCGGCCATGTTTTTTTAACGGATCGGAATAATTTTAGCAACTTTGGTAGAGGTTGACCCAAGGAACATCTGTACCAAATTATTTTGAAATCTGGCCAGTAGTTTTGAAAGATGATTTTTAAAGTTTTCAAATTATTTTTCTTTTTGTAACCATGGCAACCAGAGTTCTTCATGGATCAACTTTATTTTAGCAACTTTTGTGAAGGTTGACCTAAGGATCATCCCTGCCAAGTTTCATTAAATTCTGTCCAGCGGTTTCAGAGGAGATGTTGTTTTAAAGGTTTCTCTATATACATAAAGGGGAAATAAGCCCCGCCCCTGGCGGCCATGTTTTTTTACAGGATCGGAATAATTTTAGCAACTTTGGTAGAGGTTGACCCAAGGAACATCTGTACCAAATTATTTTGAGATCTGGCCAGTAGTTTTGAAGAGATGATTTTTAAAGTTTTCAAATTATTTTTCTTTTGTAGCCATGGCAACCAGAGTTCTTCATGGATCAACTTTATTTTAGCAACTTTTGTGAAGCTGACCTAAGGACATCCCTGCCAAGTTTCATTAAATTCTGTCCAGGTTTTTAGAGGAGATGTTGTTTAAAGGTTTCTCTATATACATATAAGGCAAATAAGCCCCGCCCCTGGCGGCCAGTTTTTTTAACAGATCGGAATAATTTTAGCAACTTTGGTAGAGGTTGACCCAAGGAACATCTGTACCAAATTATTTTGAAATCTGGCCAGTAGTTTTGAAGGAGATGATATTTAAAGTTTTCAATTATTTTTCTTTTTGTGCCATGGCAACCAGAGTTCTTCATGGACAACTTTATTTTAGCAACTTTTGTAGAGCCTCACCCAAGGAACATCCCTGCCAAGTTTCATTAAATTCTGTCCAGTGTTTCAGAGGAGATGTGTTTAAAGGTTCTCATTACATCATAAGGCAAAAAGCCCCGCCCCTGGCGGCATGTTTTACAGGATCGAATAATTTTAGCAACTTTGGTAGAGTTGACCCAAGAACATCTGTACCAAATTATTTTGAAATCTGGCCATATTTTGAAGGAGATGATTTTTAAAGTTTTCCAGAATTATTTTTCTTTTTGTTGCCATGGCAACAGAGTTCTTCATGGACCAACTTTATTTTACAACTTTTGTAAGCTCACCCAAGAACATTCCTGCCAAGTTTCTTTAAATTATGGGCCAGCGGTTTCAGAGGAGATTCGTTTAAGAAAATTGTTGACAGCATCGACGACATCGCACGCGACGGAACACGGACGAAGGGTATCACAATTAGCACATTGAGCACATTTTGCTCAGGATGAGCTATAAACATGTTTGTTAACATATATGCCCCCTCTCATATTCCATAAAAATAGCTATATTATATGTATTGTGTTTCACTTATAATTAGGCATGTCACAAGGGTCAAACTATCTTGTGATAGTTACTACTGATAATTTATGAATACGCTAAAAGACAAACTAAATCTTCACTGAAACAAATTTAATGAGATGATTTACATAGTTGTATGAAATTATTTAAGTAATGTAACACTTGTCATTATTTACAATCAAAATATTAAATGTTCATGTTTTGCCATGTTGTAAACTCAACTTATACCTCATGACCTTGACCTTTGAGGTACAAATCCCAAAATCAGTTGGGGTCTTCTACTTATATATAGTCATAAGCAAAATCAATACCAAGTTTGAGATCTTATGTTAACGTGACCTGTTGACCTTGACCTTTGAGATATTGAGACCAAAATCATTAGGGGTCTTCTTCTAGTCATAAGCAACAATCATACTAAGTTTGAGATCTCAGGGTCAAATAGAACTAGAGTTACAACTCAGACAAGACTTTCATATAAAAATGTTAACATGTAACCTAAATATGACTTTGATCTTTGAGGTAATTAAACCAAAATCAATTGGGGTCTTCTATTAATCATAAGCAATAATCATATAAAGTTTGAGATTTTAGGGTCAAATAGAACTTGAATTATCACTTGGACAAAGTTTGGTCTACTGACAGACTTACGGACTGACTAACCGACCGGTATGTGCAAAGCAATATGCCCCCTCTTCTTTGAAGAGGGGCATAACAAGAATTATCATTGAAGATGGAGAACAAACCAAGATACTGCTTTGTCACAGTTACATATCAGAGACAGTGTTGACAATGTGAATACATGTCTGTATGTGGTGTTAAGTGGAGTCAGTTATGTAAAATGTTTTGCATGGAAAAAAATGGGACAGGGATGACTCAAGTATGTATAATGAACCTGATGATGAGATAAATTCAAACAAGTGAATGTGCCTCTGTGACACTAATGCCCTGCCTGGATATGGTCAGAACCAAATATTTGCTTGTACTTTTAAAAGTTTATATAATGGTGTACATTGTATGAAGTTTCATGATGATGTGAAGTCATCTTCATAGAAAAAAAAGAAGCTTAAATGCAAATGCAGTATAACCAATTTTACCATGTTCATCTAACTGTGAAATTCAGGTAGCAGCTGTAAATTTGCATAAAAATTAAAAAGATCATAATTATCATGATGTACACGTGTACCTAGTTTCATAGATACAAAAAATCTTAAACACAAAGATAAACCTGAGGTGTGACTTGACTTGACTATTTGTCACTTCGATAGTATTTCAGTCATATAGCGACGTCCAGCTAATTACAGGTGGAGGAAGACCTGAGGTGTGATGGATGGACAAACGAACGGACACAAGGACAGATGCACAGACAGAAAATCTATATACGCCGCAACAGAGTTGGTGGCATAAAAATGATTGAAGTTCAAAATATTACTTTAAACAATAAAGCTTAATTGTCAACAATTGCTAAAAATAGCTCATGTTCTTAGTAAAATAATTTTAAACAAGAGGGCCATGATGGCCCTGGATCGCTCACCTGATATCATTAGGCTATGTAAAATCAAGTGACCCCTGGGGCAGAGCCAATTTTGACCCCAGGGTCATGATTTGAACAAACTGGGTAGAGGTCTATTAGCCCATGTTACATACCAAATATCTAAACCCTAGGCCTTGTGGTTTCTGAGAAGAAGATTTTTCAAGTTTTTCCTATATTAGCCTATGTTAAATCAAGTGACCCCTGGGGTAGGGCCAATTTTGACCCCAGGGTCATAATTTGAACAATCTTGGTAGAGAGTCATAAGATCATGCTACATACCAAATATCTAAACTCCAGGCCTTGTGGTTTCTGAGAAGAAGATTTTTTCAAGTATTTCCTATATTAGCTTATGTTAAATCAAGTGACACCTGGGGCAGGGCCAAATTTGACCCCAGGGCCATGATTTGAACAAATTTGGTTGTGATCTACTAGACAGTGCTGCATAACAAATATCTAAAC
>CM037787.1:6213680-6263680 GCA_021229015.1 Solen grandis
TTCAGCCCCCCGAACTTCGGTCTTTCGGAATTTGGTTGCGACAGGATATGCACACCTTTTTTTTTTAAGATTCCCCCCTGTGAAAATTTAAAAAATCCGACCAAAATTACGCTGTAGACCGCAACACCATTTTTCACTATTTTAGCTATTTTTATTTACCCCCTAGTGTGCGACAACATTGAAAACAAAAAATTTTCCCACGGGCCAATAACCCCCAAAAAAATTTTATCCTCCAGGCTATTGCAAAATATTAAAAAAAACGTTTATTAGGAAAAAAAAAAAAATAATAAAAAACAAGGGGCCATGATGGGCCCGGACGCTCACCTGAAAAAATTAGTTTTGTAAAATCAAAAGCCCCCCGGGGGAGAGCCAATTTTTACCCCAGGTATTTTTTGCAAAGGGGGAAGGTCATTAGCCCATGTTACAACCAAATTTTAAAAATCCAACCTTGGGGGTTTTTAAAAAAATTTTTTTCTAGTTTTTTTAAACCAAAAAATTATGAAAAAAACAATAAAGCCTGAGGGGGGCCAAAAATTTTTTCCCAAAAAATCAAACCCCCCGGGCCATGTGTTTTTTTATTTCCCAAAAAAAGAATTTTTAAGTTATTTCATATCCCCCCCTTTAAAATCAGAGACCCCAATGGGGGGGCCAAATTTACCCCAGGGCCGGGTTTGAACAAACAAAATAATCCCAACAAGAAATTCAGAATTAACAAACTTGGTAAGGTTTTTTGGGCCCCAAAACCCAAAAAACCCAAACCCCCCCCCTTTGTTTTCCCGAGAAATTTTTCGGGTTTTCCATTTTTTGTCTATTTTAAATAAAGTGCCCCCCGGGGGTGGGCCATTTTGACCCCGGGCCCCCTGATTTAAAAAACGAAAAGAATACACAGACAATCTACACCCCAAAAAACTAACACCGCCTTGGGGTTTTCTGAGAAAAATTTTTTAATTTTTTTTCCATATTTTGCCATGAAAATCAGGGCCCCTTTTTGGGGGGAAAAAATTTACCCAATATCATGATTTTTTAAAAAATTTTAGAGACCCGACAATCTACAACCAAATATCTAAACTCCGGGGCCTTTTTGGTTTTGAAAAAAAATTTTTTTTAATTTTTCCCCCATATTGCCTTTTTAAAACCCCAATGCCCTGGGGGGCCCAAAATTTTACCCCAAAAGGCCCTAAAATTTAACAAATTTTGGTTTGATCTCAGACATCTGCACACCAAATATTTTAAATCCGGGCCCCGTGGTTTCGAGAAAAATTTTTAAGTTTTCCATTTTTGCCTATTTTAAACAAGTGACCCCTGGGGGGGGGGCAATTTTCCCCAAAGCCTAATTTGAACAACTTGGTAGAATCAAAAGATCATGTTCAACCCAAAAACTAAACTCCAGGCCTTTGGGGGTTTTTGAAAAAAGTTTTTTTTTAATTTTTTTTCCTTTTTAGCCTATTTTAAAAAAAAATGACCCCTGGGGGGGGCCCAAAATTTTTTCCCGGGCCCCAAATTTAACAATCTGGAAAGATCTTTTAAATCAGGGGTACTACCAAAAAAAAAAAAGGAGGCCTTGTTTTTGAGAAGAAATTTTTTTAAATTTTTTCCAATTACCATTTAAACAATCCCCCCGGGGGGGGGGAAAATTTTTTCCCCCCGGGGGAAATTTTACAACTTTAGAAGTCATAAAATCCCCTATAAAATTTTAAAATCAAAAAACTAGGCATTGTGGTTTTTTGGAGAAGAAAATTTTTTTAAAAATTTTATTTTTTTAAAACATTTTTGCTTTTCCGTGACCTACTTATTCAACCCCCCAAACAAAAAATTTGAACAACTTTGATAAAGGCATGGAATGATATTCCGTGAAGTTTTTGGCAAAACCCCCCCCTGGTTAGGGGGGAAATTTTTTAAAGGGGAAAATTTTTGGGGAAAAAGCACCCGAAAGGGGGGACGGGGGCGGGGGACGGGGGCCGGACAAAAGGCGATCACAAAAGCTCACCAGGACACGTTGGCTCAGTGAGCTAAAAAAACTCAGACGCATATGACTTTTAAAATTTTCCCTAATGTTAAACAAAACCCGAGACCTACTAACGGGGAAAATTTTTAAAAATTTTATCCAAATAGGGGAATTTTAAAACATTTAAAAAAATTACGTCCTTGGTTTTTAATCTTGGGGCCCCATAATGCTTGGCTTTTCCCCAAATTTTTTAAAAAAAAGGGCACCGGATACACAATAAAACGAAAAAAACACATTTTGTGAAAATTTGTAAAAATCGGCCCATTAAAAAGTCTGGGGCCCTTACAAACTTTCTACAATTTTAAAAGCGACGTCATATACTCAAGGGTTCTGAAAACAAAATTAAACGAAATAACACGTCTGCATCATTTTCATTTAAAATTTTTATTCCCTTGGGGAAATTTTAACAATCGAAAAACTCTTTTTTAAAAAAGAAATTCATTTAACATTAATGACTCAAGACGTCATTTTAGTTTTTTTCCCCAAAATGTTTAAAAATCCCGAACCTATATACTACCAAATATCACTTTTCATCTCAATAAAAACCGATTTTAAGCATTTTTTAAAAAAATTAAAAACCTTGTTTAACTTGAATTCCCATAGAACCTGGCTTTTCGAATTTTAAAAACGGGGACCGGAATTTTAAAAAATAAACTTAAAAACACACCTTAAAAAAAAATGAAAAAAGGGGTTATAAACAATGGTGTAACCGCGTACAAACTTTTTTTTGCATATTCAAGTTGCGTATATCACGTCATAGGCTTAGAAAAAAAATAGAACCAAAATTTACCTTTTGAACATGTGTCTTAAATTTCCTTTTCCCTTTTTTCAATTTAACATAAGAAATACTTTGTTTTAAAAAAAAAATTACAAAAAGACTCACGGGGACGTCTAGAATTTAAAATTTACAAAAGTTTAAAATTTCAGAGACCCATATACACTAAAAACAACTTTCTATCTTTAAATGGACATATTTTATAAACATTTAAAAATTTACGACCTTGGTTCGATCTTGGATTCGCTATAGAACCATGGACTTTTCGAATTTTGAAAAACGGACACAGGATGCACAACTAGAGCCTAACATACACATTCTGTGAAATTTTTTTGAAAATCGTTCCAGAAATAATGGCTGTAGACCACGTACAAACTTTTCACCTGACGTCAAATCTGACGTTTTATGACGTCATATGAATAAATATTAAATTCATTGCATCCGAATGCTCATGGTTTGAAATATGGCATAAAATTTTCATTGTTCTGGGCCAATGGCAACACATCGAAATTAACACAAATATAAGAGGAAGAAAAAAAGATAAGAAGAAGAAGAATAAAAAAACAGTACAAACCCAATATGACTTTCTGCCTGTAGGCAGAAAGTCCTAAAAACAGTACAAACCCAATATGACTTTCTGCCTGTAGGCAGAAAGTCCTAATAATAAAAAACAGTACAAACCCAATAGGACTTTCTGCCAGTAGGCAGAAAGTCCTAATAAAAGTCCTAATAAAAAAACAGTACAAACCCAATAGGACTTTCTGCCGAAAGGGCAGAAAGTCCTAATAAGAAGAAGAAGAAGAAGAATAAACAGTACAAAAGGGCAGAAAGTCCTAATAAACATAACAAACCCAATAGGACTTTCTGCTTAAGGCAGAAAGTCCTAATAAGAAGAAGAAGAATAAACAGTACAAACCCAATAGGACTTTCTGCTTTAGGCAGAAAGTCCTAATAAAAAACATAACAAACCCAATAGGACTTTCTGCCGAAAGGGCATAAAGTCCTAATAAGAAAAAACATAACAAACCCAATAGGTCTTTCTGCTTGAGGCAGAAAGCCCTAATAAGATAAAACATAACAAACCCAAAAGGTCTTTCTGCTTGAGGCAGAAAGCCCTAATAATAAATAGAACCGCAAGCGGTATCTCGGTTTTCGCTTTTAACCTAATCAACTTGAACACTTTATTTCAACTCACCACAATTTTCAATATGAAACAGAACGAAAAGGTTTTTGAAGACCTACCTCATTTGCACAGTTTTTATTTTTGCAATGTTAGAACATTCAAACTCTTCTAGCGCAAATATTTTCCCATACCCTGTCCCTTAAATCCACCACATTCTGTGGTGCTGTCAACAAGAACAAATTGCTGAAAAACCGCATTTCAATCAGACTTTAAACATTTTTTAGTTTTTAAGCAAAAGAGTGATTTTAAGCAAAAACGCCCTCTAGCGGCAAAATTAAAACAAAATTGCAAAAACAGCAAATAGTTCAAAACAAGTATATAAGTCGCACTAGTCGAACATCCTTTTTCTTATATATCACAACTTGAAGCATAAAAACTGATTAACAATTATTCCAAAAAAGGATCAAACTTTGGACTGCCGTAAAATGAACAATCAAGTCCGATCTTTAAAAAACTAAACATCACTGGAAAGAGCTCCCCAAAACTAAAACCTTTTTTATAACTCTCAATGAAATATTTTGAGATTTGGAGCACTTTGTGCCGAATAAAAACACAATTATCGCAATACATGTATGACATTGACCTTTTCAAGGTTTTTTTTTAACTTTTAATTGTGAGACCCTTTCAAACTTAACAAAACATAACGTGTGAAAATTTCATGACGAATAAACAAAAAATAAAGTCAGGAGCGACAAAAACATGTTTTTGGAATTTTTAATTTTTCCTAAATTTAAGTGAAGTTTGACCATTTCTAGTGGACAAACCACGCATTTCTTAAATTCGCCACCCCAAATATTTTGTGTTTATACGTCTTTCAAATGTTATACCGGAGACGGAATTCTTCTATCTGATCTCTAACAAAAATGAATAGGTTTTTCGTAGACCTACCCTCATTTGCACAGTTTTTTGTTTTTTTGGGGTTTTTTTTGGCGAGGTTCGAACATTCAACCTTCCGTAGCTCCAAAGCTTTCAGCCACACAGACCCTCGAATCATCATATGTTTATTAGGCTAATCAACAGGGAACGATGCAAAAAACCGCATTCGAATCGGACTTTAACTTTTTGAGTTATAAGCAAAAGAATATTTTCAAGAAAAGCGCCCCCTAGCGGCAAAATGAGAAAGAAAATTGATTAAAATTTTACTGTTAGGTACCTAGCAAAGCAGCAAATAGTTCAATCAAGTATACTAGTCGCACAAGTCAAACTTTTGATTCTTATGTATCAGCATTTGAAGCATAAAACCTGATTTATAATTATTCCAAAAAAGGATCAAACTTTGGACTGCCGTATAATGACTAAAGCAAGTCCGATCTTCAAAAACTAAACATCACTGGAAAGAGCTCTTTAAGAACTAAAACTTTTGTTCATATACTCTCAATGAAATATTTTTAGTTTTGGAGCTATTTGTGGCCGAATAAAAACACAATAATCGTAATATGACCTTGACCTTTTCAATTCTTTTTTATTTTTTTAATTGTGGGGCCCTTTCAAACTTAACAATACATATCGTGTGAAAATTTCATGAAGAATGAACAGAAAATAAAGTCAGGAGCGACAAAAACATGTTTTCGAAATTTTAATTTTTCCTAAAAATTTAGTGAAGTTTGACCGTTTCTAGTGGACAAACCACGCATTTCCTTAATTGTCCACCCCATATATTTTGTGTGTATACGTCTTTCAAATGTTATGCCGGAGACGGAATTCTTCTATCTGATCTCTAACAAAAACGGATAGGTTTTTCGTAGACCTACCCTCATTTGCACAGTTTTATTTATTTTTTTGCGAGGTTCGAACATTCAACCTTCCGTAGCTCAAAAGCTTTCAGTCACACGGACCTCGAATCCTATCATATGTTATTGGGCTATCAACAGGGAACAGAATGCAAAAAACCGCATTCGAATCGGACTTCAACTTTTTAAGTTATAAGCAAAAGAATGATTTCAAGAAAAGCGTCCCCTAGCGGCAAAATGAGAAAGAAAATTGATTAAAATTTTACTGTTAGGTACCTAGCAAAGCAGCAAATAGTTCAATCAAGTATACTAGTCGCACAAGTCAAACTTTTGATTCTTATGTATCAGCATTTGAAGCATAAAACCTGATTTACAATTATTCCAAAAAAGGATCAAACTTTGGACTGCCGTAATAACCAATTCAAGTCCGATTTTCAAAAACTAAAATCACTGGAAAAGCTCTTTAAGACTAAAACTTTTGTTCAATACTCTCAATGAAATATTTTTAGTTTTTGGAGCTATTTGTGGCCGAATAAAAACACAATAATCGTAATATGACCTTGACCTTTTCAATTCTTTTTTATTTTTTAATTGTGAGGCCCTTTCAAACATAACAATACAATCGTGTGAAAATTTCATGAAGAATGAACAAAAATAAAGTCAGGAGCGACAAAAACATGTTTTTGAAATTTTAATTTTTCCTAAAATTTAGTGAAGTTTGACCGTTTCAGAGGACAAACCAGCATTTCCTTAATTCGCCACCCCAATTTTGTGCGTATATGTCTTCAAATCGTATGCAGAAACAGAATTATTCTATCTGATGTCTAACAAAAGTGGGTAGGTTTTTCGTAACCTACCCTCATTATTCCAACTTTTTTCCAAGGTTCGAACATTCAACCTCTCCTAGAACATTTTTTTTCCAGTACTCGATGATAAGATATCCATCATTTGATTGGCTGTCAACAAGGAACATTATGAAAAAAACCGCATCTAAATCAGGTTTTCAAATTTTTGAGTTTTATCAAAACAGTGATTACATGCATTGCGCCCCCTATGGCTAAATAAGAAATAAATGTGAAAAGTTTGACATAAGGCACATGTTCAGATAAAGATGACTCCATCCCAAAATTTCATAGCTGTAGCTTTTCTCATCTGGCCGCTAGCTGGACACAAAAATGGGTGGAATTGGAAAATAATTTTAAAAAAAAACACACAAAAAAAACAACAACAAATCAACAGAAGAAGAACAATAGGTTTTCGCCCTGCAGAGGCGAAAACCTAACTAGATGTCATTCGTCTAAACGAATGGATAGGACTTTCTGCAACCTGTGTTAATGCAAAAAGCAGGAGATAGAAGTTTTCATGTAAATGACTCACCTCTGGTAGTATTTCATGTCATGCTGAACAATTGCATTTATTTCCGCGAAAAAATAAGCGTTTAGTTACGAAGAAAAAAATAAATAAGTAGTAGTAGTAGTATATGCTTATGACGTTCATATGACTCACGACTCAAAATATATTAAGAAATTATGCAGAACGCAAACTGTGTAAGTTTCAACTTTCATCTCATCCCGAAGTTCTTTAACCCTAAAATGAAATTTTTGGTCCTATGTTCGAATTTTGCTTCACCACAAATACTTCGGTCTTTCGGAATTAAGGTTAGCTGACAAAATATTCACACCTTAGTTTCAAGATGCACCATCTGTAAAAATTTGAAGAAAATCTGATCATAAATGGCGGCTGTAGAGCGCGAACACCATTTTTCACTATTTTTAGCTGTGACGTCATGTGACATCATAGGGTGCTGAAAATCATTGGAATCAAATTTCCTCACGTGACTAATAACCATAAAATTTCATCGTCCTAGGACTATTGCAACATATAAAAATAAGCGTTTGGTTAGGAAGAAAAAAAGAATAATAATAAACATAACAAACCCAATAGGACTTTCTGCCGAAAGGGCATAAAGTCCTAATAAGAAGAAGTATAAAAAACAGTACAAACCTAATAATAAGAATAAACATAACAAACCCTATACGTTTTCCGCAGGTTGCGGAAAGCCGTAATTACAACAATAGAGCTGTTGGAAATCAAATGAGTCGGATAGGCGAAGATATAAAAATACCTGCTGTTTCAGGAAGAAGGATTGGCAGTCCGGAGATTTGATACGTTAGCACTGCGCTATGGTTGGAGTGATGAGGATAAGCTGGATCAGTTACTGCCCCGCTTAGAGGATGTAGCTGGGGAGTTCGCTTTTGTACAACTTCCCACAGAGAGTTAGTCAGTGAAATGGACAGCAGATCCGAGTATTGAAACTTCAAGATCCTATGCTACAAAGTTTAGCAGGAGGAACCAACGAGTTGGAGAAAACAGCAGAAGAGTAAGCAGCTGAGCTCAAGATGTTGTACGATAAGCACGTGGACATCGTATAGGCAAAACCCGGGACGAGGACCTGTCAGGAGATTCTTAGATGGACTGAGAAATGCGATGCTAAGTTGAAACTGAGTTCCATAAGGAACCAAGTACGATTGATGAAGCATCTTTCACACACAGTAACTTTCATTCATAGGAGCCTGGTGACTTATTATTATTATTTTAAATGTTATTTATTTTATTTATTAATTAATTGCTTTTCTACATATTTTCACTCACAAAAACATAAAAGCAAAAGTAAGTAAAAATATTCGATAATAAATTTCATCATTTTACATCCGTTTCTCGGTATTCTATAAAGCCTCAAGGAGTGACACCCACCATTGTTTTCGCAACGTTGTCGCAGAGTAACATCCCTTTGTATGGAATGCAGTAATTGCTTTATCCAGTTTTGCTTTATCCCGACCTTTTCTGAATGTCAGTCCAATTTAGATTTTGGACGGAGAGTTACACACCTTTCTCAAACAATGTGTCAACACCGGTCTTGATGACAAGTGCAAGCTTGTGACGTCACAGTCTCTATTTATGGAACTTTCTCTCTATATAAAATGATGATATCTTCCTTTTAAATGAGGAACCTAAGCTGGTAGCCTGTGCAGACTGCAACAGGGAGTTTGGATGTTGAAAGAAAACAACAGCTTTTACAAACCGAAATGGTTGAAAGACAAAACTTAAAAAAATGGTATGATGGAAATAATAGCAATAATCTATGATAAATTATACGAGACTATCATGAAATATTGCCGTATAATTGAATATAAAAGCAGGATAATTATACATGTGGAGAGACCCTAAAAAGTCTAAAAGTATCAAGCTCGTATAAGAATATATATATATATATATATATAATATATATATATATAGCTATTAGATGGATGCAGGCACGAAGGCAGTTTTAAACAAGAGGCCCAAGGGCCATAGACGCTCACCAGAGTACATCTGCATTTTAAAATGAAACAATTGTTTTCTGTAACAAGGAATGTTTAACTGTGACTATTTTATGTGGTTCCTTTTGAGAGTGTCAATATGAGTCTATATGAAGGAAAAGGTTAAATCAGTAACAGTTTTTAATCTGGAAAAAGTAGCCAAAACAATATGAGTACCTAGAAGTAATTTCTACCTAAATGTCCCCATTACTCTCGACACCATAGTAATTCCATCCCTATACACTCTATGGAGCAGTGCGGTTGTGATTCACAAGCGCTAACATTTTCAGAAAATACAGTGTTATCATGCAACTTAAAACACACTGGACAATCGACGGTCATGTAATCTCATTCATTTCAACCAGTTAATAAATTCTTGGGTTATCTTTTTGTTTTGAAAACACTTTTCGCAAACCGATAAGTGTAATTTTGTTCAAATATTTAATCCAAAATGGTGGATCACGGAATCAGAAACACACTAAATCGGGAAAAATATTGTGTATTGAAGAGTAGATGGGGCCAAATTTCGGCCCCAAATTGGCCTTTGCACAGAAGAAGAATTTTGATGTTTTCTATATAGAGTATATAAGGGAATTAGCCAACCCCCTTGGGACCTCATTTTTTTTAGGAATTAACTTATTTTAGCCATATGGGCCAAAAGAAATTAAATTCTCACAGCTGGCTTCATAAAAAAAAGTATTTTGATGTTTTCTATATAGAGTATATAAGGAAATTAGCCAACCCCCTGGGGCCTTATTTTTCAAGGGACCAACTTTATTTTAGCAATTATGGTAGACATTCATGAGGTGACTATTTGTGCAAAAGGAAAATAAATTCTGACCATTTGTTTCAGAGGAGATGGTTTTCAAAGTTTTCAATTATTTTTTCTATTTGTTACCATGGCAACCAGAGTTCTTCATGGATCAACTTTATTTGAGCAATTTTTGTAGTGGCCCACCAAAGGATCATACATGCCAAGTTTTATCAAATTCTGTCCAGCGGTTTCAGAGGAGATGATTTTCAAAGTTTTCAACTATTTTTTCTATTTGTTGCCATGGCAACCAGAGTTCTTCATGGATCAACTTTATTTGAGCAATTTTTGTAGAGGCCCACCCAAGGATCATACATGCCAAGTTTTAACAAATTTTGTCCAGCGGTTTCAGAGGAGATGTCTTTTAAAGCAAATTGTTGACGACGGACGACGGACGAAGGGTGATCCCAATAGCTCACCCTGAGCACTTCGTGCTCTGGTGAGCTAAAAAAGCAATCGGAAGATTAGGGGATGGGTTTCCCGTGCATGTCAAAAACAGCGAATGATTTGCCGTTGTTAAAATGCGCCGCACGATAGAAACAGGAACCAAGAACGAATAAAGCTGGATCAGTTTTTCAAAGGGATGTTACTCTGTGACAACGTTGCGAAAACAATGGCGGGACTCCCTTCGTGCTCTGTGAGCTTAGCTTTTTAGGTTTGGGTGTCACTCCTTGAGGCTTTATAGAATACCGAGAAACGGATGTAAAATGTTAATTTTAATATCGAAAATTTTTACTTTACTTTTGCTTTTTATGTTTTTGTGGGTTAAAATATGTAGAAAAACAATTAAATAAAAAAAAATAAAATAATAATAAGTCACCAAGCTCCTATGCTTTAATTCAACCCAGAAGCATTAACAGAAATGAGCAGCATAACAGAAGAAGCTATAGGAGGGTTTATATGCCTGATGAGGAAGAATTAGACAGATCAGTGATAAGGATAAATAGAGTACCAGAAAACAGGAAAAACACCTTTGAAGAGAAAGAATTTTGCAGGAAAAGCAACAATAATAGCATAGACAGATTAGAGAAACTTGAGGCAATCAGCAGTAGAGCAGTAAACAGAAGAATGGATGTAGAATGTTTAAACTGCCACAAAACAGGACATTTTGCACGTGACTGTCCTGAAAAAAGAAAGAAATTTTCTTACAGAGAGAATAAAGGAGAGAGAGAGATGTCAGTTTGAAACAAAACAAACAAACATTGGATCAAAGTTTAAAGACAGTGCATGTTTCGTAAGTAACACTATTTGTAGCTTTTGCTGTTATTAAAGAGTGCATGAACCATTAGACGAAATTATTATCACTTGCGAGAACGTTGGAATTATTGTATTATAGGAAGTTAGAGGGAGATATGCAGTATTCTTTTAATAAGGTAAAAAGAAAAAAGACAGTTATAGTTTTAATCTTGGCATGAAAACCACTCGTCCAGAAATCTATGATCAAATAAGAAGAACGGTCGCCGATATACACCGGATATAGATTAAATTAACATCTTATTTTTCGCACACCTGTTTCTAAATAAAGTACGTGTTTCTTATAAAATAGTCCAATATAGTGATTAGACTCCGTATTCCTTACAAATAAATGAACAATACACGAACAGCACTTCTACCTGAAATCTTTCAAATCTAAATCAAACCATTTCTCTGCGACGGTTTGATGGATTGATTGATACCATTATGTTCTGAACATGATATTTCACTCGATATAATCACGGTAACGGTAACTACCATTACATCATCACCAACCGTTGCAGCAGTAGCATATTGCGTATTTCGCCACTACTACATTAGCTGAGTCGGCATCGGCGGGACATTAGACTTATCCCACGTTATTCCTTTAAAGAGAGAAGTAGTATCCCTAACTTATTCGTCTGGAATAGATGAATTAAAATCCAATATTTTCATGTCTGCACGTGACGTGTTTCAATCACGCCAATATACTACCCTACACGGTATGCTGATGTTTTTTTCATTGAAAAAAGAAAGAAAAAAAAACAATTACCGGACATACCGGCATGCTTTCAATCCAAGTACTTACTTATTTCTTTTATCTCTCAGTTGGCTTCTAAGTGTATGAATACAAATAGGACACTTTGAGAGTCTAGTGTCCGCATCTTAAACTTATCGTTCACGTTTACAATACGCCTCCGATTTACAGTCGCGTCTCCCTCATCAGCTTCGTCTCGTTTGAATATATGAGTCTAGAAGAAAATTTCTCACGGAAAGTCTTATATCTATCCGGCACAGTGATTAATTGGAATCTCTTTTGTAAGGGAGTATGGTAAATCTTATTCTAATGATAACATCAAGAGAAACTGCAAAATTTGTTATTGATAGAACTCTCTGCGAATACGATAGATATTGAACTGAATTTTCATATAGAAAATATAATATGTAATATTATTGATAAAGAAACACTAGTAAATAAATGTTGAAAAATATGTGTTACTTTAATCATTTGAAATATGTGATCATTATTTTTTGTCATGATAGGAAAATGATAAAAGAGCTTAGTGTGATGATAAAGATTGCTTAATTAGCCCTGACACACCTGCATACGTTTGATCATGAGTTTAACATTTGAAAAACAAATACATGAATAAAGGGATGTATAGGTAAATAAATTTATTTATTTGTTTCTCAGTGCTTTGCTGATTTTTTTTTTTATGAAACATGCACATTAAAAACAATATTTAAAAAAACAAGAGGGCCATGGTGGCCCTGGGTGGCTCACCTGAGAACAAGATATTAGTGGGAGGAAAAGAAACAGCAAATATCAAATGATATTGTGAAAAATGGGCTCTGCCCTCTGCAAGCTATAAATCGAGTGAGTACTTTTGAACAAAAGGAATTTTCAAATTTGTACTATATACATATAAGGAAAATGGGCTTAGAGTCCCCTGACCATGTTTTTCAACAGATCGAAATAATTTGAACAATCTTGGTAGAGAGTGACAAAAGGTACATCTTTGCAGCCAATAGTTTTGACCAAGAAGATTTTCAAATTTGTTCTACATACATTTTAGGAAAACGGGCTCCGCCCCCTGGCGGCCATGTTTTTAACGGATCAAAAAATTTGAAAATCTGTGTAGAGAGTGACCCAAACAACATGTATGCCAAATTACTTTGAAATCCAGCCAGTACCTTTGGAGGAGAATTTTTTTTAAGGTTTTACTATATACATATATGGAAAACGGGCTCCGCCCCCTGTCAGCCACTTTAATCTTGGTAGAGAGTGACCTAAGGAACATCTATGCCAAATAACTTTGAAATCCAGCCAGTACCTTTGGATGAGAAGATTTTTAGTGTTTCCTATATACATATAAGGAAAACGGCTCCGCCCCTTGGCGGCCATGTTTTTCAAAGGATCAAAATAATTTGAAAAATATTCGTAGAGAGTGACCCAAGAAACATCTGTGCAAATTAACTTTGAAATCTGGCCAGAAGTTTTGGAGGAGAAGATTTTCAAAATTGTCATTGTTTTTCTTTCTGTTGCCATGGCAATCAGATTTCTGCATGGAATAAAATAATTTGAACAACTTTGAAAGGGCATCACCCAAGGAACATTCCTGTAAAGTTTCATCAAAATTGGCCCAGTGGTTAAGGTGGAGATGTTGTTTAAAGAAAATTGTTGACGCCGGACGAACTAACTGATGGACGCACGCACGCACGGACGACGGACAAAAGGCGATCACAATAGCTCACCATGCGCACGTTGTGCTCAGGTGAGCTAAAAATGAAGATATACCTGTTAAAACAATGATGAAGATCGACCATATATAAAATGTAAAACAAGTCAATAAATGCCCCAGAATAGCACTCTATATCCGAAAATATCGAATTATTTACAATATCATTTTCGGAAAGAGGCTATGGGAGAAATTAATGTTAGGTGTGTAAGTAATTCATGAGTTGGTATGATTGATTACTGAGAATGTTTAACATTGTTTTCTTATTTATGAGAGGTGAGACTTTTAGCTTTACATGTATCAGAACTGGCAAATTCGCTTTCTGCAGGTTCAACATAAAATACATATTACATTATTGAATGCCAACTCACATTTCAGACTATTTTTAGAACGAAACATTATACAAAACTTAATGTTTTTTTGTTGTTTTTTTCTTGCACATATGAAGATAAAATATACAAACGTACTTATTTCTAAAAAAAAAGCTTTCTGCAGGTTCAACATAAAATACATATTACATTATTGAAATGAAAGGAAAGTCATGAAATAAGGAATTCGTAAATTATTTTATTCACAGTGTGATAATTATATAACAGGAATAAAATTAACAAAATCACTAGCAATATATTTCAGGTCATCCAATTATATAGAATTTATTTTGGAAATATGTTATATATATGGACACTTCATCTGAAATGCTTATTGGCCGAAAGTACGGACGTCGTACAACATCTCAAAATCGTCTGATCAAATACGCCAATAAAACATAACAGTGGCCACCGAAAGTAATTACAATAATGACAAGCAATTGGTCCATAAACTTTTCTACTATCTTGTTTTGACATTTATGGCATCAATAAGATTACATTTTGTGTCTATATTTGTCTTTTTACAAGAACCATATACTGATGTTAGCGTAGAAAATGAGAATTAGACACATTTCAAGCGTAGCGTTTGGAGGATGTATTGGAGTAAAATGCTACTTAGATGTTTACATTCAATCTTGTAGGCTTATATTTGAGGCGGTTACTCCGGATTGCCAGGATATATTAATGATATGATTTTCTGGGGGTGTTCAAAAGGAGGAATAGTCATACTACAGAGTACTGTTAAATGGAGACAAAAAATCTGTCACAACCGTCTCTATATCTCGTTTACATCACATAAACTGCAGGGTGTGGTGGTCCAGAGGTACGGATCCGAAGCCCAGATAGCAAGGGTATATGGGACCCATATGGGCTGTATCCGGGTATGCCTATATGGGCTGAACATATGTAGAGTTCTTTATCCATAAGGGACCCATATGAGCTGTATCTGGGTATGCCTATATGGGCTAAACTATGTGGGACCCTGGCCCCATATGTAGAGTTATTTACCCATGAGGGACCCATATGGGCTGTATCTGGGTATGCCTATGGGTTATACTATGTGGGACCAATGTGGGTCCCATATATAGAGTTTTTTTTGCCCCATACTGGACCCATATGGGCTGTATCTAGGTATGCCTATATGGGTCCGACGATGTGGGACCCATGTGGGTCCAGTGTATAGGTTTTTCCCATACACTTGACCCATATGGGTTGTAACTGGGTATGCCTATATGGGTTCGACTATGTGGGACCCATGTGGGTCTCATACATAGAGCTTTCTCCCCCATACTGGACCCATATGGGCTGTAATTGTGTATGCCTATATGGGTTTGCCTATGTGGGACCCATGTGGGTCCCATATATAGAGCTTTCTTTCCCATACTGGACCCACATGGGCTGTATCTGGGTATGTTGGTCCAATATATATAGATTTTCCCCATAAGGGACATATATGGGCTGTTTCTGGGTATGCCTATATGGGTTCGACAATGTGGGACCCATGTGGGTCCCATAAATAGAATTTCCCCATACCGGACCATATGGGCTGTATCTGGGTATGCCTATATGGTTACGACTATGTAGGACCATGTTTGTCCAATATATAGAGCTTTCTTTCCCATACGGGACACAAATGGGCTGTATCTGGGTATGTCTATATGGGTTCGACTATGTTGGATCCATGTGGGTCCCAGATATAGAGTTTTGCACATGCACACTCTACATTTCCGGTTAACCGCAATATTCAAACCAATGGTCAACAACACAATGCGATGTTAACCTACTTAGCTTTTCTTCAGAGTGACGGCCAGACGAACATTATTAGCCTTTTCAAATCGTGAAATACGTATGTATAACATTGATTAAGATGCATTTCTAATAATTAAGTCTTGTCTTTTATTGAAAATCATTCTGATTATGAACAAGGAATTCGTTTGTAACGTATTTTCGCGAGTTGAATTAGACTTGTCTAAGTCTAGAATTTACTTTTATCTGCTATAAGTTTTAGTTTGAGGACCAAAGGATCAATACTTTCGATCAAAAGTTAGATAAAATTTATTGTTACTGTTTGCATTATTAACTGTATTGTTGAATAATAATGATAACGTTACGTACTGTAATGGGCAATTTTCTGGTATACATTCCATATGGTATGGTATTCCTACAAGATAACAAATCCTTGCAACAAATCTGCGTTTACTATTATCGTGTATTTATTTATTTCTGTATCATAAAGCACTGTTATAAATCACTTGTATTCCGACCAAAAAATGTCTTGCTATTTAAACTTGCTACAGATATACATGAAGCTACATTAAGGTATTCACATCTCTGACATATAGAACAGGAATGATTAATTATGTATACGCTTTGTGTAATTGTAGATAGAATACCTGTAAACCTATTGAGTTCAAATCTCTGGGACGTTGTGAGAAGGTTTCTGAATAGAAATTAGCTGGATGTAAACTACAACTTCCATGGACTGAAGGAGATGCTGCCGTTTACCAAACTGCATATCATGGCTGAATTTTACAGTAAGTTTTGCTGCAATAAACTCTAGCCAAGTCTTAAATGTAATGAAGTTATAGTCAATGCCTTGGAATGTTTCAATCTTTATATCATTTACAAGCAAGATATGTTAAGACTAAATAGAACCCAGAGGCTTGAGGTGATAACACACATCTCCTACATTATTATTTATTTACAAAATGCATTGTTCAATGGAACCAAATGAAAAACAAGAAAGTCAGTAGAACTGACAGATGCTCCCCGAAGAACGTCATTGTTACAAATAAGACCTTGGTCAATGGGTGGGAGGATGTAGGAACTAGGTCAAGCCGAAGATATCTCCTCTTTGTAATAAAGCTTCACATAAAGTTTTGTTGAAATCAAGCTATTAGTTCCTGAGAAATAGCCCGGACAAGAATCATACTAGATATACCGTTTGCATAAAAGTCAAAGGGCAATAACTCTGTGAAAAATTGAGGGGAAAAAATACCCCCATGGTATGCAAATCTTCCCTTGGTAATTAAGCTTCCCATAAAGTTTCGTTGAATTAAGGCTTTTATTTCCTGAGAAATAGCCTGGTCAATAATCATGCAACATGAACTATAGGCCGAAAAGTCAAGGGGCCATAACTCTGTGAAAAATTGAGGAACCAGGTCACTGCGTATCTACTCTTGGTAATAAGCTTCCATAAAGTTTCGTTGAATTAAGCTTATTCCAAAGCCTCAAATCATGCAAATGAGGCCAAAAAAGGGAACTCTTTGAAAAATTTGGAACCGGGTGGGGATATGGCATCTCCTCTTGGTAATAAAGCTTCCCATAAAGTTTCGTTGAATTCAAGCCGTTAGTTCCTGAGAAATAGTCCGGACAAGGAAAGTGTGACGGACGAACGGACGGACGGGCGAAGCGGCGACTATATGTCACCTTCGGTGAGCATAAAAAATGATACTTTATTCTCATCAGTTATGTTTTTTAGTTTCAAGGCCAAGTTTTACAGTCCCAACCTTGTTTGGTTTTCATTCTTAAGAAATTATATATTTTATTCCTTTTGAACTTTCAGAAACACTTAGTAAGAGGTCTGTAAATGGCTGGCAGGTGGTACTGGACAGGGAAGGGGGAAGAAAACAGTGCAACAAAAGTCAGACAAGTCTTCAATGTAGGAATTCCAACAGGAGACACTCTAAGTAAGTGGAGGGACAGATTCATAGTGAATAGTGTAGAATATAGTTTTGAATAGTTGAATATCAGTCAATTATTTTTCAGACACATCAAACTTTGAATTAAGTATACTATTTTTTCTTTTATTAAGATTTAAAGGAATCTGTTCTGTAACTAACAATTATAGGGAGATTGGACTACCAGTATGTGCATGAGAATTGCTGATTAGATTAATCCAGATTATTTTTTCACATTCTTAAAATGCTATGCCAACAATCTGTATGTTTTATATATATTATATTTTCACATATCCCTGTATCACCTGGCTGAACAAGATAGTTTGCTTAGTCTGTATAAGTTTCACTACCCAGTTTGATATGGTTGATTTAAGTATTTTAAATAGTGTTCGTCATCACTGCTGAAGTAATCCATCATTACAGTTAGCCTTTTTTATTTTGAATTTCAGTGTCACTTCATATTTCAAATACTTTAAGGTTAAGAACTTAAGGCGAGATAATAGTTGTTATTGATTTTAATTTATAATTCTTTGGTTGTATTGCATAAGAAATTGTCTTATGGTAAGGAAATTAAACATCAATTTTAAACTTTAAATAGCACATAGAAAATGAAAAATATCCATTTGTATTCAAATGTATTTAAATGAATTATGACTTTTTGATTTGTATTTTCTCAGCATGTGCTTAAATTGGAGTTTTAATTAAATTAAAAAAAAAAAATAAAACTGTATGTTGTATTTGAGGGACATATTTTCTGATATTCAGTAATATTATTTTGGAGCAACAAATTTTCAGATGCTACTGGTACCAGTTTTGCACATTTGACTGCACTTTCAGACAGTGAAGTGGTATGGAGCCATTTTACATGCAAATGGGGTGCAAATATGGGACCCTTGAGGGGCCAATATTGGATCTTGGTGGACTGCCCATATGGGACACAGGCCAAAACAGGTTGCACTTTCGACATGGGTCCCATATGGGTAGCCCATATGGGGCCTATGTAGAATCTAGACAGACAGCCCATATGGGACCCTTGAGGGGCACATATTGGATCTTGGTGGGGCTGCCCATATGAGACCCAGGCCAAAACAGGTTGCACTTTCGACATGGGTCCCATGTGGGTAGCCCATATGGGGCCTATGTAGAATCTAGGCGGACTGTCCATATGGGACCCTTGAGGGGTACATATTAGATCTTGGTGAGCTGCCCATATAGGACCCATGCCAAAACAGGTTGCACTTTCGACATGGGTCCCATATGGGGTCCGTGTGGGAAACCATATGAGACCCATATGGGTCCCTTATATATTGCTATCTAGGAGGTTGTGAATTCGAACACCGTTGGTCACGTGAACATTTCATTATGATCGCAAAGCGAGCGGGAAGTAATGGTCCATCTCAAGCCCGCCGAGAACTAGATGTAAGAACTTTATTGAATCACAATCGACGCGAAATGAGACGTTAAAAAATAAGAATTCTAATATTCACCAGCTTTGTCGAAAGTGTTGATAAACTATTATCATCCATTCTGGTCGTTTTGGTGGTTAATCGATTTTTGAACATAACAAAAAGTCAAATATATATATATATATATATATATATATATATATATGAATTTCGCAAAAAATGTACACTGTTTTTGAATTATTTCCAATTCAATACTAAAAGAATGGTATTAAAAATATGTATCCATTAGACAGGGATTGTACATTTAATTATTATTTTATGTGTTTTGGCTCGAAAAAAATATTAATAAAATAACATAATGTATATAACTAACATGTGTCCTATTTATAACTACTACTATAACTACTATAGCCAATGAATGGCTAGCTGGGACTTTTCAGTGACAATTGTCTAAGTGTCTAATTGCATAGCCGGGACATGTCTAATTTACGGCCCTAGGCCAAATATGCGTTCTCAGTATGTATAGTGCTTGAAACTGGTAAATTTAACTGAACATTACATAGCTTATGTTGTAAAGCCTTGTAAACATATATTTATTTTTACACATAAAGAATGCCATAACCCTACGTCAAGCTACGTTATCAAGGAAAGTAATAACTACTGGGAAGATTGTTAATTAATACCGGGATCTGTACCTAAATCCCTTACCAAATAAAAACTTATCTGTGCTTAATTGTTTCTTCATCACTGTCCTTGTTAATGCTGATCCTGTTGCTGATGAGGTCTTTTGTACATTGACATTTATACCGCCTTAGTAGCTTACTGTCTGGAAATTTCATGCATCTTGCAGACCCTAACTATTCCAATAATTATATAAGAAAGGAATTACCTGCTGTAAAATGTATCTTCATTGATCTATAGATAACTGTAGAATCATTAGTTTCTGTGGGAGACTAATTTTCATTGATTTCGTAGGTGACTTTATCCACGAAATTTATCCCGGTACCAACAAATTGATTAATCACATTCCACGAAATTTTATGACAACGAAAATAAATGACTTTACAGTAGTTAATTTATGGCATTTCAAATCATCATCACATAATGTGTCTACTATGATATATATATAAATTACATTCTGTACTTTTTTGAGCTATTAATTTGATAATATAAGTTATTTTGTTGTTTTTTGGACTTTTTCTGGAGGCTTTGCTTTATTTAAGTCGTGCTCCAAAAAATGGCGGCTTTTTTAAAAAAGGGGAAAAATCAAATCATCATCACATAAAACAAGTACATAATTTAGTCTTAGATGTAAGAGGTGGAAAACAGCGATGGAACTATCATGATAGATGCGATTAAGTAATTAACTAAGCACTCCATATTTGATAGATAATACATTATGTTTGCTTTGTACTTCAATGTTGATATCTTTGACGTTGTCAGTTGGAAGCACATACTAACATTTATACAGTGTTATAAACGCGATTTCTTCATTGTATATGATGATTGACACTTTGACAAATCGCTTCTTATTTCAATTGTTTAGTATGCGATGAGTATGCAAAAGATTGTCTGAATCGAATAAGCATATGCCCTGTTACCTCTGTATATAGAACAAATATACATATGGCTAACATAACACACCGCCTTGTCTGGCGCATCGCTGCATCTTACCGGTGGGTGACCTTAATTTGATTTATTGCGAAGTCAAAATCCTCGGCTGAATATATGCAAGGAGGACGGTCTTCGCTAAGCGTATATGATACATGTACGCTATACACTTCACGTTTGAAATGAAACAATAAAGCAAATGTTTTCTTAATTAGTTCGTGCTATTACATTGCGCTTTGGGAGATTTGATAATCACGTGACATTATACCTGTTTTTGATTGGACAGTGAACAGCATACGGACAACTGTCATATCTAAATGAAGTAGTTAAGAGAGACAAAGATGACCTTGAGAAACGCAAGACTGCACAGATGAAGGTTATGTAATATTGTTATGGTAGTATGTCTACAGTGGAAAATCATATGTTGTTGATTCATTCATAACATAGATAGTTTGCATGAAAACATAATTACTTTGAAACATATACATATTTCAGTCATGGGTAAAATTGGTTTGCAGAGATTCATTCTTGGTTGTCTCCTTTTTTCTGTTCTTCTGCAAATCATCGCGATTTCAACGCCATGGTGGATGGTGGACATTCAAGGGAATAACCAGGCGCTTGAAAGCATCTTCTACCAGATCAAGTGTGAAAGGGACGAGTGCGAAAGTGACAGTAAACATGAGTTGTACACAAGTGTCGGTCAAACTACTGACCGTAATGGACGTCTGCTTCTAGGTAGGTAAAGCTTTATGTTATAAAGTCTGTTCTAGTTTATTTTCATATTCTTGTATTTCTGTAAAATTCATTTAATTCACATCTTTTTCATATAAATTGTTTTATATAGTCGTTCAAATTAAGGGATACCATGAGTAATTGTATCATAATGGTGTCTATAAAATATTTTTATTGAATATTTCTCTTCCTTTTCTGGTTTACACACAAATTAACAACTTTTTTTCGCCGAAATTGGCTTAACAAATATCACGAAGAAATACAACAGCACTACATTATTCCATTTTGACATAAAAACAATATTAGTATGGTTTAATTGTACATAATTACAGCATATCATTTAAACCTTTGTGTGTTCGACATATTTTCAAAGAAACCGAATGTATATTTGTTACGAATTTACTTTTTTCAATGTAAATTGTTTCCTTCTTTTTTTCATAAGATCATGTTTAGTTACGAAATCCATCCACCATTCGATCAATTCATTATCTCATCTGATTATGCATAAATCACCTGCATATACAATTGCTAATTGTTATTCTCTGAAGAAAACATTTAGTGCAAATACGTATAAAATTAGTACTAGATGGCAGAATAGCACTCGACAAAAATGAGGTTGCTATGGGAAATTGGGAGTACTCAGTGCTGATTCTACCCAGGAACCTGTTTACTGTGTATTGGTGCTATACACCGGGCACGTAAACGAACCAAGGGGGTCTATTCTATGCCCTTGAATATGGCCTAAAGGTGCTAAAATATCACATTCAGGGGCAGATAACTCAAAAAGTAGGACAGTGACCCCCATTTTTCCCATTAAAATGTTTCTTTTATGATTCTCAATAATCATGAAAATTAAAACAAGATGGCCCTAAAGACGCTCACCTGAGAAAAACAACCTTAATTGCCTGTACAAGTTACTAAATTATAGCATAGTTGCACTGAATGCATAATTCGTGGGATCACTTATTATTCCACGAACTAAACAGTGCCTGTGGTTGAAATCTGAAGTCAAACTTGACTGAGAAATAATGGCTTAAACACTCAAATATAAACATTAAAAGGAGCATAACTCCTGGCCTAAATGGCCAATATCAGCCATAATCCAACTTGGCCGAAAAAATATGGCTATAAACATTGTTCTAAAGGACAATAAGCATGAGGATGATAACTTCAGAAATGAACATGCTAGAGTGCAAACAAAAAGATATTGGGCTATTTTTAATATTAAAAGGGGCATAACCCCTGACCTAATAAGCCGATATCAGCCATAATCGAACTTTGCCGAGATAATATGTTAATAAACATGGTCATAAAGTTTGAAGATGATTGCTTAAGAAATGAAGATGCTAGAGTGCAAACAAATAAATTGTGGACGACGGGCGGACGGACGACGGACATTTATCGATCCTAATAGCTCATCCTGAGCACATGTGCTCAGGTGAGCTAAAATTCTATTGAACAATTTTCACTCTTTGTCTTTATAGAAAATGAACCAAACTGTCACATACGCCCTATAAGCTTGCTGAAGTTGTTATATCTTCATCAATTAATACTGAATATATGAGGAAAACAGCACAGCCCGTTTAAATTTTATCCCCCGTCGCCTTCGGTGATATATGGTCCGTCCGTCTGTCCCACATTTTTGTCCGGAGCATAACTCGAAAAGTATTTGAGGTATCAACTTGTTACTACATAGGTGGATAGATCTCATTGAGGAGGAGTGCAGTGCACAAAAACGATAACTCTACCTTTCATATTTTTTTAATTATTGCCCTTTGTTATTTTTCAGGCTTAATTTTTGTCCGGAGCATAAGTCAAAAAGTATTTGAGGTATCATTTTTGAACTTTATAGTTGGATAGATTTTTTTGAGGAGGTGTGCAGTGTACACAAGAATGAAAACTCTACCTTTCATATTTTTTTTTATTTTTTTTTCAGGCTTAATTTTTGTGTCACAGTGACCTTGACATTTTACCTGTAGACCTCGAAATAAGGGAATTAGTAGGTCTTCACATGGGTTTCATATTTATAATCACTTCAAACATCAGTCTTCATTACCAAACATTTTCTTTAAAAAAATAAATATTCTACTCTCAAACACATCTTCTAAAGAGCAAGCATTCGGCGAGGAATGGCTTTTGTATTTGTTATAACTGTTCATCATCTGCCTCCTTTAAAGCTTTAATGAAGAATCGGATCTTCCAAAACCGTCTCAGCAACAATTATGATTGAGCCTGAGAACCACCACTTCAACTCTGTGCTATATCCAACTGTGTCTTTCTCCCTATTTTTGACTTTCCTCATTTAACAAAAGCTTTTATGATAGCTCTTGCTCTGCTTTGACGTCAAAATCCAAATTGACGCTGCGATTTCGTTTACACCAACACCTGATAAAGGCCAATAGCTTGCATATTTATTAAGAGAATGATTTCAAACTTCACCAGGGTGATGTCAACATCGTATCGTTACCACGACGTCAATTAAATGAACGTTTTTTTCCCTGCTATTTCTACAATATTGTAACATATATGCACCGGTGTTACTTCTTTACTTTCCAATTTCAACGGCCTGCTCCAGGTAACTCAACCTAACAGTGCCTTAATATTTATAATTTTACTTACATATATCGTTATATTTATTCTATTTGCATGATCCGTCAGAGATTAATTGATGTTTAATGAAAGTTTGAATTCAGAGCGTTACTTATATTTAAAAAAAAAAAAATCATGTGTCAGTAATTTCCGAACAAGCCTCATTATGGTTCACATAGCAACTTATGGTGGGATTTTTATTGAAAGGATTTTATTAACTATTTATGCATATGTCAATAAGCACTTAGCTACTTATACTGTACTTTATCTCCTCTCAAGTTAAGAATTTTCTATTATCAACTTCAATAAAAATTTAGTGACCACACAAAGAACAATCACTTAACTGGATCGACTTTGAATATTTCTTTACTCAAATTCATGCGTATTGTCTTATCGGGCTGGTTCGGTCGTAATACATCAACGTCAATTAATTTTTGAGTAATTGAGACGAAGTCTCGGTAGCATAATCAGTCTCAGATAGAGATTTATCTCCGACGTTTCCTGACAGACTTGTTGTGACTTGTAAGATTGTTTTGTGGGAGGACTTCTACTGCTCTGAGCCTCATTGTAAGTCTATATATACAAAGTATTGCCAAATTTGAATTACGCCGGTCCTATATAACAGTAAATTGTTTGAAAATGGTTTATTCTGATGTAACATTGTTTTTATTTTTAATGTAAAATAAAACTGTGAATTACAGGAGCGATAAACAGAACATTATACTATAATTCCAAGTATATCTTGCCAGCGCCATAAGACCAAGTCAAACTTTGCTCCCGGTGTTCTGAGTCTTAAGAAATCCGAGAATTATAATTGTCCCACTAGTTCTCGAAATATCGCAAAGTTGCTATATGTATACCTAGTTACATGGCTTAAATGCAAACCTATTTACATAGCTGAAGTATATATATATAGTAACATAGCTTAAATGAACACCTAGTTACATAGCTAAAATATATATTTAGTAACATAGCTTAAATGTATACCTAGTTACAAAGCTTGAATGTGTACCTAGTTACATAGCTACCGTCCCCGGTGGCCGAGTGGTTAGAGCGTCCGCCTCGTGAGCGGGAGGTCGTGGGTTCGATCTCCGGCCGCGACATACCAAAGTCGTAAAAAATGGTACTGTTATAGCTCCCTTGCTTGGCGCTCAGTATATAAGGGTAGTTGCAGGACTGTCTGCCCCGGTGTCAGGATAATGTGACTGGGTTTTGTATCATGCCACATGTCTACGGCGTGATACTGCAGTGTGGCAGCACTATATCTGTCTCAAGTAGACATCGTCTCCAAATGACTGAAATACTGTCGGTGGGACGATAAACCCAACAAACAAACATATATATATATCTAGTTAAATGTATACCTAGTTACATAGCTTAAATGTATACTTAGTTACATAGCTTAATATATATATATATAGCACCATAGCTTAAAAGTATACCTAGTTACATATTTTAAATGTATACCTAGTTGTATAACTTAAATGTATACCTAGTAATATAGCTTAAATGTTAACCTAGTCATATAGCTTAAATGTAAACCTAGTCATATAGCTTAAATGTATCCATAGTAACATTGCTGAAATGTATACTTAGTTAGATAGTTTATTCAAAGTAATATAGGCCTCCGGCCCAAAATACAAAGCATATGGTCATGATCTAACATTTTTCAGACAAAAAAAGTTGTGTCATACACCTTCTACAGATTCAACCATCATCACCATTATATTTGTTATAAATTATATCAAAATATGAAATAAATATAAAGTTATATTTCTCCATGTTACAATTTCAAAAGATATACCTTTCTCTCATTAAAATATAATTTCAGAAAATATATATGTTTCATAACATCAAAACCAGTTCTAATTTAGATGAGATGAAAATTAATACATAATTTAGACATGCTAACTTCTTAGACAAGATATTCACGTATGAATCTTTTAACTGATTTTTATAAACCAGAAAAGTTCAACAATTTGTAAATATATAACGCTGTTCTATATATATCATCAGCATCAGCTGAACTAAGGATATTATCCTTCTAAATTTCTAGCTGAATTGTACCAGTTTAGTAGATACTTATTTCGTAGATCTGTATATTTCCCACAATGAAAAAAACACATGATATTCACATTCCACAACATTTGATTTATAGTTTTCGTTACAATATTTGCAGACGCGTAAATCAAAAGAAATATTATTGTGTCTGCCAGTTTCTACTTTTAAGTTATGGCTAGAACATCGAAAGCGAGACAAAGCTAATTTGTATTTTACTGGTAATTTAATTACAAGGTATCTCTCAGTATTTAATAATGTTTTAAAATAGTTGTAATAATGACATCTACTAGATTCATGTAATAGTTGACTCCAATTTTGTGTTTCACAATCTATGACTCTTTGTCTAAAAGAATTAATGAAACTATCAATATCTCCGATATCATGGGAAATCCAAACAAACCCAAACCTATACAGAAATAACATACTTATTATATGAGTAGCCCAAGTAGTTCTACCGACATTGTCAAGAGATTTCAACATATAATAACAACGTATAGGATATCTATTGACCATTTGTATCAATTTACACCAGTACTTAATACAATTAGAAAAATATGTAACACACAAGGGTAATCTACTACATTCTCCCAAAACAATACAATTATTTATTGCATTTTAACACCCAAATATTTCTTACAAAAAATCAAGTTAAACAGTTTCTATATCAGGACAGTATTTATATCCCCAAACCTGTGACCCATAGCACAGTACCGGTTTTACCATAGCATCAAATAATTGGAATAACTGTTTGATATTAAAATGACCGTATGGACGTTGATAGTTATACACAGCAAATACAGATTTTTGCGCTTGTGATGCTAACTTCTTTTTAGCAGGTATCCAAGATAATGTATGTGTAAATAAAAGACCCATATCCTTATACACTAGTGTAATTTTTACCCCATGACCTCTGAAAGTCCATCTTTCATTATTTCTTAATGGTCCAGCATTTCTAAAAACAATTATCGCAGTTTTACTTAGATTTACCTCCATACCTGTTGACATACAGAATCGATCAATGACATTAAGTTGTTGCTGTAGTCTAAAAACAGTCTCCGCACAATTAGCAATATCATCTGCAAACATGAGACACAATATATCAGGTATACTATTGTCAATGAAAATACCAGTAGTAGTACAATTCTCACGAAGTAGAGAGGCTAATTGGTCAATGAATAGTGAAAAAATTATCGGACTGCTGATATCCCCCTGCCTGGTTCCAATATTACATGGGAAGTATTCAGTTACTTTGCCGGATGATGCCTTTACACATGCTTTCAAATTTTTATACATACACGACTCTCAAAATTTTCCCATTGACACCTTTTACCTGTAATTCAAACAATTTATCATGGTTTGTTTTATCAAACGCTTTGCGAAAATCAACATACAAACAATAAAACGACCACCATTCCTGTATAAATATTTTTGGACCATGGCCTGTAGACAAAATACATTATCAACGGCTGAGTACCCATTTCTAAAACCAGCTTGAGCCTCATCGATCTTCTCATTATTTTCTGCCCACATATACAATCTTGAATTTATTATATTTGAAAATATTTTGTACATTGTTGTTGTAAAGATATGCCTCTGCAGTTGTTTGGGTCCTGCTGAGGTCCAGATTTATAAATAGGACATATCATGTTCTCACCCCATGAATAAGGGAATACTCCACTAGTAAAGATATTGTTGAATAAATTGCACAATAGAGGGCCAATATCATCAGCTGTGCTTTTATAAAATTCAGACGTCAAACCATCATTGCCTGGACTCTTACCCCTACTCATTTTAGCAATCGAATTTTTAACTTCATCTACGGTTATTTCAGTATTTAAATAACTATCATTATTTATAACAATTGGATCAGCGTTTTCGACAAACAATAAATTTCTAAAGTAGTTAAACCACTCATTCTCTTTAATATTACAGCCAATAACACATGGATTTGTTCGCGATTTCTTAAGCATTTTCCATAGCATATTTATATTTTTACAACGATTAGTTTTGTTCTTTCTCCCTCTTCGAAGTTATTCTTTTTCTGACGCAATTTTGTCTTATAGAATTTTTTTCTTTCTTTATAAAGAACAAGATCTGTGGCATCAATTGTTACCCTGAACCTACGTAAAGCCCTGTATTTGCTCGTTTTGAGGATTTCACATTATTCATCCCACCATGGTGGTTGTTTAGAATTAAACACAGTAAAGCTTGACCCAGTGCGCATGCGCATGTGAATCGCGGCATCTTGGTAAATCTGTGTAATAGAGCAAACTGCTTCATTAACATCAGTACTTGCAAGATTATGTACATGTATATAATCTCTATAACTCAATAACGCATTTCTGAAAGAATTTAAGAATGTCTGACTTTACGACCAAAAAGGTTGCATCGATTGTGTTTACTCTGTCTCTGTAAATCAAAACTACTACTATTATAATCCGTTTCACCAAATATGTATATAAGATTATCATCAGGTATAAAATCTAATAATTTTTTTATCCTGGCATTCAAGATCACCTGCAAGAAATATCATAGTCTCATTATATAATAACTTTAACGTGTCAAAATTGTTCTGTAACAAAATAATGCCATTCTTTTCATTTAAAGTGTCATTATAAACAGACGAGCCCTCGGGGGATAGATAGGCAAAATACATTATAAGATCTTTACAATCCCTAACTGTGAAAATTTGAAAAGTAAAACAACACAGTCTTTATAATTTTCACAAATTCTAGTAACAGCGACTCGCTTTAAGACTGTGCCTTTAATAAACACAGATACACCACCACTATTACGAAATGAATTGCACTAATATCTCGAACACTATCAAAATGTATATAATTATTTAGAAAATTGTCAAACTCATTTTTACATATTGCATATGTTTCGCAAAGACATATCGAAATCAATCAAAAAGGATTTAAGATAACTGCCATCAACATATTTTTAAGCCCCTGGATATTCCATGATAAAATGTTTAATACCACTGAACTGTCTGTTTATTTCGCCTTGGCCTACTTCCTATGTGTCCCCGCCCCCTTCGTCGAGCGCGCTCCAATCATCTCTTGCGCTGGAATCCATCCCCCTACGTCACGAGTCTCGTAATCATGGGCATCCAATGGGGATTATTATACATATTATACGTGTATTATTGTTTACAGTTTGACCACGCGATCGCCTGCTTATGTGTCGTAGTCCACACTTATTGATTTTTTACAAAAGTGTGGACTACGCGTTATAGTCCACGGTGACTATGTATAGGTTAGTTCATAGTTGCCTTCATCTAGTTCATAGTTGCCTTTAACTACACGACATAGTCACTCGGGCTCCGCCCTCGTGACTATATCGTGTAGTTAAAGGCAACTATGAACTAACCTATACCAAGATCCTGCTTAACATCATCATACTTGTAGATTTTGTCGTCCACAATAAGTTTATCATATCGTATAGCTGCATACCTATTGTTCCGTCGTTCCTGAATCATGCGAGCTCCCAGTTCACGCCTGTGTCGGACAACACGATCTGTGTAGTCAGGTTTTACAGATACCTCGGACGCACGGGAAAATGCTGTATTTGCCTTTGTCAGTATACACTTCCGATCTTTATACCGGCTAAATTTGACGACGATCGTACACTTTGACGGGTCCCGGAATTTCACCACATGCGCTTTCTCAATATCTACGGATTCTTTATCGGGCAGATCTAGATTTTCTTTAATAAACTGTCTTACTTTAGATTCACACACTGACCAGTCCTCATTAATAGCACCTGCAATACCAGTTATACGGAGATTATTTCGCCGGGAATGACCTTCTAACTTGTCAAGCTGGCCTCTTAAATATGAAATATCAGATCTCATGGCCTGGTTCTCAGATCTTAATTTCTCGTTTTCTACACGAAGGCATTGGATTGAATCAGATATAGAGTCAATTTTCGTATTTACCTGCGACAAGTCCTTGGAGACTCGCTCATTCTGACGGGCCAAATCCGTTTTCATTTGCTTCAAGAACTCAAACATGTTCAAATAGCTTATATCTGTACCCCATATATATATAATATATATCTTAAATGTGTATACCTAGTTAAATAGCCTAAATGTATATCTAGTTATATAGCTTGAACCCAGTTAAAAAGCTTAAATATATACCCAGTTACATAGCTTGAATGTATACCTACGTACATAGCTTTAATGTTTACCTTGTTTTGTTTTTTTATCTTAAATGTATATCTTGTAACATTGCTCAAATGTATAAATAGTAACTTAGCTTAAATGTATACCTAGTTACTTAGCGGCTTAAATGTATACCTAATTACGTAGCAGCTTAAATGTATACCTAGTTACATTGCTTAAATGTGTACCTAGTTACTCGTACATAGCTTAAATGACGTTAAATATTTTGTAGATTTTTTTATCTCTTATTCTGATTCACTGATCTGTCTTCAGGCAGTCTCATTAAAAAATCTTGTGCTTTTAAAAGCGTATTTCACAATAGCGGTATTTTACAATTACAATTTTTAATTCAAAACTAGCGAACAGATCTATATATTCGCGTTTGCGACTATAGTTTAAAATCTGTTGCATAGAATTTCTTCAACTTTTACACAGTGACAGGGGATATAGTACCAAACATTGAGTTGAAATTAAATGAGGTGTTCCTGGCCCACGATATTGAGATATCTGCCCTTGAAAATGACAGAAAAAAGCGCTAAAAACTCACTTTCAGGGTCAGATAACTCAAAACGTAGCTTGGAGACCCCCGTTTCTTTTACCCATAAATTTGTTTCTAGTGTGATTATCTATAATCATGCCAAGTTTAAAAAAAATATGTTCGTTAGTGTTGATTTTCCCTCTTTGTCTATATAGTAAATAAAAACTGCTGTTGTAAAATACGCCCTTAAAGAACCAAGTATACACTTTACTTAAATAAATACATGAACAGAGCCATGAGCAAAAATAAAGATAAAAAAATAATCATAAAAAAATAGCAAGAAATTAAAAGCGTCTCTTAAAAAGTTTTTTTTTCTTTCAACTTTTAGTTGCGATCGATGGTTCATTCTTTTAGTATTGATCGATGGATCATTCTTTTCGCAGGTGTTTCTGCTGTATCAAAATTATAAGATGAGCGTGTTGATAATATGTCAGTTTCATCTCGTAAACCACAGATCTGTCATCCAGAGATGTCAAGGAGACGCTCAATGACAAAACTATAAAATATTTTGCTACATTAAAATGATGTCGTCAGCATAAAAAAATGGGATGTAGTCATTCACGCAATACTTGTCATTAAGGATGTAAAATTCTATATACTAATGTGCACTTGATATAAAAGAAATAATTCCATAAATAAAATTTGTACAAAATTGTCAAGTAGTGTTGCTAAGCGACTCTCGGGATACGTTCACACCTACATATGATATTCAGGCAAACTCGTGACGTTACGGAACTGCCGGTGCACCGATGTCAGGACATGGTGACATGCTGTGATATATTATTAAGAATGTTCCTGGACAAATTGATATTTTTATGCCTCTATCATTTTAATAGTATCAGAACTAATTTAGAAATGTTATCAGTACACTGTCAATTATAACACACGTTTGTATTTGAGTTTGGTTCAATATTCAATTTTATAACATTTATATGAATAGTGTTAAACCAAACAAAAATAAAACTAGATTTCATTCGTTGATACGAATGATAGGACTTTCTGCTACATTTGTCAAATACTTAAAAGCAAAAACAGTAAGAGGATATGAAATTGCATCCTTTAACTTGCTTTTGTATGGCCATAACTTAAATGAACTTTGAAAAATAAACCGTTTAACTTGGAGGAAATTGCAAAAGTAACTGAAAATCATTTTTTTATATCGATTTATTTAACTTGGACTATTTTTATAATCTATGTTACAAATCAAATTTATTTAAAACGCTTACAATTCGAATTCCATCCATGAAATGAAATATTAAGTATCTTAAATATATCAAGTAATTTTTTCATGCTCCTTGCAACTTTGCAACATATAGAAATTAACGCGTAGATATATTAACATTCTTTTTGACATTATGACGTCAAATAACGTTAATCTTCACAGAATATAAATAAGTCTTAAAGACTAATATTCAGTCCAAATATCAACTTTCTAAATCATCTCGAAGCGATTTTATATGTTTTTGAAATTTGACGTCAATGTTTCGAAACTTGGATTCGCCATACAACCATTGCCTTTTCGTCTTTTCGAATTTGTAAAACAGGACGGGATACACAACTAGAGCGTTACATATACATTCTTTGAAATTTGCTGAAAATCGGTCCAAAAATAATGGCTGTACACCGCGTAAAACCTTTTTGTCCTGACGTCAAATCTGATGTGATATAACGTCAAATTAATATGAATTACATTGCATTTTAAAGCATTTCTAAAGTATATACCATAAGATTCATGGTCCTGGGAAGTTAACAACATATTAAATTTACGCGTATATATCAGAAATAATTTTTGACCTTATGACGTCATATGACGTCAAATGACGTTCATCTTCAGAGAATGTAAAGCACTCTTGGAGACTTATTTACTTTCCAAATATTAGATTTCTAACTCATCTGGAAACGATTTTATACGTATTTAAAATTTGACGCCAATGGTTCGAATATTGGATCCGCCATAAAACCTTTGCATTTTTGAATTTGGAAGAACGGACACCGGGATGCTCAACTATAACCTAATATACACTTTTTGTGAAATTTTTATGAAAATCGGTTTATAAACAATGGCTGTAGACCGCGTACAAACTTTTGTAGCATCTGGCAAGTGTAACGTCATATGACGTCATAGGCATATGAAAACTGTAGAATTAAAAATATCAACATTTGAAGCAAAATGTCATATAATTTCCATTCCCATGGACCATTTTAACATATAGAAATTTTCTTGTAAATATTAGAAATAGATTTTCATGTATTGACGTCATCTGACGTCACATGACGTTCATTTTCACAAAATCGTTCAGTCATCCATAATCCTACACAATGTTCAAATATCAATATTCTATCTCATATGGGACCGATTTTATAAGCATTTGAAAATTAACGACCTCGGTTCGAATCTTGGATTCTCCATAGAACCATGGTCTTTTAGAATTTTGAAAAACGGAAAGCGGGATGCACAACTAGATCTTAATATACACATTCTGTGAAAATTTGATGAACATCGGTTTATATGTAATGGCTGTAGACCGCGTACAAACTTTTGTAGAATATGTAAAGTGTGACGTCATATGACGTCATATGCTTATAAAAAATATTGAAATAGAAATTATATCGTGTGAAACATATGTCATTAAATTTTTATTGCTCTTCGACCATTTCAACATATAGAAATAATCTTGTTAATGTTAGTAATATATTTTCATATAATGACGTCACGTGACGTCATATGATGCAAATTTTCAAAATATTTTTCAGACTCCGAGAGACCTACATACTGACCAAATATCAACTTTCTATCTCAAAAAGGACTGATTTTATAAGCATTTGAAAATTTACGACCTTGGTTCGAATCTTGGTTTCGCTATAGAACCTTGGCAATTTCGAATTTTGAGAAACGGACACCGGGATGCACAACTAGAACTTAATATACACATTCTGTGAAAATTTGATGAAAATCGGTTCATAAATAATGGCTCTGGACCGCGTACAAACTTTTGTAGCTTATTTCACGTGTGACGTCATATGACGTCATAGAGATATGAAAATCATAGAAATCAAAATTACAGCGTTTGAAGCATGTGTCCTTAAATTTTCATTGCCCTTCGACAATTTCAACATATAGAAATATTCTTGTTAATATTAGAAATACATTATCATATAATGACGTCACGTGACGTCATATGACATTTATTTTCACAAAATGTTTAAAACTTCTAGAGACCTATATACTGATAAAATATCAACTTTCTATCTTAAATAGGACAGAATTTATAAGCATTTAAAAATTTACGACCTTGGTTCGAATCTTGGATTCGCTATAGAACCATGGACTTTTCGAATTTTGAAAAACGGACACCGGGATGCACAACTAGAACTTAATATACACATTCTGTGAAAATTTGATGAAAATCGGTTCACAAACAATGGCTGTAGACTGCGTACAAGCTTTTGTAGCATATTTCAAACGTGACGTCATATGACGTCATAGGCATATGAAAATCATAGAAATCAAAATTTCCTCACGTGACTAATAAGTCATAAAAATTTCATCGTCCTAGGAGTATTGCAACATAGAAAAATAAGCGTTTAGTTAGGAAGAAAAAAAGAATAATAATAATAACTAGATGTCATTCGTGAAAACGAATGATAGGACTTTCTGCAAGCTGTGTTAATGCAAAAAGCAGGAAATAGAAGTTTCATGTAATGATTCACCTCTGGTAGTATTTCATGTTCATGCTAAACAATTGACATTATATTCCGAAATTAGTGCAAATGATAAGAACTTAGTTAAAGTCTGTGACGTAACATGATGTTATATGACGTCAGGACATGACTGCAAACTTGATTTCTAGTTTAGAGGTCCTATGTGCGAATCTTGCTTCAGCCACAATACTTCGGTTTTTCGGAATTAAGGTTAGCTGACAAAATATTCACACCTTAGTTTCAAGATGTACCGTCTGTAAAAATTTGAAGAAAATCTGATCACAAATGGCGGCTGTAGAGCGCGAATACCATTTTTCACTATTTTAGCTCTGACGTCACGTGACGTCATAGGGTGCTGAAAATGCTGTTGCTCAAAAGCGCACACTTTACTGCAATAACTCTGAAATTTTCATTATTCTGAACAACTGGCATCATGTCGAAATCATTGCCCCAAATTAAAATTAAGTGGTATGCTTATGACGTCCAATGACGTCACGATTCAAAATATTTGTAGAAATGCTGCAGAACTGCAAACTGTGTAAGTTTCAACTTTCTATCTCATCCTGAAGCTCTTCAATCCTAAAATGAAATTTTTGGTCCTATGTTCGAATCTTATTTCAGCCACAGAACTTCGGTTTTTCGGAATTTCGGTTAGCTGGCAGGATATGCACACCTTAGTTTCAAGGTGTACCATCTGTGAAAATTTGAAGAAAATCCGACCATAAACGGCGGCTTGTAGAGCGCGAACACCATGTTTCAATATTTTTAGCTCTGACGTCACAGGACGTCATATGGTGCTGAAAATGTTTTTGCTCAAAAATGTATACTTTACTGTTATAACTCTGAAATTTTCCTTATTCTGAACAACTGGCATCATGTCGAAATCATTGTCCTAAAATAAAAATTAAGAAGTATGCTTATGACGTCACGACTCAAAATATTTGTAGAAATTCTGCAGAACTGCAAACTGTGTAAGTTTCAACTTTCTATCTCATTCTGAAGCTCTTTAATCCTAAAATGAAATTTTCGGTCCTATGTTCGAATCTTATTTCAGCCACAGAACTTCGGTCTTTCGGAATTTCGGTTAGCTTAAAGGATATACATATCTTAGTTTCAAGATATACCATCTGTGAAAATTTGAAGAAAATTCGACCATAAATGGCGACTGTAGAGCGTGAACACCATTTTTCACTATTTTTAGCTCTGACGTCACATGACGTCATAGGGTGCTGAAGATCCTTTTTTTTCAAAAGCGCATCTATTTCTGTCATAACTCTGAAATTTTCATTATTCTGAACAACTGGCATCATGTCAAAATCATTGCCCCAAATTAAAATTAAGATGTATGCTTATGACGTCACATGACGTCATATGACGTCACGACTCAAAATATATTAAGAAATTCTGCAGAACTACAAGCTGTGTAAGTTTCAACTTTCTATTTCATCCTGAAGCTCTTTAATCCTAAAATGAAATTTTCGGTCCTATGTTCGAATCTTATTTAAGCCACATAACTTCGGTCTTTCGGAATTTCGGTTAGCTGAAAGGATATACACATCTTAGTTTCAAGATATACCATCTGTGAAAATTTGAAGAAACTTCGACCATAAATGGCGGCTGTAGAGCGTGAACACCATTTTTCACTATTTTAAGCTCTGACGTCACATGACGTCATAGGGTGCTGAAGATGCTTTTTTTCAAAAGCGCATCCATTTCTGTCATAACTCTGAAATTTTCATTATTCTGAACAACTGGCATCATGTCGAAATCATTGCCTTTAAATGAAAATTCAGATGTATGCTTATGACGTCACATGACGTCATATGACGTCACGACTCAAAATATATTAAGAAATTCTGAAGAACTGCAAACTGTGTAAGTTTCAACTTTCTATTTCATCCTGAAGCTCTTTAATGCTAAAATGAAATTTTCGGTCCTATGTTCGAATCTTATTTTAGCCACAGAACTTCGGTCTTTCGGAATTTCGGTTACCTGACAGGATATGTACACCTTAGTTTCAAGATGTACCATTTGTGAAAATTTTAAGAAAATCCGACCATAAATGACGGCTGTACAGCGCGAACACCATTTTTCACTATTTTTAGCTGTGACGTTATGTGACGTCATAGCGTGCTGACAATCATTGAAATCAAAATTTCCTCACGTGACTAATAACCCATAAAAATTTCATCGTCCTAGGACTATTGCAACATATTAAAATAAGCGTTTTGTTAGGAAGAAGAAAAGAATAATAATAATAAAAAATGACGTCACGTGACGTCATATGACGTTTATTTTCACATAATTGTTAAGACTCCCAGAGACCTACTAACTGACAAAATTTCAACTTTCTATCTCAAATAGGACAGTTTTTATAAGCATTTAAAAATTGACGTCCTTGGTTCGAATCTTGGATCCGCCATAGATGCTTGGACTTTTCGAATTTTGAAAAACCGGACACCGGTATACACAATAAGAACGTAATATACACATTCTGTGAAAATTTGATGAAAATCGGCCCATTAATAATGGCTCTGGACCGTGTACAAACTTTCGTAGTCAATTTCAAATGTGACGGTTAAAATTTTAAACAAATTTAAATTTGTCATTAAATTTTCATTGCCCTTCGACAATTCAATATATAGAAATACTCTTGTTAATATTAGAAATACATTATCATATAATGACGTCACGTGACGTCATATGACATTTATTTTCACAAAATGTTTAAGACTCTTAGGGACCTATATACTGACCAAATATCACTTTTCTATCTCAAAAAGGACCGATTTTATAAGCATTTAAAAATTTACGACCTTGGTTCGAATCTTGGAATCGCTATAGAACCATGGACTTTTGGCATTTTGAAAAAGGGACAACGAGATGCACAACTAGAACTTAATATACACATTCTGTGAAAATTTGATGAAAATCGGCCCATTAATAATGGCTCTGGACCGTGTACAAACTTTCGTAGTCAATTTCAAATGTGACGTAATATGACGTCATAGGCTTCTGAAAATCTTTGAAATAAATTAAGATCTAAGCATCGGCATTAATTTTTATTGCCCTTAATAAATTTAAATATAAAATAATTTTTAGAATTAAAATTATTATCATATAATGACGTCACGTGACGTCATATGACATTTATTTTCACAAAATGTTTAAGACTCCCAGAGACCTATATACTGACCCAATATCATCTTTCTATCTCAAATAGGACCGATTTTATAAGAATTTGAAAATTTACGACCTTGGTTCGAATCTTGGAATCGCTATAGAACCTTGGACTTTTCGAATTTTGAAAAACGGACACCGGGATGCACAACTAGAACTTAATATACACATTCTGTGAAAATTTGATGAAAATCGGTTCATAAACAATGGCTGTAGACCGCGTACAAACTTTTGTTGCATATTTCCAGTGTGACGTCATATGACGTCATAGGCATATGAAAATCATAGAAATCAAAATATCAGCGTTTGAAGCATGTGTCTTTAAATTTTCATTGCCTTTCGACAATTTCAACATATAGAAATATTCTTGTTAATATTAGAAATACATTATCATATAATGACGTCACGTGACGTCATATGACAAATATTTTCACAAAATTTTTAAAACTTCTAGAGACCTATATACTGACTAAATATCAACTTTCTTTCTTAAATAGGACAGATTTTATAAGCATTTAAAAATTTACGACCTTGGTTCGAATCTTGGATTCGCTATAGAACCATGGACTTTTCGAATTTTGAAAAACGGACACCGGGATGCACAACTAGAACTTAATATACACAATCTGTGAAAATTTGATGAAAATCGGTTCACAAACAATGGCTGTAGACCGCGTACAAACTTTTGTAGCATATTTCAAATGTGACGTCATATGACGTCATAGGATATGAAAATCATAGAAATCAAAATTTCCTGACGTTGCTAATAAGTCATAAAAATTTCATCGTCCTAGGAGTATTGCAACATAGAAAATAAGCGTTTAGTTAGGAAGAAAAAAAGAATAATAATAATAATAAGAAGAAGAAGAAGAACTAGATTTCATTCGTTGATACGAATGATAGGACTTTCTGCTACATTTTTAAAAGCCAAAAAAGTAAAAGGATATGAAATTCCAGCCTCTAACTTGCTTTTGTATGGCCATAACTTAAATAAACTTTGAAAAATATAACCATTTAACTTGGAGGATATGGCAAAAGTTACTGAAAATCATTTTTTTATATCGATTTATTTAACTTGGACTATTTTTATAATCTATGCTACAATCAAATTTATTTAAAATGCTTGCAATTCGAATTTCATCCTGTAATAATTGCCGAAGACCGCGTAAAAGCTTGTGTAGACAACGTCAAGTTTGATGTCATGTGACGTCATAGGTATAAGAAAATCAATGAAATGAAATATAAAGTATCTTGAATATATCAAGTAATTTTTTCATGTTCCTTACAACTTTGCAACATATAGAAATTAACGCGTAGATATATAAACATTCTTTTTGACCTTTTTATGTCAAATGACGTTAATCCTCACAGAATATGAATAAGTCTCAAAGACTAATATTCAATCCAAATATCAACTTTCTAAATCATCTGGAAGCGATTTTATACGTATTTGAAATTTGACGTCAATGGTTCGAAACTTGGATTCGCCATAGAACCATTGCTTTTTCGAATTTGTAAAAAAGGGACCCGGGTTACACATATAGAGCGTTACATATACATTCTGTGAAATTTTGATGAAAATCGGTCCAAAAATAATGGCTGTACACCGCGTAAAACCTTTTTGTCCTGACGTGAAAAATCTTACATGATATAACGTCACATTAATATGAATTACATTGCATTCTAAAGCACATGGATTGATGTACATACCATTAGATTTCCATGGTCCTGGGAAGTAAACAACATATTTAAATTAACGTGTATATATCAGAAATTATTTTTGACCTTATGACGTCAAATGACGTCATGTGACGTTCATCTTCATAGAAAGTAAAGCACTCTTGGAGACTTATATACTATCCAAATATAATATTATATCTCTAACTCATCTGGAAACGATTTGATACGTATTTGAAATTTGACGTCAGTGGTTCGAATTTTGGATCCGCCATAAAACCTTTGAATTTTCGAATTTGGGAAAACGGACACCGAAATGTACATCTAGACTTTAACATACACATTCTGTGAAATATTAATGAAAATCGGCCCAGAAATAATGGCTGTAGACCGCGTATAATCATTTTAAAACGACGTCAAGTTTGACGTCAAAACACGTCATAGTCAAATGAAAATTATTGAAATGCAAACAGTTCTATCTGAAGCATATGCTATTAAATTTTCAAGGTGCTCGGACGTAAACAACATATAAAAATTAACACATAAAAATTAAAAATTACCTTTCACCTCATGACGTCATATGACGTCATATGACGTTGATCCTCAGAGAATGTAAAGTAACCCTTGATACTTATATTCTGCCCAAATATCATCTTTCTAGCTCATTTGTAAGCGATTTTATACGCAGTTGAAATTTGACGTCAATGGTTCGAATCTTGGATTCGCCATAGAACTATTGCATTTTCGAATTTTGAAAAGCGGACACCGGAAGGCACAACTAGAGCCTAATATACGCATTCTGTGAAATATTGATGAAAATCGGCCCAGAAATAATGGCTGTAGACCGCGTACAAACATTTTGAGACGACGTCAAGTTTGACGTCAAAGCACGTCATAGTCAAATGAAAATTATTGAAATGCAAACAGTTCTATCTGAAGCATATGCTTTTAAATTTTCAAGGTGCTCGGACGTAAACAACATATAAAAATTAACACGTTAAAATTAGAAATTACCTTTCACCTCATGACGTCATATGACGTCATATGACGTTCAGTTTCAGAGAATGTGAAGACACCCTTGAGACTTATATTCTGTCCAAATACCATCTATCTAGCTCATTTGTAAGAGATTTTATACGCATTTGAAATTTGACGTCAATGGTTCGAATCTTGGATTCGCTATAGAACCATTGCCTTTTCGAATTTTGAAAAACGGACACCGGAAGGCACAACTAGAGCCTAACATAAACATTCTGTGAAATATTGATGAAAATCGGTCCAGAAATAATGGCTGTAGACCGCGTACAAACTTTTTCACCTGACGTCAAATCTGACGTTATGTGACGTCATATAAATATGATATTCATTGCATCCGGAAGCTCATGGTTTGAAATATATGCCATAAACTTTTCATTGTTCTGAGTAAATGGCAACATATCGAAATTAACACAAATATAAGAGGAAGAAAAAAAGAATAATAAGAAGAAGAATAATAAAAAACAGTACAAACCCAATAGGACTTTCTGCCGAAAGGGCAGAAAGTCCTAATAAACAGTACAAACCCAATAGGACTTTCTGCTTTAGGCAGAAAGTCCTAATAAACAGTACAAACCCAATAGGACTTTCTGCTTTAGGCAGAAAGTCCTAATAAGCAACATCATGAGTAGATTGAAATATATTTCCATGTCAGACTTTCAAACTCAGACACATATCCAAGTAGCAAAGTCTGGCTTAAAATAGGTACGCCACATTTTTGATCGGTCAATATCTAGAACGTTCCGAGCGCTACGGTATACGATTGGTCGTTGGAATCCGCCGAAGTTAATTCGGTATTGGTTGGTAAAGTGTAGAGGTAAGGTTCGAGCAATAAAACATTATCGATGTTAGCGACATTGTTACCCGCGTACAATTGGCTATATGATAATCTTCACGTTAAAACGCGGTATAATGCATTAAAAAAGTAATGCATTACTGTTCCTACTAGATGTTATTGGTCACTGTACTTTTACATGTTATTTACCTTCAGGCGTAAGATGACATATATATATATATATTTCGGTCATTTTTAATGTAAGAAATAACCTCAGGAGATATCTGGGGTCGATAGCTTGGTGTGAGTATTAGCAAACAATGATTTGTTATGGACTTCACATGGTTTATTGTAACAGCCTAAAATGACCAAACGCTGCACATTTACTATCAAATTTATTTACAAGCCACCTTTACATCGAAACAAACAATATTCGTGCGCATGGTGAAGTGATTACGTGATAAAAACAGTTACATTATTCGATTGCATGAAAAATAAGTCCTATGATGTTTTCATGTCACATGCGATTTTTTTTAACTTGTAAGTATTTATTTTTGACATAGCATTAATTTTTCAGAATTTTTGCTTAATTCTAGTATACTCATGTTGTTGAGATATATACAATTGTTCGATTATAGTTACACTATTGAGAATTTATTCGGTTTTAAATATAGGAGAACCCAGGTTGAAAAGGTACGTAGTACTATAGTTGGTGTGACTTACGTCACACACAATTAAAAACAAACACACTGCTACATAGTCCAATGTCCATTTAACAATGTGTAAAGAAATACTTTAAATTCAATAACCTATTCAATAGAAAAAATGTCAATAACATGTGTAAAAGGAAAAAGGTATGGTAGACAAATGTGCCACAAAACATGAAAATTGTGAAATATTTGGATTAAGCATTAACGATTACGTAATTATTACTATTTCTGCATTGAATAAAGATATATATGAAATAAAGGGTAATATAATATAAAAAGACTTGAAAAAATAATATATATAAATTTTTTTAAAAATGCTGAAAAAAATTATTAGATATTATTATTTCCATTTAAGTGAGATAAATGATACCATTCTTATTTTTATAAATACCAGACTTAGCAATGTTGTTATATGCAATTCTGTTTTACAAGATTTAATTCTTCATTGTATGCGCAGTGGTCTCAAATAAATGTAAGACTTTTTAAAAAAGATAATGCAATTTATTTGTAAATACTATTACCAAAAATAATGGTAAAGGAAAGGTGAAACGTTACTTACTTACTTACTTACTTATATTACAAAATAAGACGGAAAAAATGTAAATCAAGTGAGTCCTGTGGTAAACTTTAAAAGTAAGTTTGTGATTGTGATGCAATGAAGAACTAGAAGTCGTTTGTTTAAGATACAAACGAAGCGGCTTTCCGTTTGCTTATTTTCAAAGGTATTGAATATATAAGTTAATACAAAGAAATGGAATAATGATGCATAATGTTTAATTTAATACGTAAATCATCATTATCATAAATATATACTTATGTTCAAAAATAAGCTTTAATCTTTTTTTTCATTTTTTTTCATTTTTATCTTCTTAAGAAGATATTAAGGAAGCATAAATACGGATCTTTTTTTTCTATTACGCAACCGTTTACTATCATACAGTAAACAACTGGAAAAATTTAAGATAATACTATCCTCAAGGATTTTTTTCTTACGTCATTCAATGATTTTAAATGTTGTTGTTTTTTTATTCTTTATTAGGACTTTCTGCCTAAAGCAGAAAGTCCTATTGGGTTTGTTATGTTTATTATTATTATTAGGACTTTCTGCCTAAAGCAGAAAGTCCTATTGGGTTTGTTATGTTTTTTTATTCTTCTTATTCTTTTTTTCTTCCAAACTGAGCGTTAATTTAAGCATGTTGCAATGGTTCAGGGCCATGAAATTTTAATGGCACATACTTGATGCGATGAAATTTTGATTTCTATGATTTTCATATGCCTATGACGTCATATGACGTCACATTTGAAATATGCTACAAAAGCTTGTACGCGGTCTACAGCCATTGTTTGTGAACCGATTTTCATCAAATTTTCACAGATTGTGTATGTTAAGGTCTAGTTGTGCATCCCGGTGTCTGTTTTTCAAAATTCGAAAAGTCCATGGTTCTATAGCGAATCCAAAATTCGAACCAAGGTCGTAAATTTTTTAAATGCTTATAAAATCTGTCCTATTTAAGATAGAAAGTTGATATTTTGTCAGTATATAGGTCTCTAGAAGTTTTAAACATTTTGTGAAAATAAATGTCATATGACGTCACGTGACGTCATTATATGATAATGTATTTCTAATATTAACAAGAGTATTTCTATATGTTGAAATTGTCGAAGGGCAATGAAAATTTAATAACACATGCTTCAATCGCTGAAAATTTGATTTCTATGATTTTCATATGCCTTTGACGTCATATGACGTCACACTTGAAATATGCAACAAAAGGTTGTACGCGGTCCAGAACCATTGTTTTTGAACCGATTTTCATCAAATTTTCACAGAATGCGTATCTTAAGTTTTAGTTGTGCATCCCGGTGTCCGTTTTTCAAAATTCGAAAAGTCCAAGGTTCTATAGTGATTCCAAGATTCGAACCAAGGTCGTAAATTTTCAAATTCTTATAAAATCGGTCCTATTTGAGATAGAAAGATGATATTGGGTCAGTATATAGGTCTCTGGGAGTCTTAAACATTTTGTGAAAATAAATGTCATATGACGTCACGTGACGTCATTATATGATAATGAATTTCTAATTCTAACAAGATTATTTCTATATGTTGAAATTTTCGAAGGGCAATGAAAATTTAATGCCGCATGCTTCAGATGCTGAAATTTCGATTTCAATGATTTTCAGAAGCCTATGACGTCATATGACGTCACATTTGAAAGTGACTACAAAAGTTTGTACACGGTCCAGAGCCATTATTAATGGGCCGATTTTCATCAAATTTTCAGAGAATGTGTATATTAAGTTCTAGTTGTGCATCTCGGTGTCCGTTTTTCAAAATTCGAAAAGTCCATGGTTCTATAGCGAATTCAAGATTCGAACCAAGGTCGTAAATTTTTAAAATGCTTTTAAAATCGGTCCTATTTAAGATAGAAAAGTGATATTTGGTCAGTATATAGGTTTCTGGAAGTCTTAAACATTTTGTGAAAATAAATGTCATATGACGTCACGTGACGTCTATAAATGAAGATGTATTTCTTATATTAACAAGAGTATTTCTATATGTTGAAATTATCGAAGGACAATGAAAATTTAATGACAAATGAATCAGACGCTGAAATTTTTATTTCAATGATTTTCAGAAGCCTATGACGTCATATGACGTCCCATTTGAAATTGACTACAAAAGTTTGTACACGGTCCAGAGCCATTATTAATGGGCCGATTTTCATCAAAGTTTCACAGAATGTGTATATTACGTTCTTATTGTGTATACCGGTGTCCGTTTATCAAAATTCGAAAAGTCCAAGCATATATGGCGGATCCAAGATTCGAACCAATGACGTCAATATTTAAATGCTTATAAAAACTGTCCTATTTGAGATAGAAAGTTGAAATTTTGTCAGTTCGTAGGTCTCTGGGTGTCTTAACAATTATGTGAAAATAAACGTCATATGACGTCACGTGACGTCATTTGTTTATTATTATTATTCTTTTCTTCTTCCTAACTAAACGCTTATTTTGATATGTTGCAATAGTCCTAGGACGATGAAATTTTTATGGGTTATTAGGCACGTGAGGAAATTTTGATTTCACCCCTACTGCATATATGTAGCCATATCTCAATAAATATCGATTTTTGTAAATATATGTTGAAATAGCTGAATAATTGACGTTTCCAAAGATATTAGTTTATTAAAATTGGTTTACGCAATACAAAGTTATAAGCAAAAAAACTAAATAAGCTAATTTTAACTGATAATATGCTGTTTTCTTGAGGTTTAACAGTCAATATCTCAGAAACGACTGAAGATAAGATTATACATTATGCGTATAAAATGTAAAATAAATATTTATAATCATGCATCATAAAAATATGGAAAAGGTCACGCGCAGGGGTCACCAAGCTTAAATACTTGCGCAACGACTTAAAAAAAATATATATATATATCAAATTGCATTTGATGGGCTATATCTTGATTTTTTTATTTTTTTTTTTTTTTTTTTTGTCGAATGTTGACTGTTTCCAAAATAAGCATTGAAGTTAATACATGTACAACGGCATAAGACAAAAATTCGTATTTGCAACACTATGTAGCTAGCGAGCAGTTTGCAAGCCTTGAAAAATTCACACGCAGCCCCACATTTTAGACCATCTAAAAACTGCATTGTTATGCTAACGATATTCATATTGCATCAGTTTGTAGGCTGGGATGTTACCTTTCAAAATATCACCATAGTTCGAAATTCCAGGAATTTATGGCAAAACTGCGGAAGCCCAAACACGCCAAAATCGCTAAATACGTTTAACTACGTTACAGGTGTCGAAAGGATATAGCACTATACAAATATTCAATACTTCTTCCTACTGAGGCTAAAATTAAACAAGGTTACAACTGAGCTGGAGTGATGAAATTCTATGTATGATGAAAGTTAGAAACTTACATTTGAACACTGTTTCATTTTTCTTTCATGTCATATGACATAGTATAAATTTTGTATGTAAACTACATGTGCAAGATATGGGCGGACTTTTATTAAAATTCACAGAATGTGTTCTAATTGTGCTATTTTATATAGAAATAGAGGAGATAGAAAGATGCAATTTGGACAGATTATCTATTATGTCATCTTCTATATATATACTATATAAAGCAGATGTTGCAGAAAGTCCTATCATTCGTTTAAACGAATGACATCAAGTTTAATATATATTTCTTCGTAAGCATATGACTTAACAAATAATCATTGCAATTTGATCCACATAACTGAAATTTTAAAAAAGAAAAACAACAACTTTGAAATCCATGACTTTAAATCTTTAAATTGATTGAGTTTTACATTTGCAAAACTAGATGGAAACAAAGGCAGAGGTGTAAGCAAAATCATGAAAATAATTTTTTATGTCTATGTAATAAACGTTATAAATGACTTGAAACTTATATATTTGCTTGTTTTTACAGATTTAGAAAAAGAAACCGTTAAACATTTGCCTTATATATTTGCTTATTTTTACAGATTTAGAAAAAGAAACCGTTAAACATTTAGAAAATATAAAAAATCGATAGGTAGAATTACATATGTTTGTCATTTTCTTCAGGTTTGCAGAAAGCCGAAATAACAAATGCAATAAGATATCCGTATAGGTTTTCTGGCTCTAATATAATTATATTAATTCATCGTAAATGCGACTCATTTACTCAAAAACATATCACATTTCACTATTCAACGCAGGCAGCACTATTTACTGCAAAAGAACAACCGGATCTTGCTGAACCAACCCAATGACCACTTTCATTTCTTTCTTCAAATTAATAGATTTCCATGAATTAGCCCTTTTACGAAAAACATGAATAAGTCATGTTTGGTAACATAATCGCTTGAAATTTACTTATCTAAAGTTAATATATCCAATCTTTTGATCTTTTTAATATATTTTGCTTACAAATCAATGTTGTTATAAACAAGTGACACAACATAAATTCCTTAAGGTATGCTTATGATTGGCATCAATACTTATGACGCTCGAGCGCGAATACATATTGAAATGAATGATTTTTATATTTCAACGACGTCAGAATCAAGTGACTAAAGAAAAATATCTTTTTTTGCAAGGACATGTTCAGCTAACGTTCTATTAATCCAGAAAAAATATATTTTCGAGGATGCGAACAGGTTTGTTTTCACATTTTCAAGTAGGCATTCCATCAAACATGATAACTGCCATGTTTGATGACGTAATCACTTAAAATTTTCAAGACAGTATGAACGTACTAAGTTTCGACATTTTTTTTAAATTTTAAGTCCATTGGTCTAATTGGTGATTTTATATGATTTTTTAAAATAATTCCTGCTTTAGTATGCATGACGTCTAACCACTTGACAAATCAAAACATTTCTTGCAGTATGCATCACTTCAATTTTAACTCTATCAATTCTGAAGATTTCAATTAAGATTGATTCAAAATCCACGATACCAGAGCAAGAGAAATATTAAAAAAATGCCTTGTTGTCTTTTTAATGACGTCAAAACCACGTGACTTAAAAGAAAATCATTCAGAAAAAAGAATGTAAACCTCTATACCGATATGCTGTCCAATTTTCATGCTTCTATCGCATCAGGGAGCTTTGTAACATTAAAATGTAATTTAAGGACCTAAGTTCGAATCTCGGTTTTGCCATGATATCTTTATATTTTCGAATTTGGAAATTTGAATGCCAAGGTGCAATTTTACATCCTAAAATACATTTTCTGTAAAAAAATATCAAGATAATCGGACCAAAATTGAAGGCTCTAGAGCGCGAACAAAATGTTAAAGCTGACGTCAAATCTGAGGTCATTTGACGTCATTGAAAATTAAAAATAAATGAATTTATAAATTTTAACTTTTTAATCGCTGCAATACAATTTTCAAAAAGATTGAGTCAAAAGTCATGATACCAGAGCGAAACAAATTTTTAAAAAGTTGCTTATTTTCGCTTTTATGACGTCATAACCACGTGGTTTAAGAAAAAATCCGTTAAAAATAGAAAGAAGACCTCTATGCCGATTTGCTGTTCAATTTCCATGCTTCAAGCACATTAGGTGGCCTTGTAACATTAAAATATTTTTAGGACCTAAGTTCGAATCTCGGTTTTGCCATGAAATCTTTATATTTTCGAATTTGGAAATTTGAATGCCAAGGTGCACATCTACATCCTAAAATAAATATTCTGAGAAAATATCAGGATAATCGGACCAGAATTGAAGGCTTTAGAGCGCGAACAAACTTGTGAAGCTGACGTCAAATCTGACGTCATTTGACGTCATTGAAAATTAAAAAATAAAGGAATTTATAAATTCAAACGTTTTTAATCGCTGCAATACAATTTTCAAAAAGATTGAGTCAAAAGTCTTGATACCAGAGCGAAATAAATTTTTAAAAAAGTTGCTTTTTGTCGTTTTAATGACGTCATAATCACGTGACTTACGAAAAAATCCTTTAAGAAATAGAAAGAAGACATCTAGGCCGATATGCTGTCCAATTTTCATGCTTCTAACGCATAAGGGAGCTTTGTAACATTAAAATGTAATTTTAGGACCTAAGTTCGAATCTTGGTTTTCGCTGCAATACAATTTTCAAAAAGATTGAGTTGAAAGTAATGATACCAGAGCTAAAGAAATTTTTCAAAAATATGGTTTTTGTCTATTGTATGACGTCGTAACCACGTGACTTGAGATAAAATATTTTAGGAAATAGAAAGCAGACCTCTTGGCCAATATGCTGTCCAAATTTCATACTTCTAGCTCATTAGGTGGCCTTGTAACATTAAAAATTTTAGGACCTAAGTTCGAAACTCGGTTTTGCCAAAAAAATTCAGTTTTTTCAAATTTTGAAATTTGAATGCCAGGGTGCACATCTACATTCTAAAATACACCAACTGTGAAAATATCAAGAAAATCGGACCAGAATTGAAGGGTCTAGAGCGCGAACAAACTTTTGAAGCTGACGTCAAATCTGACGTCAATTGACGTCATTGAAAATTAAAAATTATTGAATTTAAAAATTTATACTTTTTTGTTGAAGCATTTTAATTTTCATGTTGCTTGACCATTGGCACATATATAAATTAACTCTTGAATTAGGTTGGAAGATAATAATAATATAACTAGACTCCTTTTGTTCTGAACAAAAGAAAGGGCTTTCTGCTAACTATGTCAAACCTGATCATACTTATTTACTTTTCTGACATACACCATCTTCAAATATTGAAGAAAACCCTTATTATAAGTATGCTTATGACGTCACATGACGTCAAATGACGTCACGACTCAAAATATTTTAAGAAATTCTGCAGAACTGCAACTGTGTAAGTTTCAACTTTCTATCTCATCCTGAAGCTCTTTAATCCTAAAATGAAATTTTCGGTCCTATGTTCGAATCTTATTTAAGCCACAGAACTTCGGTCTTTCAGAATTTCGATTAGCTGACAGGATAGGTACACCTTAGTTTCTAGATGTACCATCTGTGAAACTTTGAAGAAAATCACACCATAAAAGGCCGTTTTAGAGCGTGAACACAATTTTTCATTATTTTTTAGCTCTGACGTCACCTGACGTCATAGGGTACTGAAGATGCTTTTCTTCAAAAGCGCATACTTTACTGTTATAACTCTGACATTTTCATTATTCTGAAGAACTGGCATCATGTCGAAATCATTGCCCTAAAATGAAAATTAAGAAGTATGCTTATGACGTCACATGACGTCATATGACATCACGACTCAAAATTATTTAGAAATTCTGCAGAACTGCAAACTGTGTAAGTTTCAACTTTCTATCTCATCCTAAAGCTCTTTAATCGTAAAATGAAATTTTCGGTCCTATGTTCGAATCTTATTTCAGCCACAGAATTTCGGTCTTTCGGGAGTTCGGTTAGCTGACAGGATATGCATACCTTAGTTTCACGATGTACCATCTGTGAAAATTTGAAGAAAATCCGACCATAAATGGCGGCTGTAGAGCGTGAACACCAATTTTCACTATTTTTAACTGTGACGTCATGTTTTAGGCAGAAAGCCCTAATAATAATAAGAAGAAGAAGAAGAAGAAAAATAAACATAACAAACCATATACGTTTTCCGCAAGTTTGCGGAAAGCCGTAATAATAAGAAAAATAAACATAACAAACCCTATACGTTTTCCGCAGGTTTGCGGAAAAAAAAAACAAAAAAAA
>CM037787.1:6263780-6309224 GCA_021229015.1 Solen grandis
GACGATGTCTACTTGAGACAGATATGGGTGCTGCCACACTGCAGTATCACGCCGTAGCCCTGGGGGCATGAAAAAAAACCCCCAGTCACATTTTCCTGAAAACCGGGGCAGACAGTCCTGAAACACCCTTATATACTGAGCGCCAAGCAAGGGAGCTAAAACCATACCATTTTTTACGATTTTTGGTATGTCGCGGCCGGAGATCGAACCCACGACCTCCCGCTCACGAGGCGGACGCTCTAACCACTCGGCCACCGGGGACGGTAGCTATGTAACTAGGTACACATTCAAGCTTTGTAACTAGGTATACATTTAAGCTATGTTACTAAATATATATTTTAGCTATGTAACTAGGTGTTCATTTAAGCTATGTTACTATATATATATACTTCAGCTATGTAAATAGGTTTGCATTTAAGCCATGTAACTAGGTATACATATAGCAACTTTGCGATATTTCGAGAACTAGTGGGACAATTATAATTCTCGGATTTCTTAAGACTCAGAACACCGGGAGCAAAGTTTGACTTGGTCTTATGGCGCTGGCAAGATATACTTGGAATTATAGTATAATGTTCTGTTTATCGCTCCTGTAATTCACAGTTTTATTTTACATTAAAAATAAAAACAATGTTACATCAGAATAAACCATTTTCAAACAATTTACTGTTATATAGGACCGGCGTAATTCAAATTTGGCAATACTTTGTATATATAGACTTACAATGAGGCTCAGAGCAGTAGAAGTCCTCCCACAAAACAATCTTACAAGTCACAACAAGTCTGTCAGGAAACGTCGGAGATAAATCTCTATCTGAGACTGATTATGCTACCGAGACTTCGTCTCAATTACTCAAAAATTAATTGACGTTGATGTATTACGACCGAACCAGCCCGATAAGACAATACGCATGAATTTGAGTAAAGAAATATTCAAAGTCGATCCAGTTAAGTGATTGTTCTTTGTGTGGTCACTAGAAAATTGATATTATTATACATGCTCTGGTATTGAAGTTGATAATAGAAAATTCTTAACTTGAGAGGAGATAAAGTACAGTATAAGTAGCTAAGTGCTTATTGACATATGCATAAATAGTTAATAAAATCCTTTCAATAAAAATCCCACCATAAGTTGCTATGTGAACCATAATGAGGCTTGTTCGGAATTTACTGACACATGATTTTTTTTTTTAAATATAAGTAACGCTCTGAATTCAAACTTTCATTAAACATCAATTAATCTCTGACGGATCATGCAAATAGAATAAATATAACGATATATGTAAGTAAAATTATAAATATTGAGGCACTGTTAGGTTGAGTTACCTGGAGCAGGCCGTTGAAATTGGAAAGTAAAGAAGTAACACCGGTGCATATATGTTACAATATTGTAGAAATAGCAGGGAAAAAAACGTTCATTTAATTGACGTCGTGGTAACGATACGATGTTGACATCACCCTGGTGAAGTTTGAAATCATTCTCTTAATAAATATGCAAGCTATTGGCCTTTATCAGGTGTTGGTGTAAACGAAATCGCAGCGTCAATTTGGATTTTGACGTCAAAGCAGAGCAAGAGCTATCATAAAAGCTTTTGTTAAATGGGGAAAGTCAAAAATAGGGAGAAAGACACAGTTGGATATAGCACAGAGTTGAAGTGGTGGTTCTCAGGCTCAATCATAATTGTTGCTGAGACGGTTTTGGAAGATCCGATTCTTCATTAAAGCTTTAAAGGAGGCAGATGATGAACAGTTATAACAAATACAAAAGCCATTCCTCGCCGAATGCTTGCTCTTTAGAAGATGTGTTTGAGAGTAGAATATTTATTTTTTTAAAGAAAATGTTTGGTAATGAAGACTGATGTTTGAAGTGATTATAAATATGAAACCCATGTGAAGACCTACTAATTCCCTTATTTCGAGGTCTACAGGTAAAATGTCAAGGTCACTGTGACAAAAATTAAGCCTGAAAAAAAAAAAAAAAAAAAAAAAGAAAGGAGAGTTTTATTCTTGTAACTGCACACCCCCAAAAAAATAAAGTTAAAAAACCTCAAATACTTTTTGACTTATGCTCCGGACAAAAATTAAGCCTGAAAAATAACAAAGGGCAATAATTAAAAAAATATGAAAGGTAGAGTTATCGTTTTTGTGCACTGCACTCCTCCTCAATGAGATCTATCCACCTATGTAGTAACAAGTTGATACCTCAAATACTTTTCGAGTTATGCTCCGGACAAAAATGTGGGACAGACGGACGGACCATATATCACCGAAGGCGACGGGGGATAAAATTTAAACGGGCTGTGCTGTTTTCCTCATATCATATTCAGTATTAATTGATGAAGATATAACAACTTCAGCAAGCTTATAGGGCGTATGTGACAGTTTGGTTCATTTTCTATAAAGACAAAGAGTGAAAATTGTTCAATAGAATTTTAGCTCACCTGAGCACATGTGCTCAGGATGAGCTATTAGGATCGATAAATGTCCGTCGTCCGTCCGCCCGTCGTCCACAATTTATTTGTTTGCACTCTAGCATCTTCATTTCTTAAGCAATCATCTTCAAACTTTATGACCATGTTTATTAACATATTATCTCGGCAAAGTTCGATTATGGCTGATATCGGCTTATTAGGTCAGGGGTTATGCCCCTTATAATATTAAAAAATGCCAGATTTTAGTTTGTTTGCACTCTAGCATCTTCATTCCTTAAGCAATCATCTTCAAACTCTATGACAATGTTTACAGCCATATTCTTTTATGGCCGATATCCGACAATTAGGTCAGGGTTATGCCCCTTTTGATATTAAAAAGGTGTTAATTTCACTTTGTTTGCAATCTAGCATCTTCATTTCTGAAGTTATCATCCTCATGCTTATTGTCCTTTAGAACAATGTTTATAGCCATATTTTTTCGGCCAAGTTGGATTATGGCTGATATTGGCCATTTAGGCCAGGAGTTATGCTCCTTTTAATGTTTATATTTGTGTGTTTAAGCCATTATTTCTCAGTCAAGTTTGACTTCAGATTTCAACCACAGGCACTGTTTAGTTCGTGGAATTATAAGTGATCCCACGAATTATGCATTCAGTGCAACTATGCTATAATTTAGTAACTTGTACAGGCAATTAAGGTTGTTTTTCTCAGGTGAGCGTCTTTAGGGCCATCTTGTTTTAATTTTCATGATTATTGAGAATCATAAAAGAAACATTTTAATGGGAAAAAATGGGGGTCACTGTCCTACTTTTTGAGTTATCTGCCCCTGAATGTGATATTTTAGCACCTTTAGGCCATATTCAAGGGCATAGAATAGACCCCCTTGGTTCTTTTACGTGCCCGGTGTATAGCACCAATACACAGTAAACAGGTTCCTGGGTAGAATCAGCACTGAGTACTCCAATTTCCCATAGCAACCTCATTTTTGTCGAGTGCTATTCTGCCATCTAGTACTAATTTTATACGTATTTGCACTAAATGTGTTCTTCAGAGAATAACAATTAGCAATTGTATATGCAGGTGATTTATGCATAATCAGATGAGATAATGAATTGATCGAATGGTGGATGGATTTCGTAACTAAACATGATCTTATGAAAAAAAGAAGGAAACAATTTACATTGAAAAAAGTAAATTCGTAACAAATATACATTCGGTTTCTTTGAAAATATGTCGAACACACAAAGGTTTAAATGATATGCTGTAATTATGTACAATTAAACCATACTAATATTGTTTTTATGTCAAAATGGAATAATGTAGTGCTGTTGTATTTCTTCGTGATATTTGTTAAGCCAATTTCGGCGAAAAAAAGTTGTTAATTTGTGTGTAAACCAGAAAAGGCAAAATGGAGAAAATATTCAATAAAAATATTTTATAGACACCATTATGATACAATTACTCATGGTATCCCTTAATTTGAACGACTATATAAAACAATTTATATGAAAAAGATGTGAATTAAATGAATTTTACAGAAATACAAGAATATGAAAATAAACTAGAACAGACTTTATAACATAAAGCTTTACCTACCTAGAAGCAGACGTCCATTACGGTCAGTAGTTTGACCGACACTTGTGTACAACTCATGTTTACTGTCACTTTCGCACTCGTCCCTTTCACACTTGATCTGGTAGAAGATGCTTTCAAGCGCCTGGTTATTCCCTTGAATGTCCACCATCCACCATGGCGTTGAAATCGCGATGATTTGCAGAAGAACAGAAAAAAGGAGACAACCAAGAATGAATCTCTGCAAACCAATTTTACCCATGACTGAAATATGTATATGTTTCAAAGTAATTATGTTTTCATGCAAACTATCTATGTTATGAATGAATCAACAACATATGATTTTCCACTGTAGACATACTACCATAACAACATTACATAACCTTCATCTGTGCAGTCTTGCGTTTCTCAAGGTCATCTTTGTCTCTCTTAACTACTTCATTTAGATATGACAGTTGTCCGTATGCTGTTCACTGTCCAATCAAAAACAGGTATAATGTCACGTGATTATCAAATCTCCCAAAGCGCAATGTAATAGCACGAACTAATTAAGAAAACATTTGCTTTATTGTTTCATTTCAAACGTGAAGTGTATAGCGTACATGTATCATACACGCTTAGCGAAGACCGTCCTCCTTGCATATATTCAGCCGAGGATTTTGACTTCGCAATAAATCAAATTAAGGTCACCCACCGGTAAGATGCAGCGATGCGCCAGACAAGGCGGTGTGTTATGTTAGCCATATGTATATTTGTTCTATATACAGAGGTAACAGGGCATATGCTTATTCGATTCAGACAATCTTTTGCATACTCATCGCATACTAAACAATTGAAATAAGGAGCGATTTGTCAAAGTGTCAATCATCATATACAATGAAGAAATCGCGTTTATAACACATTTTATAAATGTTAGTATGTGCTTCCAACTGACAACGTCAAAGATATCAACATTGAAGTACAAAGCAAACATAATGTATTATCTATCAAATATGGAGTGCTTAGTTAATTACTTAATCGCATCTATCATGATAGTTCCATCGCTGTTTTCCACCTCTTACATCTAAGACTAAATTATGTACTTGTTTTAAACTAGACAAGACTAATTTTGATGCAAAGCATCAAAGACGCCGCGCATGTTTTTGGAGCACGACTTAAATAAAGCAAAGCCGTCCAGAAAAAGTCCAAAAAACAACAAAATAACTTATATTATCAAATTAATAGCTCAAAAAAGTACAGAATGTAATTTATATATATATCATAGTAGACACATTATGTGATGATGATTTGAAATGCCATAAATTAACTACTGTAAAGTCATTTATTTTCGTTGTCATAAAATTTCGTGGAATAAGTGATTTAATCAATTTCGTTGGTACCATGTACTTGAAAACATGAGGTATATGAAATAAACAGTTTTCGTGGGAATAAATATTCGTGGATAAAGTCACCTACGAAATCAATGAAAATTAGTCTCCCACAGAAACTAATGATTTTCTCAGATCTAAATCAAAAATAATTTTACAGCAGGTAATTCCTTTCTTATTAATTATTGGAAAGTTAGGGTCTGCAAGAGCTGAAATTTCCAGACAGTAAGCTACTAAGGCGGTATAAATGTCAATGTACAAAAGACCTCATCAGCAACAGGATCAGCATTAACAAGGACAGTGATGAAGAAACAATTAAGCACAGATAAGTTTTTATTTGGTAAGGGATTTAGGTACAGATCCCGGTATTAATTAACAATCTTCCCAGTAGTTATTACTTTCCTTGATAACGTAGCTTGACGTAGGGTTATGGCATTCTTTATGTGTAAAAATAAATATATGTTTACAAGGCTTTACAACATAAGCTATGTAATGTTCAGTTAAATTTACCAGTTTCAAGCACTATACATACTGAGAACGCATATTTGGCCTGGGGCCGTAAATTAGACATGTCCCGGCTATGCAATTAGACACTTAGACAATTGTCACTGAAAAGTCCCAGCTAGCCATTCATTGGCTATAGTAGTTATAGTAGTAGTTATAAATAGGACACATGTTAGTTATATACATTATGTTATTTTATTAATATTTTTTTCGAGCCAAAACACATAAAATAATAATTAAATGTACAATCCCTGTCTAATGGATACATATTTTTAATACCATTCTTTTAGTATTGAATTGGAAATAATTCAAAAACAGTGTACATTTTTTGCGAAATTCATATATATATATATATATATATATATATATATATATATATATTTGACTTTTTGTTATGTTCAAAAATCGATTAACCACCAAAACGACCAGAATGGATGATAATAGTTTATCAACACTTTCGACAAAGCTGGTGAATATTAGAATTCTTATTTTTTAACGTCTCATTTCGCGTCGATTGTGATTCAATAAAGTTCTTACATCTAGTTCTCGGCGGGCTTGAGATGGACCATTACTTCCCGCTCGCTTTGCGATCATAATGAAATGTTCACGTGACCAACGGTGTTCGAATTCACAACCTCCTAGATAGCAATATATAAGGGACCCATATGGGTCCATATGGTTTCCCACACGGACCCCATATGGGACCCATGTCGAAAGTGCAACCTGTTTTGGCATGGGTCCTATATGGGCAGCTCACCAAGATCTAATATGTACCCCTCAAGGGTCCCATATGGACAGTCCGCCTAGATTCTACATAGGCCCCATATGGGCTACCCACATGGGACCCATGTCGAAAGTGCAACCTGTTTTGGCCTGGGTCTCATATGGGCAGCCCACCAAGATCCAATATGTGCCCCTCAAGGGTCCCATATGGACAGTCCGCCTCCGGGCCCGGGCCCAAAGTGCAACCTGTTTTGGCCTGGTCCATATGGGCAGCCACCAAGATCCAATATGGCCCCTCAAGGGTCCCATATTACCCCATTTGCATGTAAAATGGCTCCATACCACTTCACTGTCTGAAAGTGCAGTCAAATGTGCAAAACTGGTACCAGTAGCATCTGAAAATTTGTTGCTCCAAAATAATATTACTGAAAATCAGAAAATATGTCCCTCAAATACAACATACAGTTTTATTTTTTATTTTTAATTTAATTAAAACTCCAATTTAAGCACATGCTGAGAAAATACAAATCAAAAAGTCATAATTCATTTAAATACATTTGAATACAAATGGATATTTTTCATTTTCTATGTGCTATTTAAAGTTTAAAAGTGATGTTTAATTTCCTTACCATAAGACAATTTCTTATGCAAAAAAAAAATTAAAGATTGCATATCTTTAACACTGCACATAAACTCAATCACTCATTATACAAGAATGCATAATATTGTAAAAAAAAATAACAAGCATAACAAGACTAGAATAATAAATGCATCACAATCACACACAAAATCAAAAACTAAATATGAAGTGACACTGAAATTCAAAATAAAAAAGGCTAACTGTAATGATGGATTACTTCAGCAGTGATGACGAACACTATTTAAAATACTTAAATCAACCATATCAAACTGGGTAGTGAAAATTATACAGACTAAGCAAACTATCTTGTTCAGCCAGGTGATACAGGGATATGTGAAAATATAATATATATAAAACATACAGATTGTTGGCATAGCATTTTAAGAATGTGAAAAAATAATCTGGATTAATCTAATCAGCAATTCTCATGCACATACTGGTAGTCCAATCTCCCCATAATTGTTAGTTACAGAACAGATTCCTTTAAATCTTAATAAAAGAAAAAATAGTATACTTAATTCAAAGTTTGATGTGTCTGAAAAATAATTGACTGATATTCAACTATTCAAAACTATATTCTACACTATTCACTATGAATCTGTCCCTCCACTTACTTTAGAGTGTCTCCTGTTGGAATTCCTACATTGAAGACTTGTCTGACTTTTGTTGCACTGTTTTCTTCCCCCTTCCCTGTCCAGTACCACATGCCAGCCATTTACAGACCTCTTACTAAGTGTTTTCAGTGCTATGGTTCTGAAAGTTCAAAAGGAATAAAATATATAATTTCTTAAGAATGAAAACCAAACAAGGTTGGGACTGTAAAACTTGGCCTTGAAACTAAAAAACATAACTGATGAGAATAAAGTATCATTTTTTATGCTCACCGAAGGTGACATATAGTCGCCGCTTCGCCCGTCCATCCGTCCGTCCGTTCGTCCGTCACACTTTCCTTGTCCGGACTATTTCTCAGGAACTAACGGCTTGAATTCAACGAAACTTTATGGGAAGCTTTATTACCAAGAGGAGATGCGCATATCCCCAGCATGACCCGGTTCCTAAATTTTTCAAAGAGTTATGGCCCCTTGACTTTTCGGCCTATAGTACATATTGCATGATTCTGTCATGGCTATTTCTCCGGAACTAATGGCTTGAATTCAACGAAACTTTATGTGAAGCTTTATTACCAAGAGTAGATACGCATATCGTCGGCGTGACCTGGTTCCTCAATTTTTCACAGAGTTATGGCCCCTTGACTTTTCGGCCTATAGTTCATGTTGCATGATTATTGACAAGGCTATTTCTCAGGAAATAAAAGCCTTAATTCAACGAAACTTTATGGGAAGCTTAATTACCAAGAGTAGATACGCATATCGTCGGCGTGACCTGGTTCCTTAATTTTTCACAGAGTTATGGCCCCTTGATTTTTCGGCCTATAGTACAATTTTTTTGCATACCATGGGGGTATTTTTTTCCCTCAATTTTTCACAGAGTTATTGCCCTTTGACTTTTATGCAAACGGTATATCTAGTATGATTCTTGTCCGGGCTATTTCTCAGGAACTAATAGCTTGATTTCAACAAAACTTTATGTGAAGCTTTATTACAAAGAGGAGATATCTTCGGCTTGACCTAATTCCTACATCCTCCCACCCATTGACCAAGGTCTTATTTGTAACAATGACGTTCTTCGGGGAGCATCTGTCAGTTCTACTGACTTTCTTGTTTTTCATTTGGTTCCATTGAACAATGCATTTTGTAAATAAATAATAATGTAGGAGATGTGTGTTATCACCTCAAGCCTCTGGGTTCTATTTAGTCTTAACATATCTTGCTTGTAAATGATATAAAGATTGAAACATTCCAAGGCATTGACTATATTTTTGGCAAAACTTACTGTAAAATTTTTCCTTACAAGCTTGGGTTCTATTCAGAAACCTTCTCACAACGTCCCAGAGATTTGAACAAAACAGGTATTCTATCTACAATTACACAAAGCGTATACATTATTAATCATCTGTTCTATATGTCAGAGATGTGAATACCTTAATGTAGCTTCATGTATATCTGTAGCAAGTTTAAATAGCAAGACATTTTTTGGTCGGAATACAAGTGATTTATAACAGTGCTTTATGATACAGAAATAAATAAATACACGATAATAGTAAACGCAGATTTGTTGCAAGGATTTGTATCTTGTCTTATATGGAATGTATACCAGAAAATTGCCCATTACAGTACGTAACGTTATCATTATTATTCAACAATACAGTTAATAATGCAAAAAGTAACAATAAATTTTATTTAACTTTTGATCGAAAGTATTGATCCTTTGGTCCTCAAACTAAAACTTATAGCAGATAAAAGTAAATTCAACTTAGACAAGTCTAATTCAACTCGCGAAAATACGTTATTTAAAAAAAAGACTTAATTATTAGAAATGCATCTTAATCAATGTTATACATACGTATTTCACGATTTGAAAAGGCTAATAATGTTCGTCTGGCCGTCACTCTGAAGAAAAGCTAAGTAGGTTAACATCGCATTGTGTTGTTGACCATTGGTTTGAATATTGCGGTTAACCGGAAATGTAGAGTGTGCATGTGCAAAACTCTATATCTGGGACCCACATGGATCCAACATAGTCGAACCCATATAGACATACCCAGATACAGCCCATTTGTGTCCCGTATGGGAAAGAAAGCTCTATATATTGGACAAACATGGTCCTACATAGTCGTAACCATATAGGCATACCCAGATACAGCCCATATGGTCCGGTATGGGGAAATTCTATTTATGGGACCCACATGGGTCCCACATAGTCGAACCCATATAGGCATACCCAGTTACAACCCATATGGGTCAAGTGTATGGGAAAAACCTATAAACTGGACCCACATGGGTCCCACATCGTCGGACCCATATAGGCATACCCAGTTACACCCATATGGGTCAAGTATGGGAAAAACTCTATATATGGGACCCACATGGGTCCCACATAGTCAACCCATATAGGCATACCCGGATACAGCCCATATGGGTCCCATATACCCTTGCTATCTGGGCTTCGGATCCGTACCTCTGGACCACCACACCCTGCAGTTTATGTGATGTAAACGAGATATAGAGACGGTTGTGACAGATTTTTTGTCTCTATTTAACAGTACTCTGTAGTATGACTATTCCTCCTTTTGAACACCCCCAGAAAATCATATCATTAATATATCCTGGCAATCCGGAGTAACCGCCTCAAATATAAGCCTACAAGATTGAATGTAAACATCTAAGTAGCATTTTACTCCAATACATCCTCCAAACGCTACGCTTGAAATGTGTCTAATTCTCATTTTCTACGCTAACATCAGTATATGGTTCTTGTAAAAAGACAAATATAGACACAAAATGTAATCTTATTGATGCCATAAATGTCAAAACAAGATAGTAGAAAAGTTTATGGACCAATTGCTTGTCATTATTGTAATTACTTTCGGTGGCCACTGTTATGTTTTATTGGCGTATTTGATCAGACGATTTTGAGATGTTGTACGACGTCCGTACTTTCGGCCAATAAGCATTTCAGATGAAGTGTCCATATATATAACATATTTCCAAATTAATTCTATATAATTGGATGACCTGAAATATATTGCTAGTGATTTTGTTAATTTTATTCCTGTTATATAATTATCACACTGTGAATAAAATAATTTACGAATTCCTTATTTCATGACTTTCCTTTCATTTCAGGGAATGTCAATCATGAAATGAAATCTGATAGCTCCATTTAGAAATAAGTACGTTTGTATATTTTATCTTCATATGTGCAAGAAAAAAACAACAAAAAAACATTAAGTTTTGTATAATGTTTCGTTCTAAAAATAGTCTGAAATGTGAGTTGGCATTCAATAATGTAATATGTATTTTATGTTGAACCTGCAGAAAGCGAATTTGCCAGTTCTGATACATGTAAAGCTAAAAGTCTCACCTCTCATAAATAAGAAAACAATGTTAAACATTCTCAGTAATCAATCATACCAACTCATGAATTACTTACACACCTAACATTAATTTCTCCCATAGCCTCTTTCCGAAAATGATATTGTAAATAATTCGATATTTTCGGATATAGAGTGCTATTCTGGGGCATTTATTGACTTGTTTTACATTTTATATATGGTCGATCTTCATCATTGTTTTAACAGGTATATCTTCATTTTTAGCTCACCTGAGCACAACGTGCGCATGGTGAGCTATTGTGATCGCCTTTTGTCCGTCGTCCGTGCGTGCGTGCGTCCATCAGTTAGTTCGTCCGGCGTCAACTCAACAATTTTCTTTAAACAACATCTCCACCTTAACCACTGGGCCAATTTTGATGAAACTTTACAGGAATGTTCCTTGGGTGATGCCCTTTCAAAGTTGTTCAAATTATTTTATTCCATGCAGAAATCTGATTGCCATGGCAACAGAAAGAAAAACAATGACAATTTTGAAAATCTTCTCCTCCAAAACTTCTGGCCAGATTTCAAAGTTAATTTGCACAGATGTTTCTTGGGTCACTCTCTACGAATATTGTTCAAATTATTTTGATCCTTTGAAAAACATGGCCGCCAAGGGGCGGAGCCTGTTTTCCTTATATGTATATAGGAAACACTGCAAAAATCTTCTCATCCAAAGGTACTGGCTGGATTTCAAAGTTATTTGGCATAGATGTTCCTTAGGTCACTCTCTACCAAGATTGTTCAAATTATTTTGATTCTTTGAAAAATGTGGCTGACAGGGGGCGGAGCCCGTTTTCCATATATGTATATAGTAAAACCTTAAAAATAATTCTCCTCCAAAGGTACTGGCTGGATTTCAAAGTAATTTGGCATACATGTTGTTTGGGTCACTCTCTACACAGATTTTCAAATTTTTTGATCCGTTAAAAACATGGCCGCCAGGGGGCGGAGCCCGTTTTCCTAAAATGTATGTAGAACAAATTTGAAAATCTTCTTGGTCAAAACTATTGGCTGGATTTCAAAGTTATTTGGCAAAGATGTACCTTTTGTCACTCTCTACCAAGATTGTTCAAATTATTTCGATCTGTTGAAAAACATGGTCAGGGGACTCTAAGCCCATTTTGAAAATTCCTTTTGTTCAAAAGTACTCACTCGATTTATAGCTTGCAGAGGGCAGAGCCCATTTTTCACAATATCATTTGATATTTGCTGTTTCTTTTCCTCCCACTAATATCTTGTTCTCAGGTGAGCCACCCAGGGCCACCATGGCCCTCTTGTTTTTTTAAATATTGTTTTTAATGTGCATGTTTCATAAAAAAAAAAAATCAGCAAAGCACTGAGAAACAAATAAATAAATTTATTTACCTATACATCCCTTTATTCATGTATTTGTTTTTCAAATGTTAAACTCATGATCAAACGTATGCAGGTGTGTCAGGGCTAATTAAGCAATCTTTATCATCACACTAAGCTCTTTTATCATTTTCCTATCATGACAAAAATAATGATCACAAATGATTAAAGTAACACATATTTTTCAACATTTATTTACTAGTGTTTCTTTATAATAATATTACATATTATATTTTCTATATGAAAATTCAGTTCAATATCTATCGTATTCGCAGAGAGTTCTATCAATAACAAATTTTGCAGTTTCTCTTGATGTTATCATTAGAATAAGATTTACCATACTCCCTTACAAAAGAGATTCCAATTAATCACTGTGCCGGATAGATATAAGACTTTCCGTGAGAAATTTTCTTCTAGACTCATATATTCAAACGAGACGAAGCTGATGAGGGAGACGCGACTGTAAATCGGAGGCGTATTGTAAACGTGAACGATAAGTTTAAGATGCGGACACTAGACTCTCAAAGTGTCCTATTTGTATTCATACACTTAGAAGCCAACTGAGAGATAAAAGAAATAAGTAAGTACTTGGATTGAAAGCATGCCGGTATGTCCGGTAATTGTTTTTTTTTCTTTCTTTTTTCAATGAATATTGGCGTGATTGAAACACGTCACGTGCAGACATGAAAATATTGGATTTTAATTCATCTATTCCAGACGAATAAGTTAGGGATACTACTTCTCTCTTTAAAGGAATAACGTGGGATAAGTCTAATGTCCCGCCGATGCCGACTCAGCTAATGTAGTAGTGGCGAAATACGCAATATGCTACTGCTGCAACGGTTGGTGATGATGTAATGGTAGTTACCGTTACCGTGATTATATCGAGTGAAATATCATGTTCAGAACATAATGGTATCAATCAATCCATCAAACCGTCGCAGAGAAATGGTTTGATTTAGATTTGAAAGATTTCAGGTAGAAGTGCTGTTCGTGTATTGTTCATTTTATTTGTAAGGAATACGGAGTCTAATCACTATATTGGACTATTTTATAAGAAACACGTACCTTTATTTAGAAACAGGTGTGCGAAAAATAAGATGTTAATTTAATCTATATCCGGTGTATATCGGCGACCGTTCTTCTTATTTGATCATAGATTTCTGGACGAGTGGTTTTCATGCCAAGATTAAAACTATAACTGTCTTTTTTCTTTTTACCTTATTAAAAGAATACTGCATATCTCCCTCTAACTTCCTATAATACAATAATTCCAACGTTCTCGCAAGTGATAATAATTTCGTCTAATGGTTCATGCACTCTTTAATAACAGCAAAAGCTACAAATAGTGTTACTTACGAAACATGCACTGTCTTTAAACTTTGATCCAATGTTTGTTTGTTTTGTTTCAAACTGACATCTCTCTCTCTCCTTTATTCTCTCTGTAAGAAAATTTCTTTTTTTTTTCAGGGCAGTCACGTGCAAAATGTCCTGTTTTGTGGCAGTTTAAACATTCTACATCCATTCTTCTGTTTACTGCTCTACTGCTGATTGCCTCAAGTTTCTCTAATCTGTCTATGCTATTATTGTTGCTTTTCCTGCAAAATTCTTCTCTTTCAAAGGTGTTTTTCCTGTTTTCTGGTACTCTATTTATCCTTATCACTGATCTGTCTAATTCTTCCTCATCAGGCATATAAACCCTCCTATAGCTTCTTCTGTTATGCTGCTCATTTCTGTTAATGCTTCTGGGTTGAATTAAAGCATAGGAGCTTGGTGACTTATTTTTTTTTTTTTTTTTTTTATTTAATTGTTTTTCTACATACTTTAACCCACAAAAACATAAAAAGCAAAAGTAAAGTAAAAATTTTCGATATTAAAATTAACATTTTACATCCGTTTCTCGGTATTCTATAAAGCCTCAAGGAGTGACACCCGCCATTGTTTTCGCAACGTTGTCACAGAGTAACATCCCTTTGAAAAACTGATCCAGCTTTATTCGTTCTTGGTTCCTGTTTCTATCGTGCGGCGCATTTTAACAACGGCAAATCATTCGCTGTTTTTGACATGCACGGGAAACCCATCCCCTAATCTTCCGATTGCTTTTTTAGCTCACCAGAGCACGAAGTGCTCAGGGTGAGCTATTGGGATCACCCTTCGTCCGTCGTCAACAATTTGCTTTAAAAGACATCTCCTCTGAAACCGCTGGACAAAATTTGTTAAAACTTGGCATGTATGATCCTTGGGTGGGCCTCTACAAAAATTGCTCAAATAAAGTTGATCCATGAAGAACTCTGGTTGCCATGGCAACAAATAGAAAAAATAATTGAAAACTTTGAAAATCATCTCCTCTGAAACCGCTGATCAGAATTTGATAAAACATGGCATGTATGATCCTTGGGTGGGTCTCTACAAAAATTGCTCAAATAAAGTTGATCCATGAATAACTCTGGTTGCCATGGCAACAAATAGAAAAAATAGTTGAAAACTTTGAAAATCATCTCCTCTGAAACCGCTGGACAGAATTTGATAAAACTTGGCATGTATGATCCTTTGGTGGGCCACTACAAAAATTGCTCAAATAAAGTTGATCCATGAATAACCATGGCAACAAATAGAAAAAATAGTTGAAAACTTTGAAAATCATCTCCTCTGAAACCGCTGGACAGAATTTGATAAAACTTGGCATGTATGATCCTTTGGTGGGCCACTACAAAAATTGCTCAAATAAAGTTGATCCATGAAGAACTCTGGTTGCCATGGCAACAAATAGAAAAAATAATTGAAAACTTTGAAAATCATCTCCTCTGAAACAAATGGTCAGAATTTATTTTCCTTTTGCACAAATAGTCACCTCATGAATGTCTACCATAATTGCTAAAATAAAGTTGGTCCCTTGAAAAATAAGGCCCCAGGGGGTTGGCTAATTTCCTTATATACTCTATATAGAAAACATCAAAATACTTTTTTTTATGAAGCCAGCTGTGAGAATTTAATTTCTTTTGGCCCATATGGCTAAAATAAAGTTAATTCCTAGGGGTTGGCTAATTCCCTTATATACTCTATATAGAAAACATCAAAATTCTTCTTCTGTGCAAAGGCCAATTTGGGGCCGAAATTTGGCCCCATCTACTCTTCAATACACAATATTTTTCCCGATTTAGTGTGTTTCTGATTCCGTGATCCACCATTTTGGATTAAATATTTGAACAAAATAACACTTATCGGTTTGCGAAAAGTGTTTTCAAAACAAAAAGATAACCCAAGAATTTATTAACTGGTTGAAATGAATGAGATTACATGACCGTCGATTGTCCAGTGTGTTTTAAGTTGCATGATAACACTGTATTTTCTGAAAATGTTAGCGCTTGTGAATCACAACCGCACTGCTCCATAGAGTGTATAGGGATGGAATTACTATGGTGTCGAGAGTATGTGGGACATTTAGGTAGAAAATTACTTCTAGGCTACTCATAGTTGTTTTGGCTACTTTTTCCAGATTAAAAACTGTTACTGATTTAACCTTTTCCTTCATATAGACTCATATTGACACTCTCAAAAGGAACCACATACAATAGTCACAGTTAAACATTCCTTGTTACAGAAAACAATTGTTTCATTTTAAAATGCAGATGTACTCTGGTGAGCGTCTATGGCCCTTGGGCCTCTTGTTTAAAACTGCCTTCGTGCCTGCATCCATCCTAATAGCTATATATATATATATATATATATATATATATATATATATTCTTATACGAGCTTGATACTTTTAGACTTTTTAGGGTCTCTCCACATGTATAATTATCCTGCTTTTATATTCAATTATACGGTAATATTTCATGATAGTCTCGTATAATTTATCATAGATTATTGCTATTATTTCCATCATACCATTTTTTTAAGTTTTGTCTTTCAACCATTTCGGTTTGTAAAAGACTGTTGTTTTCTTTCTAACATCCAAACTCCCTGTTGCAGTCTGCACAGGCTACCAGCTTAGGTTCCCTCATTTAAAAGGAAGATATCATCATTTTATATAGAGAGAAACGTTCCATAAATAGAGACTGTGACGTCACAAGCTTGCACTTGTCATCAAGACCGGTGTTGACACATTGTTTGAGAAAGGTGTGTAACTCTCCGTCCAAAATCTAAATTGACTGACATTCAGAAAAGGTCGGGATAAAGCAAAACTGGATAAAGCAATTACTGCATTCCATACAAGGGATGTTACTCTGCGACAACGTTGCGAAAACAATGGTGGGTGTCACTCCTTGAGGCTTTATAGAATACCGAGAAACGGATGTAAAATGATGAATTTTATTATCGAATATTTTTACTTTACTTTTGCTTTTTATGTTTTTGTGAGTGAAAATATGTAGAAAAGCAATTTAATTATAAATAAATAAATAACATTTAAAATAATAATAATAAGTCACCAGGCTCCTATGAATGAAAGTTACTGTGTGTGAAAGACTGCTTCATCAATCGTACTTGGTTCCTTATGGAACTCAGTTTCAAACTTAGCATCGACATTTCTCAGTCCATCTAAGAATCTCCTGACAAGGTCCTCGTCCCGGGTTTGCCTATCACGATGTCCACGTGCTTTATCGTACAACATCTTGAGCTCAGCTGCTTACTCTTCTGCTGTTTCTCCAACTCGTTGGTTCCTCCTGCTAAACTTTGTAGCATAGGATCTTGAAGTTTCAATTACTCGGAATCTGCTGTCCATTTCACTGACTAACTCTCTGTAGGCGGAAGTTGTACAAAAGCGAACTCCCCAGCTACATCCTCTAAGCGGGGCAGTAACTGATCCAGCTTATCCTCATCACTCCAACCATAGCGCAGTGCTAACGTATCAAATCTCCGGACTGCCAATCCTTCTTCCTGAAACAGCAGGTATTTTTATATCTTCGCCTATCCGACTCATTTGATTTCCAACAGCTCTATTGTTGTAATTACGGCTTTCCGCAACCTGCGGAAAACGTATAGGGTTTGTTATGTTTATTCTTATTATTAGGTTTGTTTTTCCCTTTGGCAAAAGTCCTATTGGGTTTGTTATGTTTATTATTATTCTTTTTTTCTTCCTAACCAAACGCTTATTTTTATATGTTGCAATAGTCCTAGGACGATGAAATTTTTATGGCTTATTAGTCACGTGAGGAAATTTTGATTCCAATGATTTTCAGCACCCTATGATGTCACATGACATCACAGCTAAAAATAGTGAAAAATGGTGTTCGCGCTCTACAGCCGCCATTTATGATCAGATTTTCTTCAAATTTTTACAGATGGTGCATCTTGAAACTAAGGTGTGAATATTTTGTCAGCTAACCTTAATTCCGAAAAACCCGAAGTATTGTGGCTGAAGCAAAATTCGAACATAGGACCAAAAATTTCATTTTAGGGTTAAAGAACTTCGGGATGAGATTGAAAGTTGAAACTTACACAGTTTGCAGTTCTGCATAATTTCTTAATATATTTTGAGTCGTGACGTCATATGACGTCATAAGCATACTACTACTACTACTACTTATTTATTTTTTTCTTCGTAACTAAACGCTTATTTTTCGCGGAATATAATGTCAATTGTTCAGCATGAACATGAAATACTACCAGAGGTGAGTCATTACATGAAACTTCTATCTCCTGCTTTTTGCATTAACACAGGTTGCAGAAAGTCCTATCATTCGTTTAGACGAATGACATCTAGTTAGGTTTTCGCCTCTGCAGGGCGAAAACCTATTGTTCTTCTTCTGTTGATTTGTTGTTTTTTTGGGTTTTTTTTTAATTATTTTTCCAATTCCACCCATTTTTGTGTCCAGCCTAGCGGCCAGATGAGAAAAGCTACAGCTATGAAATTTTGGGCATGGAGTCATCTTTATCTGAACATGTGCCTTAATGGTCAAACTTTTCACATTTATTTCTTATTTAGCCACTAGGGGGCGCAATGCATGTAATCACTGTTTTGATAACAACTCAAAAATTTGAAACCTGATTTAGATGCGGTTTTTTTCATAATGTTCCTTGTTGACAGCCCAATCAAATATGATGGATATCTTATCATCGAGTACTGGAAAAAAAATGTTCTAGGAGAGGTTGAATGTTCGAACCTTGGAAAAAAGTGGAATAATGAGGGTAGGTCTACGAAAAACCTACCCACTTTTGTTAGACATCAGATAGAATAATTCTGTTTGCTGCATACGATTTGCAAGACATATACGCACAAAATATATGGGGTGGCGAATTAAGGAAATGCGTGGTTTGTCCTCTAGAAACGGTCAAACTTCACTAAATTTTAGGAAAAATTAAAATTTCAAAAACATGTTTTTGTCGCTCCTGACTTTATTTTCTGTTCATTCTTCATGAAATTTTCACACGATATGTATTGTTATGTTTGAAAGGGCCTCACAATTAAAAAAATAAAAAAGAATTGAAAAGGTCAAGGTCATATTACGATTATTGTGTTTTTATTCGGCCACAAATAGCTCCAAAACTAAAAATATTTCATTGAGAGTATATGAACAAAAGTTTTAGTTCTTAAAGAGCTCTTTCCAGTGATTTTAGTTTTTGAAGATCGGACTTGAATTGGTTATTATACGGCAGTCCAAAGTTTGATCCTTTTTTGGAATAATTGTAAATCAGGTTTTATGCTTCAAATGCTGATACATAAGAATCAAAAGTTTGACTTGTGCGACTAGTATACTTGATTGAACTATTTGCTGCTTTGCTAGGTACCTAACAGTAAAATTTTAATCAATTTTCTTTCTCATTTTGCCGCTAGGGGGCGCTTTTCTTGAAATCATTCTTTTGCTTATAACTCAAAAAGTTAAAGTCCGATTCGAATGCGGTTTTTTGCATTCTGTTCCCTGTTGATAGCCTAATAACATATGATAGGATTCGAGGGTCTGTGTGGCTGAAAGCTTTGGAGCTACGGAAGGTTGAATGTTCGAACCTCGCCAAAAAAAACCCCAAAAAAACAAAAAACTGTGCAAATGAGGGTAGGTCTACGAAAAACCTATTCATTTTTGTTAGAGATCAGATAGAAGAATTCCGTCTCCGGTATAACATTTGAAAGACGTATAAACACAAAATATTTGGGGTGGCGAATTTAAGAAATGCGTGGTTTGTCCACTAGAAATGGTCAAACTTCACTTAAATTTAGGAAAAATTAAAATTCCAAAAACATGTTTTTTGTCGCTCCTGACTTTATTTTTTGTTTATTCGTCATGAAATTTTCACACGTTATGTTTTGTTAAGTTTGAAAGGGTTTCACAATTAAAAAGTTAAAAAAAAACATTGAAAAGGTCAATGTCATACATGTATTGCGATAATTGTGTTTTTATTCGGCCACAAAGTGCTCCAAATCTCAAAATATTTCATTGAGAGTATATAAACAAAGGTTTTAGTTCTTGGGGAGCTCTTTCCAGTGATGTTTAGTTTTTAAAGATCGGACTTGATTTGTTCATTTTACGGCAGTCCAAAGTTTGATCCTTTTTTGGAATAATTGTTAATCAGTTTTTATGCTTCAAGTTGTGATATATAAGAAAAAGGATGTTCGACTAGTGCGACTTATATACTTGTTTGAACTATTTGCTGTTTTTGCAATTTTGTTTCTAATTTTGCCGCTAGAGGGCGTTTTGCTTAAAATCACTCTTTTGCTTAAAACTAAAAATGTTAAAGTCTGATTGAAATGCGGTTTTCAGCATTTTGTTCCTTGTTGACAGCACCACAGAATGTGGTGGATTTCAAGGGACAGGGTATGGGAAAATATTTGCGCTAGAAGACTTTGCATGTTCTAACATTGCAAAAATAAAACTGTGCAAATGAGAGTAGGTCTTCAAAAACCTTTTCGTTCTGTTTCATATTGAAAATTGTGGCTGAGTTGAAATAAAGTGTTCAAGTTGATTAGGTTAAAAGCGAAAACCGAGATACCGCTTGCGGTTCTATTTATTATTAGGGCTTTCTGCCTCAAGCAGAAAGACCTTTTGGGTTTGTTATGTTTTTTCTTATTAGGGCTTTCTGCCTCAAGCAGAAAGACCTATTGGGTTTGTTATGTTTTTTCTTATTAGGACTTTCTGCCCTTTCGGCAGAAAGTCCTATTGGGTTTGTTATGTTTTTTATTAGGACTTTCTGCCTAAAGCAGAAAGTCCTATTGGGTTTGTACTGTTTATTAGGACTTTCTGCCTAAAGCAGAAAGTCCTATTGGGTTTTGTTAGTTTATTCTTTTCTTCTTATATTTAAATTATTTATTTTTTTTTCTTCTCTAACTAAACGCTATTGTTTTCTATGTTGCAATACTCCTAGGACGATGAAATTTTTATGACTTATTAGTCACTGAGAAGAAATTTTGATTTCTAATGATTTTCATATGCCTATGACGTCATATGACGTCACATTTGAAATAGATGTACAAAAATTTGTACGCGGTCTACAGCCATTGTTGTGAACCGATTTGCAACAAATTTTTACAGATTGTGTATATTAAGTTCTAGTTGTGCATCCCGGTGTCCGTTTTTCAAAATCGAAAAGTCCATGGTTCTATAGCGAATCCAAGATTCGAACCAAGGTCGTAAATTTTTAAATGCTTATAAAATATGTCCTATTTAAGATAGAAAGTTGATATTTAGTCAGTATATAGGTCTCTAGCAGTTTTAAACATTTTGTGAAAATAATGTCTATGACGTCACGTGACGTCATTATATGATAATGTATTTCTAATATTAACAAGAATATTTCTATATGTTAAATTGTCGAAAGGCAATGAAAATTTAAAAGACACATGCTTCAAAGGCTGAAATTTTGATTTCTATGATATTCATATGCCTATGACGTCATATGACGTCACACTTGGAAATATGCAACAAAAGTTTGTACGCTGTCTACAGCCATGTTTATGAACCGATTTTCATCAAATTTTCACAGAATGTGTATATTAAGTTCTAGTTGTGCATCTCGGTGTCCGTTTTTCAAAATTCGAAAAGTCCAGGTTCTATAGCGAATTCCAAGATTCGAACCAAGGTCGTAAATTTTCAAATCTTATAAAATCGGTCCTATTTGAGATGAAAAGATGATATTGGGTCAGTATATAGGTCTCTGGGAGTTTAAACATTTTGTGAAAATAAATGTCTATGACGTCACGTGACGTCATTATACGATAATGAATTTCTAATACTAACAAGATTATTTCTATATCTTGAAATTTCGAGGGCAATGAAAATTATGCGATGTTCAGATGCTGAAATTTCGATTTCAGTGATTTTCAGAAGCCTATGACGTCATATGACGTCACATTTGAAATTGACTACGAAAGTTTGTACACGGTCCAGAGCCATTATTAATGGGCCGATTTTCATCAAATTTTCACAGAATGTGTAAATTACGTTCTTATTGTGTATACCGGTGTCCGGTTTTTCAAAATTCGAAAAGTCCAAGCATCTATGGCGGATCCAAGATTCGAACCAAGGACGTCAATTTTTAAATGCTTATAAAAACTGTCCTATTTGAGATAGAAAGTTGAAATTTTGTCAGTTAGTAGGTCTCTGGGTGTCTTAACAATTATGTGAAAATAAATATCATATGACGTCACGTGACGTCATTTTTTATTATTATTATTCTTTCCTTCTTCCTAACTAAACGCTTATTTTAATATGTTGCAATAGTCCTAGGACGATGAAATTTTTATGGGTTATTAGTCACGTGAGGAAATTTTGATTTCAGTGATTGTCAGCACCCTATGACGTCACATGACGTCACAGCTAAAAATAGTGAAAAATGGTGTTAGCGCTCTACAGCCGTCATTTATGGTCGGATTTTCTTCAAATTTTCACAGATGGTACATCTTGAAACTAAGGTGTGCATATCCTGTCAGCTAACCGAAATTCCGATAGACCGAAGTTCTATGGCTGAAATAAGATTCGAACATAGGACCGAAAATTTCATTTTAGGATTAAAGAACTTCAGGATGAGATAGAAAATTGAAACTTACACAGTTTGCAGTTCTGCAGAATTTCTCAATATATTTTGAGTCGTGACGTCAAATGTCGTCATGTGACGTCATAAGCATACTTCTTAATTTTCATTTTAGGGCAATGATTTCGACATGATGCCAGTTGTTCAGAATAATGAAAATTTTAGAGTTATGACAGTAAAGTATGCGCTATTGAACAAAAGCATCTTCAGCACCCTATGACGTCATGTGACGTCAGAGCTAAAAATATTTAAAAATGGTGTTCGCGCTCTACAGCGGCCATTTATGGTCGGATTTTCTTCTAATTTTCACAGATGGTACACCTTGAAACTAAGGTGTACATATCCTGCCAGCTTACCGAAATTCCGAAAAACCGAAGTTCTGTGGCTGAAGTAATATTCGAACATAGGACCAAAAATTTAATTTTAGGATTGAAGAGCTTCAGGATGAGATAGAAAGTTGAAACTTACACAGTTTGCAGTTCTGCAGCATTTCTACAAATATTTTGAATCGTGACGTCAGAGGACGTCATAAGCATACCACTTATTTTAATTTGGGGCAATGATTTCGACATGATGCCAGTTGTTCAGAATAATGAAAATTTCAGAGTTATTGCAGTAAAGTATACGCTTTTGAGCAACAGCATTTTCAGCACCCTATGACGTCACGTGACGTCAGAGCTAAAAATAGTGAAAAATGGTTTTCGCGCTCTACAGCCGCCATTTATGATCAGATTTTCTTCAAATTTTTACAGATTGTACATCTTGAAACTAAGGTGTGAATATTTTGTCAGCTAACCTTAATTCCGAAAACCGAAGTATTGTGGCTGAAGTAAGATTCGAACATAGGACCCAAAATTTCATTTTAGGGTTAAAGAACTTCGGGATGAGATAGAAAGTTGAAACTTACACAGTTTGAAGTTCTGCATAATTTCTACATATATTTCGAGTCGTGACGTCATATGACGTCATAAGCATACTACTACTACTGCTACTTATTTTTTTTCTTCGTAACGAAACGCTTATTTTTCGCGGAATACAATGTCAATTGTTCAGCATGAACATGAAATACTACCACAGGTGAGTCATTACATGAAACTTCTATCTCCTGCTTTTTGCATTAACACAGGTTGCAGAAAGTCCTATCATTCGTTTAGACGAATGACATCTAGTTCTTCTTATTATTCTTTTTTTCTTCCTAACTAAACGCTTATTTTTCTATGTTGCAATAACCCTAGGACGATGAATTTTTTATGGCTTATTAGTCACGTGAGGAAATTTTGATTTCTATGATTTTCATTTGCATATGACGTCATATGACGTCACATTTAAAATATGCTACAAAAGTTTGTACGCGATCTACAGCCATTGTTTGTAACCGAAATTTTCACAGATTGTGTATATTAAGTTCTAGTTGTGCATCTCGGTGTCCGTTTTTCCAAATTCGAAAAGTCCATGGTTCTATAGCGAATCCAAGATTCGAACCAAAGTCGTACATTTTTTAAATGCTTATAAAATCTGTCCTATTTAAGAGAGAAAAGTGATATTTAGTCAGCATATAGGTCTCTAGAAGTTTTAAACATTTTGTAAAATAAATGGACGCCAAGTGACGTCATTATATTATACTGTTTTAAAAGAATATTTCTATATGTTGAAATTGTCGAAGGTCAATGAATATTTAATGACACATGCTTCAAACGCTGATATTTTGATTTCTATGATTTTCATATGCCTATGACGTCATATGACGTCACATTTGAAATATGCTACAAAAGTTTGTACACGGTCTACATCCATTGTTTGTGAACCGATTTTCATCAAATTTTCACAGATTGTGTATATTAAGTTCTTGTTGTGCATCCCGGTGTCCGTTTTTCAAAATTCGAAAAGTCCATGGTTCTATAGGGAATCCAAGATTCGAACTAAGGTCGTAATTTTTTAAATGCTTATAAAATCTGTCCTATTTAAGATAGAAAGTTGATGTTTAGTCAGTATATAGGTCTCTAGAAGTTTTAAACATTTTGTGAAAATAAACGTCATATGACGTCACATTTGAAATTGACTACGAAAGTTTGTACACGGTCCAGAGCCATTATTAATGGGCCGATTTTCATCAAATTTTCACAGAATGTGTATATTAAGTTCTAGTTGTGCATCTCTGTGTCTGTTTTTCAAAATTCGTAAAGTCCATGGTTCTATAGCGAATTCAAGATTCGAACCAAGGTCGTAAATATTTAAATGCTTATAAAATTGGTCCTATTTGAGATAGAACAATGATATTTGGTCAGTATATAGGTCTCTAAGAGTCTTAAACATTTTGTGAAAATAAACGTCATATGACGTCACGTGACGTTATTATATGATAATGTATTTCTAATATTAACAAGAGTATTTCTATATGTTGAAATTGTCGAAGGGCAATGAAAATTTAATGACAAATGATTCAGACGCTGAAATTTCAATTTCAATGATTCAATGACGTCACATTTGAAATTGACTACGAAACTTTGTACACGGTCCAGAGCCATTATTAATAGGCCGATTTTCATCAGATTTTCACAGAATGTGTATATTAATTTCTTATTGTGTATACCGGTGTCCGTTTTTCAAAATTCAAAAAGTCCAAGCATCTATGGCGGATCCAAATGAAATTTTGTCAGATAGTAGGTCTCTGGGTGTCTTAACAATTATGAGAAAATAAACGTCATATGACGTCACGTGACGTCATTTTAAATATATTTATTATTATTATTCTTTCTTTCTTCCTAACTAAACGATTATTTTTCTATGTTGCAATAATCCTAGGACGATGAAATTTTTATGGCTTATTAGTCACGTGAGGAAATTTTGATTTCTATGAATTTCATATGTCTATGACGTCATATGACGTCACAATTGACATATGCTACAAAAGTTTGTACGCAGTCTACAGCCATTATTGATGAACCGATTTTCATCAAAATTTCACAGAATGTGTATATTAATTTCTAGTTGTGCATCCCGCTGTCCGTTTTGCAAAATTCGAAAAGTCCAAGGTTCTATAGCGATTCCAAGAGTCGAACCAAGGTCGTAAATTTTCAAATGCTTATAAAAGCGGTCCTTTTTGAAAAAGAAAGTTGATATTTGGTCAGTATATAGGTCTCTGGGAGTCTTAACGATTTTATGAAAATTAACGTCATATGACGTCACGTGACGTCATTATATGATAATGTATTTCTAATATTTACTGGATTATTTCTTTATGTTGAAATGTTTGAAGGGGTATGAAAATTTAATGACACAGACTTCAGATGCTGAAATTTCGATTTTCTTCGTAACTAAACGCTTATTTTTCGCGGAATATAATGTCAATTGTTCAGCATGAACATGAAATACTACCAGAGGTGAGTCATTACATGAAACTTCTATCTCCTGCTTTTTGCATTAACACAGGTTGCAGAAAGTCCTATCATTCGTTTAGACGAATGACATCTAGTTCTTATTCTTCTTATTCTTTTTTTCTTCCTCTTGTATTTGTGTTAATTTCGATGTGTTGCCAATGGCCCAGAACAATGAAAATTTTATGGCATATATTTCAAATCATGAGCTTTCGAATACAATGAATTTCATATTCATATGACGTCATATAACGTCAGATTTGACGTCAGGTGAAAAAGTTTGTACGCGGTCTACAGCCATTATTTCTGGGCCGATTTTCACCAAAATTTCACAGAATGTGTATGTTAGGCTCTAGTTGTGCCTTCCGGTGTCCGTTTTTCAAAATTTAAAAAGGCAATGATTCTATGGCGAGTCAAAGATTCGAACCATTGACGTCAAATTTCAAATGCGTATAAAATCGCTTCCAGATGAGCTAGAAAGCTAATATTTGAATCGGCTATAAGTCTCTAAGATTTCTTTCGATACTGAGAGAATGAACTTCATTTGACGTCATATGACGTCATGGGGTGAAAAGAAATTTCTAATTATTACATGTTAAATTCTATATGTTGAAAACGTCCGAGCACCTTGAAAATCCAATAGCTTAAGTTTCAGATGAAACATTTTGCATTTCAATGAATTTTATCTGACTATGACGTGTCTTGACGTCAAACTTGACGTCGTCTTAAAATGTTTGTACGCGGCCTACAGCCATTATTTCTGGACCAATTTTCATCACAATTTCACAGTATGTGTATGTTAGGCTTTCGTTGTGCATCCTTGTCCGTTTTTCAAAATTCGAAAAAGCAATGATTTTATGGCGAATCCAAGATTCGAACTTTTGACGTCAAATGTCAAATGCGTATAAAATCGCTTCCAGATAAGCTAGAAAGCTTATATTTGGGTAGTATATAAGTCTCCATGTCTGCTTTATATTCTATGAAGATGAACGTCATTTGACGTCAGATGACGTCATAAGGACAAAAAGAATTTCTGATATATACGCATTAATTCAAATATGTTGTTAACTTCACAGGACCATGGAAATTTAATAGTTTATACATCAATCCATGAGCTTTAGAATGCAATGTATTCCATAATAATGTAACGTTATATCACGTAAGATTTGATATCAGGGCAAAAAGGTTTTACGCTGTGTATAGCCATTATATTTGGACCGATTTTCATTAACATTTCACAGAATGTATATGTAACGCTCTTGTTGTGTATTCCTTGTCCGTTTTTCCAAATTCGAAAAGGCAATGGTTCTATGGCGAATCCAAGTTTTGAACCATTGACGTCAAATTTCAAATACGTATAAAATCGCTTTCAGATGATTTATAAAGTGGATATTTGGACTGAATATTAGTCTTTTAGACTTATTTCTATTATGTGAGGATTGTCGTCATTTGACGTCATAAGGTCAAAAAGAATGTTTGATATCTAAGCGTTAATTTCTATATGTTGCAAAGTTCCAATGGGGCATGAAAAATTTACTTGATATATTTAAAATACTTAATATTTCATTTCATTGATTTTCTTATGCCTATGACGTCATATGACACCAAACTTGACATTGTCTACATAAGTTTGTACGCGGTCTACAGCCATTATTTCATGACGGATTTTCATCAAAATTTCACAGAATGTGTATGTTACGCTTTAGATGTGCCAACCCGTAAATATATTTCAGCATCCTTACTTTCGTTTTCAAAATATTGAAAAGACCGAGGTTCTGTGGTGAAACAAAGTTTTGAAAATATGACCTCGGAATTAAGTTTAGTATTTCAGAGACCCTATTCGAGGTAAAAAGCTGAATTTCACACATGTTGTAATTCAAAACGTTTACTTTAGATTTCCATAGGCCAGACGTCATTTGACGTAATAGGATTATAATGTTTTCATTTCTGGTGCAATAAATTCAATGTGATCCGAATGGTCCAGAATTACAAAAATATAATAGCATATGTTAAATATGCTGAATTTTCATATGCAATAATATTCTTATTCATATGACATCAGAATAGACGTCAGATCAAAAAGTTTGTAAGCACTCTATAGACATTATGAATTGATGAATTCGTCTAGAAACCTAATATTTTCTGCGTATTCCATATCAATAATTTTCAGTTTGATTGAGATTTTAACGGTTTGCAGAAAGTCCTATCGTTTGCCGTGCAAATGAAATTGTTTTCTTATTAGCTCTATAGACATTATGTTTCGGCAGAAAGTCCTATTGGGTTTGTACTGTTTTTTTATTAGGAAAATTGGGTTTGTCTGTTTTTCCGGAAATTATTATTCTTTTTTTCTTCCTCTTATATTTGTGTTAATTTCGAGGTGTTGCCATTGACTCAGAACAATGAAAATTTTATGGCATATATTTCAAACCATGAGCTTTCGGATGCAATGAATTATATATTCATATGACGTCATATAACGTCAGATTTGACGTCAGGTGAAAAAGTTTGTACGCGGTCTACAGCCATTATTTCTGGAACGATTTTCAAAAAAATTTCACAGAATGTGTATGTTAGGCTCTAGTTGTGCATCCCTGTGTCCGTTTTTCAAAATTCGAAAAGTCCATGGTTCTATAGCGAATCCAAGATTCGAACCAAGGTCGTAAATTTTTAAATGCTTATAAAATATGTCCTATTTAAGATAGAAAGTTGATATTTAGTCAGTATATAGGTCTCTAGAAATTTTAAACATTTTGTGAAAATAAATGTCATATGACGTCACGTGACGTCATTATATGATAATGTATTTCTAATATTAACAAGAGTATTTCTATATGTTTAAATTGTCGAAGGGCAATGGAAATTTAATGACACATGCTTCAAAGGCTGAAATTTTGATTTCTATGATTTTCATAAGCCTATGACGTGATATGACGTCACACTTGAAATATGCAACAAAAGTTTGTACGCGGTCTACAGCCATTGTTTATGAACCGATTTTCATCAAATTTTCACAGAATGTGTATATTAAGTTCTAGTTGTGCATCTCGGTGTCCGTTTTTCAAAATTCGAAAAGTCCATGGTTCTATAGCGAATTCAAGATTCGAACCAAGGTCGTAATTTTTTAAATGCTTATAAAATCGGATTTATTTGAGATAGAAAAGTGATATTTGGTCAGTATATAGGCCTCTGGGAGTCTTAAACATTTTGTGAAAATAAACGTCACATGACGTCACTTGACGTCATTATATGATAATGTAATTTCTAATATTAATAAGAGTATTTCTATATGTTGAAATTGTCGAAGGGCAATGAAAATTTAATGACAAATGATGCAGACGCTGATATTTCGATTTCAATGATTTTCAGAAGCCTATGACGTCATATGACGTCGCATTTGAAATTGACTACGAAAGTTTGTACACGGTCCAGAGCCATTATTAATGGGCCGATTTTTATCAAATTTTCACAGAATGTGTATATTACGTTCTTATTGTGTATACCGGTGTCCGTTTTTAAAAATTCGAAAAGTCCAAGCATCTATGGCGGATCCAAGATTCGAACCAAGGACGTCAATTTTTAAATGCTTATTAAAAACTGTCCTATTTGAGATAGAAAGTTGAAATTTTGTCAGTTAGTAGGTCTCTGGGTGTCTTAACAATTATGTGAAAATAAACGTCATATGACGTCACGTGACGTCATTTTTAGCTCACCTGAGCACAACGTGCTCATGGTGAGCTTTTGTGATCGCCTTTTGTCCGGCGTCCGTCGTCCGTCCGTCCGTCCGTGCGTGCGTGCGTGCGTCTTGCGTCAACTTTTCCTTTAAACAACTTCTCCTCCTAAACCACTGGATGGATTTTGACCAAACTTTACAGGAATCATCCTTACCATGACCTCTATCAAAGTTGTTCAAATTATTTTGATTGGGTGAATAAGTAGGTCACAGGAGCTAAAAATAGATTTTAAAAATGAAAATTTAAAAAATCTTCTTCTCCGAAACCACAATGCCTAGCCTTTTGATTTTTAATATATAGAGTATGATCTTATGACTCTCTACCAAGATTGTACAAATTATGACCCTGGGGTCAAAATTGTCCCCGCCCCAGGGGTCACTTGATTTCACATAGGCTAATATAGGAAAAACTTGAAAAAATTCTTCTCCGAAACCACAATGGCCTAGCCTTTTGATTTTTAATATATAGAGTATGATCTTATGACTCTCTACCAAGATTGTACAAATTATGACCCTGGGGTCAAAATTGGCCCCGCCCCAGGGGTCACTTGATTTTACATAGGCTAATATAGGAAAAACTTGAAAAAATCTTCTTCTCAGAAACCACAAGGCCTGGAGTTTAGATATTTGGTATGTAACATGATCTTATGACTCTCTACCAAGACTAGATCACAACCAAGTTTGTTCAAATCATGGCCCTGGGGTGAAATTTGGCCCCTCCCCAGGGGTCACTTGATTTAACATAGGCTAATATAGGAAAAACTTGAAAAAATCTTCTTCTCAGAAACCACAAGGCCTGGAGTTTAGATATTTGGTATGTAGCATTGTCTACTGGGTCTCTACAATGTTTTTACAAATCATGACCATTGGGTCAAATTTTGCCCCACCAAAGAAGTCCCTGATTTTACATAGGCTAATATAGGAAAAAACTTGAAAAATCTTCTCAGAAACCACAAGGCCTGGTGTCTAGATATTTGGTGTGTAGCATTGTCTAGTGTATCTCTTCTACGTTTGTTCAAATCATGGCCCTGGGGTCAAAATTGGCCCCACCCCAGGGGTCACTTGATTTAACATAGACTAATATAGGAGAAACCTGAAAAATCTTCTCAGAAATCACAAGGCCTGGAGTTTAGATATTTGGTATGTGACATGGGCTAATAGACCTCTACCAAGTTTGTTCAAATCATGAATCATGCATTGTCTAGTGGATCTATATTTAGTTTGTTCAAATCATGGCCCTGGGGTCAAATTTGGCCCCGCCATTGGGGTCATCTGATTTTACATAGGCTGATATAGAAATAACTTGAAAATTCTTCTTTTTAGGAAACTACAAAACACATGGCCTGGCGTTTAGATATTTGGTGAAAATTGGCCCCGCTCCAGGGATCACTTGATTTTACATAGACTTATTTTGGCCCTTTTTAAATCATACCCGGGGTTAAAAGCTCAAATGATTTTCATAGCCTAATGATATCAGGTGAGCGATCCAGGGCCATCATGGCCCTCTTGTTTATTATTATTATTCTTTTCTTCTTCCTAACTAAACGTTTATTTTAATATGTTGCAATAGTCCTAGGAGGATGAAATTTGTATGGCTTATTAGTCACGTGAGGAAATTTTGATTTCAATGATTGTCAGCACACTATGACGTCACATGACGTAACAGCTAAAAATAGTGAAAAATGGTGTTCGCGGTCTACAGCCGTCATTTATGGTCGGATTTTCTTCAAATTTTCACAGATGGTACATCTTGAAACTAAGGTGTGCATATCCTATTAGCTAACCGAAATTCCGAAAGACCGAAGTTCTGTGGCTGAAATTAGATTCGAACATAGGACCGAAAATTTCATTTTAGGATTAAAGAGCTTCAGGATGAGATAGAAAGTTGAAACTTACACAGTTTGCTGTTCTGCATACTTTCTACATATATTTTCAGTCGTGACGTCATATGACGTCATAAGCATACTACTACTATTGCTATTTTTTTTTCTTTGTAACTAAACGCTTATTTTTCGCGGAATATAATGTCAATTCTTCAGCATGAACATGAAATACTACCAGAGGTGAGTCATTACATGAAACTTCTATCTCCTGCTTTTTGCATTAACACAGGTTGCAGAGAGTCCTATCATTCGTTTAGACGAATGACATCTAGTTATTATTATTCTTTTTTTCTTCCTAACTAAACGCTTATTTTTATATGTTGCAATAGTCCTAGGACGATGAAATTTTTATGGCTTGTTAGTCACGTGAGGAAATTTTGATTTTAATGATTTTCAGCACCCTATGACGTCACATGACGTCACAGCTAAAAATATTGAAAAATGGTGTTCGCGGTCTACAGCCGTCATTTATGGTCGGATTTTCTTCAAATTTTCACAGATGGTACATCTTGAAACTAAGGTGTGCATATCCTGTCAGCTTACCGAAATTCCGAAAGTCTGAAGTTCTGTAACTTACACAGTTTGCAGTTCTGCAGAATTTCTACATATATTTTGAGTTGTGACGTCATATGACGTTATGTGACGTCATAGGCATACTTCTTAATTTTCATTTTAGGGCAATGATTTCGACATGATGCCAGTTGTTTAGAATAATGAAAATTTCAGAGTTATGACAGTAAAGTATGCGCTTTTGAACAAAAGCATCTTCAGCTCCCTGTGGCGTCATGTGACGTCAGAGATAAAAATAGTGAAAATTGGTGTTCGCGCTCTACAACCGCCATTTATGATCAGATTTTCTTCAAATTTTCACAGATGGTACATCGTGAAACTAAGGTATGCATATCCTGTCAGCTAACCGAACTCCCGAAAGACCGAAATTCTGTGGCTGAAATAAGATTCGAACATAGGACCGAAAATTTCATTTTAGGATTAAAGAGCCTCAGGATGAGATAGAAAGTTGAACCTTACACAGTTTGCAGTTCTGCAGAATTTCTACAAATATCTCGAGTCGTGACGTCATATGACGTCGTGTGACGTCATAAGCATACATCTTAATTTTCATTTTAGGGCAATGATTTCGACATGATGTTAGTTGTTCAGAATAATGAAAATTTCAGAGTTATGAAGGTAAAGTATGCCCTTTTGAACAAAAGCATCTTCAGCAAACTATGACGTCATGTGACGTCAGAGCTAAAAGTAGTGAAAACTGGTGTTCACGCTCTACAGCCGCCATTTATGGTCGGATTTTCTTCAAATTTTCACAGATGGTACATCTTTAAAGTTAGGTGTGCTTATCCTGTCAGCTAACCGAAATTCCGAAAGACCGAAGTTCTGTGGCTGAAGTAAGATTCGAACATAGGACCGAAAATTTCATTTTAGGATTAAAGAGCTTCAGGATGAGATAGAAGGTTGAAACTTACACAGTTTGCAGTTCTGCAGAATTTCTACATATATTTTGAGTTGTGACGTCATATGACGTTATGTGACGTCATAGGCATACATCTTAATTTTCATTTTAGGGCAATGATTTCGACATGATGCCAGTTGTTCAGAATAATGAAAATTTCAGAGTTATGACAGTAATGCATGCGCTTTTGAACAAAAGCATCGTCAGCACCCTATGACGTCATGTGACGTCAGGGCTAGAAATAGTGAAAAATGGTGTTCACGCTCTACAGCCGCCATTTATTGTCGAATTTTCTTCAAATTTTCACAGATGGTACATCTTGAATTTAAGATGTGCATATCCTTTCCATTAACCGAAATTCCGGAAGACCGGAGTTCTGTGGCTTAAATTAAATTCGAACATGGGACCGAAAATTTCATTTCAGGATTAAAGAGCTTCAGGATGAGATAGTAAGTTGAAACTTACACAGTTTGCAGTTCTGCAGCATTTCTACAAATATTTTGAATGGTGACGTCATAGGACGTCATAAGCATACCACTTAATTTTAATTTGGGGCAATGATTTCGACATGATGCCAGTGGTTCAGAATAATGAAAATTTTAGAGTTATTGCAGTAAAGTATGCACTTTTGAGCATAAGCATTTTCAGCACCCTATGACGTCACCTCACATCAGAGCTAAAAATAGTGAAAAATGGTGTTTGCGCTCTACAGCATCCATTTATGATCAGATTTTCTGCAAATTTTTACAGATTGTACATCTTGAAACTTAGGTGTGAATATTTTGTCAGCTAACCTTAATTCCGAAAAACCGAAGTATTGTGGCTGAAGTGAGATTCGAACATAGGACCTTTAAACTTGAAATCAAGTTTGCAGTCATGTCCTGACGTCATATGACATCATGTTACGTCACAGACTAATACTTAGTTCTGATCATTTGCACTAATTTCGGAATATAATGTCAATTGTTCAGCATGAACATGAAATACTACCAGAGGAGAGTCATTACATGAAACTTCTATCTCCTGCTTTTTGCATTAACACAGCTTGCAGAAAGTCCTATCATTCGTTTTCACGAATGACATCTAGTTAGGACTTTCTGCCCTTTCGGCAGAAAGTCATATTGGGTTTGTTCTGTTTTTTATTAGGACTTTCTGCCTAAAACAGAAAGTCCTATTGGGTTTGTACTGTTTATTATTATTATTAGGACTTTCTGCCTAAAGCAGAAAGTCCTATTGGGTTTGTTATGTTTATTATTAGGACTTTCTGCCCTTTCGGCAGAAAGTCCTATTGGGTTTGTTATGTTTATTCTTCTTCTTCTTATTATTCTTTTTTTCTTCCTAACTAAACGCTTATTTTTCTATGTTGCAATACTCCTAGGACGAAGAATTTTTTATGACTTATTAGTCACGTGAGGAAATTTTGATTTCTATGATTTTCATATAGCTATGACGTCATATGACGTCACAGTTGAAATATGCTACAAAAGTTTGTACGCGGTCTACAGCCATTGTTTGTGAACCGTTTTTCATCAAATTTTCACAGATTGTGTATATTAAGTTCTAGTTGTGCATCCCGGTGTCCGTTTTTCAAAATTCGAAAAGTCCATGGTTTTATACCGAATCCAAGATTCGAACCAAGGTCGTAAATTTTTTAAATGCTTATAAAATCTGTCCTATTTAAGATAGAAAGATGATATTTAGTCAGTATATAGGTCTCTAGAAGTTTTAAACATTTTGTGAAAATAAATGTCAGATGACGTCACGTGACGTCATTATATGATAATGTATTTCTAATATTATCAAGAATATTTCTATATGTTGAAATTGTGGGAAAAAATTTAATTCAAACGCTGAAATTTTGATTTCTATGATTTTCATATGCCTATGACGTCATATGACGTCACACTTGAAATATGCAACAAAAGTTTGTACGCGGTCTACAGCCATTGTTTATGAACCGATTTTCATCAAATTTTCACAGATTGTGTATATTAAGTTCTAGTTGTGCATCTCGGTGTCCGTTTTTCAAAATTCGAAAAGTCCAAGGTTCTATAGCGATTCCAAGATTCGAACCAAGGTCGTAAATTTTCAAATTCTTATAAAATCGGTCCTATTTGAGATAGAAAGATGATATTGGCAGTATATAGGTTCTGGGGTTAAATATTTTTGAAAATAAACTCAAATGACTCACGTGATGTCATTATATGATAATGTATTTCTAATATTAACAAGGGTATTTCTATATGTTGAAATTGTCGAAGGGAAATGAAAATTTAATGACAAATGATCCAGACGCAGATATTTTTTAATGATTATAGAAGCCTATGACGTATTTGACGTCACATTTGAAATTGACTACGAAAGTTTGTACACGGACCAGAGCCATTATTAATGGGCCGATTTTCACTAAATTTTCACAGAATGTGTATATTACGTTCTTATTGTGTATACCGGTGTCCGTTTTTCAAAATTCGAAAAGTCCAAGCATCTATGGCGGATCCAAGATTCGAACCAAGGACGTAAATTTTTAAATGCTTATAAAAACTGTCCTATTTGAGATAGAAAGTTGAAATTTTGTCAGTTAGTAGGTCTCTGGGTGTCCTAACTATTATGTGAAAATAAACGTCATATGACGTCACGTGATTATTATTATTATTATTTTCTTCTTCTTAACTAAACGCTTATTTTAATATGTTGCAATCGTCATAGGACGATGAAATTTTTATGGGTTATTAGCCACGTGAGGGAATTTTGATTTCAATGATTGTCAGCAGCCTATGACGTCACATGACGTCACAGCTAAAAATAGTGAACAATGATGTTCACGCTCTACAGCCGCCATTTATAGTCGGATTTTCTTCAAATTTTCACAGATGGTACATCTTGAAACTAAGGTGTGCATATCCTGTCAGCTAAACGAAATTCCGAAAGACCAAAGTTCTGTTGCTGATTCGAACATAGGACTGAAAATTTCATTTTAGGATTAAAAAGCTTCAGGATGAGATAGAAAGTTAAGACTTACACAGTTTGCAGTTCTGCAGAATTTCTCAATATATTTTGAATCGTGACGTCATAGGACATCATAAGCATATCACTTAACTTTAATTTGGGGCAACGATTTCGACATGATGCCAGTTGTTCAGACTAATGAAAATTTCAGAGTTATTGCAGTAAAGTGTGCGCTTTTGAGCAACAGCATTTTCAGCACCCTATGACGTCACCTGACGTCAGAGCTAAAAATAGTGAAAAATGGTATTCGCGCTCTACAGTCGCCATTTATGATCAGATTTTCTTCATTTTAGGATTAAAGAGCTTCAGGATGAGATAGAAAGTTGAAACTTACACAGTTTGCAGTTCTGCAGAATTTCTACATATATTTTGAGTTGTGACGTCATAGGACGTCATGTGACGTCATAGGCATAATTCTTAATTTGCATTTTAGGGCAATGGTTTCGACATGATGCCAGTTGTTCAGAATAATGAAAATTTCAGAGTTATGACATGAAAGTATGCGCTTTTGAACAAAAGCATCTTCAGCACCCTATGACGTCACATGACGTCACAGCTAAAAATAGTGAAAAATGGTGTTCGCGCTCTACAGCCGTCATTTATGGTCGGATTTTCTTCAAATTTTCACAGATCGTACATCTTGAATCAAAGGTGTGCATATCCTGTCAGCTAACCGAATTTCCGAAAGACCGAAGTTCTGTGGCTGAAATAAGAATCGAACATAGGACCGAAAATTTCATTTTAGGATTAAAGAGCTTCAGGATGAGATAGAAAGTTGAAACTTACACATTTTGCAGTTCTGCAGTATTTCTACATATATTTTAAGTCGTGACGTCATATGACGTCATGTGACGTCATAGGCCTACTTCTTATTTTTCATTTTAGTGCAATGATTTCGATATGATGCCAGTTGTTCAGAATAATGAAAATTTCAGAGTTATGACAGTAAAGTATGCGCGTTTAAACAAATGCATCATCAGCACCCTATGACGTCACATGACGTCAGAGCTAAAAATAGTGAAAAATGGTGTTCGCGCTCTACAGCCGTCATTTATAGTCGGATTTTCTTCAAATTTTCACAGATGGTACATCTTGAAACTAAGGTGTGCATATCCTGTCAGCTAACCGAAATTCCGAAAGACCGAAGTTCTGTGGCGGAAATAAGATTCGAACAAAGGACCGAAAATTTAATTTTAGGATTAAAGAGCTTCAGGATGAGATAGAAAGTTGGAACTTAAACAGTTTGCAGTTCTGCAAAATTTCTACATATATTTTGAATCCTGACGTCATATGACGTCATGTGACGTCATAAGCATACTTCTTAATTTTCATATTAGGGCAATGATTTCGACATGATGCAAGTTGTTCAGAATAATGAAAATTTCAGAGTTATGACAGTAAAGTATGCGCTTTTGAAGAAAAGCATCTTCAGCACCCTATGACGTCATGTGACGTCACAGCTAAAAATAGTGAAAAATGGTGTTCGCGCTCTACAGCCGTCATTTATGGTCGGATTTTCTTCAAATTTTCACAGATGGTACATCATGAAACTAAGGGGTGCATATCCTGTCAGTTAACCGAAATTCCGAAAGACCGAAGTTCTGTGGCTGAAATAAGATTCGAACATAGGACCGAAAATTTCATTTTAGGATTAAAGAGCTTCAGGATGAGATAGAAAGTTGAAACTTACACAGATTGCAGTCCTGCAGAATTTCTACATATATTTTGAGTCGTGACATCATATAACGTCATGTGACGTCATAAGCATACTTCTTAATTTTCATTTTAGGGCAATGATTTCGACATGATGCCAGTTGTTCAGAATAATGAAAATTTCAGAGTTATGAAAGTAAAGTATACGCTTTTGAACAAAAGAATTTTCAGTACCCTATGACGTCATGTGACGTCAGAGCTAAAATTAGTGAAATACTTAGTTCTTATTATTTGCTCTTATTTCGGAATATAATGTCAGTTGTTCAGCATGAACATGAAATACTACCAGAGGTGAATCATTACATAAAACTTCTATCTCCTGCTTTTTGCATTAACACAGCTTGCAGAAAGTCCTATCATTCGTTTTCACGAATGGTTGCAATAGTCCTAGGACGATGAAATTTTTATGGCTTATTAGTCACGTGAGGAAATTTTGATTTCAATGATTTTCAGCACCCTATGACGTCACATGACGTCACAGCTAAAAATAGTGAAAAATGATGTTCGCGCTCTACAGCCGTCATTTATGGTCGGATTTTCCTCAAATTTTTACAGATGGTACATCTTGAATCAAAGGTGTGCATATCCTGTCAGCTAACCGAAATTCCGAAAGACCGAAGTTCTGTGGCTGAAATAAGATTCGAACATAGGACCGAAAATTTCATTTTAGGATAAAAGAGCTTCAGGATGAGATAGAAAGTTGAAACTTACACAGTTTGCAGTTCTGCAGAATTTCTACAAATATTTTGAGGCGTGACGCCATATGACGTCATGTGACGTCATAAGCATACTTCTTAATTTTCATTTTAGGGCAATGATTTCGACATGATGCCAGTTGTTCAGAATAATGAAAATTTCAGAGTTATGAAAGGAAAGTATGCGCTTTTGAAAAAAAGCATCTTCAGTACCCTATGACGTCATGTGACGTCACAGCTAAAAATAGTGAAAAAAGGTGTTCGCGCTCTACAGCCGTCATTTATGGTCGGATTTTCTTCAAATTTTCACAGATGGTACATCTTGAATCAAAGGTGTGCATATCCTGTCAGCTAACCGAAATTTCGAAAGACCGAAGTTCTGTGGCTGAAATAAGATTCGAACATAGGACCGAAAATTTCATTTTAGGATAAAAGAGCTTCAGGATGAGATGGAAAGTTGAAACTTACACAGTTTGCAGTTCTGCAGAATTTCTACAAAAATTTTGAGTCGTGACGTCATATGAAGTCATGTGACGTCATAAGCATACTTCTTAATTTTCATATTTGGGCAATGATTTCGACATGATGCCAGTTGTTCAGAATAATGAAAATTTCAGAGTTATGAAAGCAAAGTATGCGCTTTTGAAGAAAAGCATCTTCAGCACCCTATGACGTCACATGACGTCACAGCAAAAAATAGTGAAAAATGGTGTTTACGCTCTACAGCCGTCATTTATGGTCGGATTTTCTTCAAATTTTCACAGATGGTACATTTTGAAACTCAGGTGTGCATATCCTGTCAACTAACCGAAATTCCCAAAGACCGAAGTTCTGTGGCTGAAATAAGATTCGAACATAGGACCGATAATTTCATTTTAGGATTAAAGAGCTTCAGGATGAGATAGAAAGTTGAAACTTACACAGTTTGCAGTTCTGCAGAATTTCTACATATATCTTGAGTCTTGACGTCATATGACGTCTTGTGACGTCATAAGCATACTTCTTAATTTTCATATTTGGGCAATGATTTTGACATGATGCCAGTTGTTCAGAATAACGAAAATTTCAGAGTTATGACAGTAAAATATGCCCTTTTGAACAAAAGCATCTTTAGCACACTATGACGTCATGTGACGTCAGAGCTAAATATAGTGAAAAATGGTGTTCACGCTCTACAGCCGCTATTTATGGTCGGATTTTCTTCAAATTTTCACAGATGGTACATCTTGAAAGTTAGGTGTGCATATCCTGTCAGCTAATCGAAATTCCGAAAGACCGAAGTTCTGTGGCTGAAATAAGATTCGAACATAGGACCGAAAATTTCATTTTAGGATTAGAGAGCTTCAGGATGAGATAGAAAGTTGAAACTTAAACAGTTTGCAGTTCTGCAGAATTTCTTAATATATTTTGAGTCGTGACGTCAAATGTCGTCATGTGACGTCATAAGCATGCTTCTTAATTTTAATTTGGGGCAATGATTTCGACATGATGCCAGTTGTTCAGAATAATGAAAATTTCAGAGTTATTGCAGTAAAGTATGCGCTTTTGAGGAACTGCATTTTCAGCACCCTATGACGTCACGTGACGTAGGAGCTAAAAATAGTGAAAAATGGTGTTCGCGCTCTACAGCCGCCATTTATGATCAGATTTTCTTCAAATTTTTACAGATGGTACATCTTGAAACTAAGATGTGAATATTTTGTCAGCTAACCTTAATTCCGAAAAACCGAAGTATTGTGGCTGAAATAAGATTCGAACATAGGACCAAAAATTTCATTTTAGGGTTAAAGAACTTCGGGATGAGATAGAAAGTTGAAACTTACACAGTTTGCAGTTCTGCATAATTTCTACATATATTTTGAGTCCTGACGTCATATGACGTCATAAGCATACTACTACTTCTGCTACTTCTTTTTTTTTCTTCGTAACTAAACGCTTATTTTTCGCGGAATATAATGTCAATTGTTCAGCATGAACATGAAATACTACCAGAGGTGAGTCATTACATGAAACTTCTATCTCCTGCTTTTTGCATTAACACAGGTTGCAGAAAGTCCTATCATTTCATTATTTAGTTTTCTGCCTAAAGCAGAAAGTCCTATTGGGTTTGTACTGTTTATTCTTCTTCTTCTTATTTATTAGGACTTTCTGCCTAAAGCAGAAAGTCCTATTGGGTTTTTTTTTTTTTATTCTTTTCTTCCTAAAAAGCTTATTTTTATATGTTGCAATAGTCCTAGGACGATGAAATTTTTATGGCTTATTAGTCACGTGAGGAAATTTTGATTTCAATGATTTTCAGCACCCTATGACGTCACATGACGTCACAGCTAAAAATAGTGAAAAATGGTGTTCGCGCTCTACAGCCGTCATTTATGGTCGGATTTTCTTCAAATTTTTACAGATGGTACATCTTGAATCAAAGGTGTGCATATCCTGTCAGCTAACCGAAATTCCGAAAAACCGAAGTTCTGTGGCTGAAATAAGATTCGAACATAGGACCGAAAATTTCATTTTAGGATAAAAGAGCTTCAGGATGAGATAGAAAGTTGAAACTTACACAGTTTGCAGTTCTGCAGAATTTCTACAAATATTTTGAGGCGTGACGTCATATGACGTCATGTGACGTCATAAGCATACTTCTTAATTTTCATTTTAGGGCAATGATTTCGACATGATGCCAGTTGTTCAGAATCATGAAAATTTCAGAGTTATGAAAGGAAAGTATGCGCTTTTGAAGAAAAGCATCTTCAGCACCCTATGACGTCATGTGACGTCACAGCTAAAAATAGTGAAAAAAGGTGTTCGCGCTCTACAGCCGTCATTTATGGTCGGATTTTCTTCAATTTTTCACAGATGGTACATCTTGAATCAAAGGTGTGCATATCCTGTCAGCTAACCGAAATTCCGAAAGACCGAAGTTCTGTGGCTGAAATAAGATTCGAACATAGGACCGAAAATTTCATTTTAGGATAAAAGAGCTTCAGGATGAGATGGAAAGTTGAAACTTACACAGTTTGCAGTTCTGCAGAATTTCTACAAAAATTTTGAGTCGTGACGTCATATGAAGTCATGTGACGTCATAAGCATACTTCTTAATTTTCATTTTTGGGCAATGATTTCGACATGATGCCAGTTGTTTAGAATAATGAAAATTTCAGAGTTATGAAAGCAAAGTATGCGCTTTTGAACAAAAGCATCTTCAGCACCCTATGACGTCACATGACGTCACAGCAAAAAATAGTGAAAAATGGTGTTTACGCTCTACAGCCGTCATTTATGGTCGGATTTTCTTCAAATTTTCACAGATGGTACATTTTGAAACTCAGGTGTGCATATCCTGTCAACTAACCGAAATTCCCAAAGACCGAAGTTCTGTGGCTGAAATAAGATTCGAACAAAGGACCGATAATTTCATTTTAGGATTAAAGAGCTTCAGGATGAGATAGAAAGTTGAAACTTTCACAGTTTACAGTTCTGCAGAATTTCTACATATATCTTGAGTCTTGACGTCATATGACGTCTTATGACGTCATAAGCATACTTCTTAATTTTCATTTTTGGGCAATGATTTTGACATGATGCCAGTTGTTCAGAATAACGAAAATTTCAGAGCTATGACAGTAAAATATGCCCTTTTGAACTAAAGCATCTTTAGCACACTATGACGTCATGTGACGTCAGAGCTAAATATAGTGAAAAATGGTGTTCACGCTCTACAGCCGCTATTTATGGTCGGATTTTCTTCAAATTTTCACAGATGGTACATCTTGAAAGTTAGGTGTGCATATCCTGTCAGCTAATCGAAATTTCGAAAGACCGAAGTTCTGTGGCTGAAATAAGATTCGAACATAAGACCGAAAATTTCATTTTAGGATTAGAGAGCTTCGAATGAGATAGAAAGTTGAAACTTAAACAGTTTGCAGTTCTGCAGAATTTCTACATATGTTTAGAGTTATGATATCATATGACGTCATGTGACGTCACAGACTAATACTTAGTTCTTATCATTTGCACTAATTTCGGAATATAATGTCAATTGTTCAGCATGAACATGAAATACTACCAGAGGTGAGTCATTACATGAAACTTCTATCTCCTGCTTTTTGCATTAACACAGCTTGCAGAAAGTCCTATCATTCGTTTTCACGAATGACATCTAGTTATTATTATTATTCTTTTTTTCTTCCTAACTAAACGCTTATTTTTCTATGTTGCAATACTCCTAGGACGATGAAATTTTTATGACTTATTAGCCACGTCAGGAAATTTTGATTTCTATGATTTTCATATGCCTATGACGTCATATGACGTCACATTTGAAATATGCTACAAAAGTTTGTACGCGGTCTACAGCCATTGTTTGTGAACCGATTTTCATCAAATTTTCACAGATTGTGTATATTAAGTTCTAGTTGTGCATCCCGGTGTCCGGTTTTCAAAATTCGAAAAGTCCATGGTTCTATAGCGAATCCAAGATTCGAACCAAGGTCGTAAATTTTTAAATGCTTATAAAATCTGTCCTATTTAAGAAAGAAAGTTGATATTTAGTCAGTATATAGGTCTCTAGAAGTTTTAAAAATTTTGTGAAAATATTTGTCATATGACGTCACGTGACGTCATTATATGATAATGTATTTCTAATATTAACAAGAATATTTCTATATGTTAAAATTGTCGAAAGGCAATGAAAATTTAAAGACACATGCTTCAAACGCTGAAATTTTGATTTCTATGATTTTCATATGCCTATGACGTCATATGACGTCACACTGGAAATATGCAACAAAAGTTTGTACGCGGTCTACAGCCATTGTTTATGAACCGATTTTCATCAAAATTTCACAGAATGTGTATATTAAGTTCTAGTTGTGCATCCCAGTGTCCGTTATTCAAAATTCGAAAAGTCCAAGGGTCTATAGCGATTCCAAGATTCGAACCAAGGTCGTAAATTTTCAAATTCTTATAAAATCGGTCCTATTTGAGATAGAAAGATGATATTGGGTCAGTATATAGGTCTCTGGGAGTCTTAAACATTTTGTGAAAATAAATGTCATATGACGTCACATGACGTCATTATATGATAATGAATTTCTAATTCTAACAAGATTATTTCTATATCTTGAAATTTATGAAGGGCAATGAAAAATTAATGCCGCATGCTTCAGATGCTGTAATTTCGATTTCAAAGATTTTTAGAAGCCTATGACGTCATATTACGTCACATTTGAAATTGACTACGAAAGTTTGTACACGGTCCAGAGCCATTATTAATGGGCCGATTTTCATAAAATTTTCACAGAATGTGTATATTAAGTTCTAGTTGTGCATCTCGTTGTCCATTTTTCAAAATGCGAAAAGTCCATGGTTCTATAGCGATTCCAAGATTCGAACCAAGGTCGTAAATTTTAAAATGCTTATAAAATCGGTCCTTTTTGAGATAGAAAAGTGATATTTGGTCAGTATATAGGTCCCTAAGAGTCTTAAACATTTTGTGAAAATAAATGTCATATGACGTCACGTGACGTCATTATATGATAATGTATTTCTAATATTAACAAGAGTATTTCTATATATTGAATTGTCGAAGGGCAATGAAAATTTAATGACAAATGATTCAGACACTGAAATTTCGATTTCAATAATTTTCAGAAGCCTATGACGTCATATGACGTCACATTTGAAATTGACTACGAAAGTTTGTACACGGTCCAGAGCCATTATTAATGGGCCGATTTTCATCAAATTTTCACAGAATGTGTATATTACGTTCTTATTGTGTATACCGGTGTCCGGTTTTTCAAAATTCGAAAAGTCCAAGCATCTATGGCGGATCCAAGATTCGAACCAAGGACGTCAATTTTTAAATGCTTATAAAAACTGTCCTATTTGAGATAGAAAGTTGAAATTTTGTCAGTTAGTAGGTCTCTGGGAGTCTTAACAATTATGTGAAAATAAACGTCATATGACGTCACGTGACGTCATTTGTTTATTATTATTATTCTTTTCTTCTTCCTAACAAAACGCTTATTTTAATATGTTGCAATAGTCCTAGGACGATGAAATTTTTATGGGTTATTAGTCACGTGAGGTAATTTTGTTTTCAATGATTGTCAGCAGCCTATGACGTCACATGACGTCAGAGCTAAAAATAGTGAAAAATGGTGTTCACGCTCTACAGCTGTCATTTATAGTCGGATTTTCTTCAAATTTTCACAGATGGTACATCTTGAAACTAAGGTGTACATATCCTGCCAGCTTGCCGAAATTCCAAAAAACCGAAGTTCTGTGGCTGAAGTAATATTCGTACATAGGACCAAAAATTTCATTTTAGGATTGAAGAGCTTAAGGATGAGATAGAAAGTTGAAACTTACACAGTTTGGAGTTCTGCATAATTTCTACATATATTTTGAGTCGTGACGTCATATGATGTCATAAGCATACTAGTACTACTGCTACTTATTTTTTTTTCTTCGTAACTAAACGCTTATTTTTCGCGGAATATAATGTCAATTGTTCAGCATGAACATGAAATACTACCAGAGGTGAGTCATTACATAAAAAATCTATCTCCTGCTTTTTGCATTAACACAGCTTGCAGAAAGTCCTATCATTCGTTTTGACGAATGACATCTAGTTATTATTATTCTTTTTTTCTTCCTAACTAAACGCTTATTTTTCTATGTTGCAATACTCCTAGGACGATGAAATTTTTATGACTTATTAGCCACGTCAGGAAATTTTGATTTCTATGATTTTCATATGCCTATGACGTCATATGACGTCACATTTGAAATATGCTACAAAAGTTTGTACGCGGTCTACAGCCATTGTTTGTGAACCGATTTTCATCAAATTTTCACAGATTGTGTATATTAAGTTCTAGTTGTGCATCCCGGTGTCCGTTTTTCAAAATTCGAAAAGTCCATGGTTCTATAGCGAATCCAAGATTCGAACCAAGGTCGTAAATTTTTAAATGTTAAAAATGTCCTTTTTCCGAAAGAAAGTTGATTTTTATCCATG
>CM037787.1:6309324-6359324 GCA_021229015.1 Solen grandis
TAATCCAAATAATTCTGTACATTTTAAACATGGGGTCACCCGACTACTTTTTGACCTATTTAAGGCCAAATAACATGCGTATGAATTTAGTGCACCGGTCGGCCATTTCACACCAATTTTCTCAAAATTCCCCTCTCAGTAATGCTAAACTATTAAGATTGTTGTGCAAGAAGGCCTCCAAATTGGGCATTTTATGACTATTTTAACTGTGTACTATAGAATTTAATCCTTTATTGCATGTCTTTCAGTCAAAAACTCACCTTAATTCAGCATTATATAGGGTCACTATTTTCTGTGTAGGCACATCCGGATACAGGGTAACAAGGGCAGGTTATTGTGGTCTTAGTCCATATTGGTGAACACATAAAGCTCCGCTTCTCGACACAACTCGACGCAGTGAAGGTGCTTGAAGCTGGTTTTAAATTGATCATCTGATTTAGCGGAATAGTGTTTAGTGACAAGTTGATGCCGATTAAATTAATTAAATGGAGACAAATATTTAAAAATTTAATGATTTAATTGGATAAAATATAATTTCAAACACTAAGAGAGAATTTAAAAGTTAAGAAGCCGCCACTCGCTACGCCCGTTCTGGCTTCTTAACTGTTAAATTCTCTCTTAATAAACACTAACTATAACGTACTACAGTCGTCTCCATCGTATGTACAAGTATTATTTAAATTTAACTCATGAGGCTACACGCGTCGATGAATCTATTGCATGGTAGCATTTACGGTTTTATTCCCGCGACTGTACACGAAATTAAAAGAAAAGAATTTTGATATGCAGAATTAATAGGTTTAAGTTTAATTGCTTATATTTTGAAAACCTATAAAACTAGACCCAAATATGCTACAATTGAATTGTAAGAATATTCAGGACATATTTTTTTTGGTACCTAGAATAATAAAATTGGAATCTCTCAGCCCCTCACCGCTGTGGGTTCGAATCCCGGTAGGAACTTCGGATTTTTCATGTGAGGAAGCCTTCCAGCTTGCTTGCGGTAGGTCGATGGTTCTATCAAGGTACCTCTGTGTACTCGGGGTCTTCCTCCACCTGTAATTAGCTTTACGTCTCTATATGATTGAAATACTATCACAGCGACGGTAAACCCCAATACAACAACAACAACTAAAATTGGTTAAGTTATAAGAAAGCGATATCAAAATAAAGATTTATTTATTTTTGACATATGGCTTACTTCCCAAAATTCATGCATGAGAAGTCCATACGAAAAAAAAAGAGTAAAAGGTAGGAACTATAATATATATTCTTTCTAACGGTATTAATCTTTACATTTCAAAATGTTTCAGAAAGTCCTATCATTCGTATCAACGAATGAAATCTAGTTATGAATGTATTTATATTGTTGTATATTTAAGTTGATTCATGACAATGTTTTCTGTCTGAAAGAACATTGAGTTCGAATGCCAGTCACACATCACAACTATCTATCTCAGTGTCACTGTTTGACACCTTTCATTCAGTAGCATAACCTGTGATAGTTTAATCTCTTGCTAATGACACTACCCACTGAGACATGACTGACATATCCATGTCTTTGTAAATATTTTGTGATGATAAAGAAATTAACCTTTGTCGTGTGCAGACGTCTGCCAGCAATCTTGACATAACTGATTTCAAATACTGTATATATTTTTTACGTTTTTTGAGAACTTCATCACAAACGTTGCATGGAATTGTATTTAATTACAAATCATGATATTATGATGACAGGAGCGTCAACAACAAGAGCAGAAACAACAACAGCAGCAGCTGCAACAACAACAGGAGGTCAACCGCAGCAGCAACATCATCAACAACAACATCAGCTGCAACAGCAGCAGGAGCCTCAACCACATAAACAGCAGCAACAGCTTTCACATGAGGTAATTAAACTAGAAAACACATTATTATTTTGAACATTCATTTCTAAACGCAAAGTACTGTTCCAACCAAGGAATCATCGAGAGAGATTAGTATCAGTTGTAAGAACTCTTTGTTTTGTTTTTATTTTATTTTTCTTCAGTCAATGTCAAATGAATAAAACAATATTTTCAGAACGTGATTGTGGAGGAACTCTTTAACGGTGGAGAAGAGATATCTATGCTGTGCCCGTAAGACTGTTTTTGAATATTTTAATTATTTTGGTTGCGGGAAGAAGAAAAAAGAAACACATTTATTTTTTAATTTGTATAATACAATTTTTTTCTATTGTGTAAGCATATACAAGCAAATGTCAATACATTTTCTTATTTGGAAATAATGTAAAATTTAATATCACAGATATAAAAAAAAAATATCACAGATGTTAAATAAAATACATTCTTAATTTCTCTCTAGATCACACTACTACAGTGACCTACCTACGAAGGATAACAACAATGGGAATTGTCGGTGTTTTGATTTTAGATGTAGTGATTTTTTAAAATAAATTTGATCAGTATTTTATTTTTGTTGAATTCGATAATGTCCATAGGCGAGAGAAGCGATCCCACAATTAAGTAAAAATATCTTGTCATCAAAACAAGACAAACCAATTTTATTGATTTTTTCTAAGTAAATTTCATGGTTATAACTTCATAGTGTATTCATTTGTGATGATAAAGAACATTCATCAAACAACACATTTTTATAATGTTCTAAACCCAGATTATTTTTAACAACAATTTTTGAAATACCTTTAGCACGTTTGTCTTCTTTATCATCACAACTGTATGCATACAGTTTAGATCGCAGCCCACACAATTCGGAAATGCATTTTTCATTTGTTTCAGACTTCATTTTACCCATGACTTTTTTTATTCACAACACTTTACAGAAAATGATCTTTGGGGAAATCTGAAGTATCATATAAATGGGAATATCTATACATGTCTTGAAATACATCTTTACTTCCAATACTTAGAAGCAGAGAGTCTGTATCGGTCATTTGCAACTGCATTTTGTTTCCATACAAAACCTTTAAATGGTTATAATAAAAATCATACATGCTCACTTTTGACAAATCTAATACAGCATTCCAATGTAAATTGTTTTTGGTTAATTTGACTTTTATTCTATTAAACTCCACACCCACAAGGTCCTGTGAGAAAATTCTGTGTAGTTTGTATGTAGATTTGGCAGAGAGTTTCTTCAAACGTGCTTCTGTATGACATAGATCCACAGATCGATGCTTACGAAGGTCCATGGTCTTTCCTGAAACAAAAGAATGAGTATATTATAAGTAATACTTCAACAACTGAGGTAAGGAGAGATTTTTTAAAAAAAACAAAGCTTAAATTCTGAAATACTTCTTTACTGAAAGCTTGTTAGACTAAAATTTCAAAATATATAGACACAAAGTACTATTCCAGCTTAACAAAGGGACGTTGAATAGTGTTTTCTTAGTTTATTTAAGTTTAAATAATGTCGATTTTAAGTTTATATAATGTTGATTTTATGTTAAATTTAAAATAGCTCACCAAAGACTGAATTATTCATCAGCTTGAAGAAGTTTTTCTCGAAGGTTGGTTTGGCCTTTTTTCTCATTTCTATATTGAATTCTACATAAGGTTTCATGAAAGCTTCTTCTTCAAACTCTAGAATACGATGTTTTTCCTTTAATTTCAGTCCCAGTTGCAGATACAGCTTCGGATTCCGGTAATGGAGGACATAGTGATCTTTATCTTCAAGGGTGGTAAGTAACTTTTCCACTTTTGCTCTAGGTGGGAGTACGTCTGTTTTGTTATGTAATTTTTTCCTTTTTGTGCATAAGGGGATAACTTTTCATTTGGAATGAATTTCTTCTCTGGTGCAAGTGGATAATCATTATGACTATCATGTAAATGCGTTGTGTATTCTAAATCTACTTCTAAAATATATCCCTTTGATTCATCCTCTGACATCAAAAGATGCTATTTCTTCTTAATCTAAGAATCTAAAGAATCCAGTTGGTAATTTCTCTGGTAGGGTTAAACCATAAAGATTAGTCATGTCTATGTATGATAAGTATTCTGTTTTCTGAGAAGCGTCATAATCTTCTAAAAAGGGATTATTTGCTTTCTTATATCTGTTTGAGATTTGACTAATCCCCCCACGAATCCCTCTTTCTATGAACAGAACTTGATCTATATCCGTCATGAGTTGTAGGGTCACCCCTGTCATTTTCAACATAGCTTGCCAACTCAACCCGGGATTTGTATAAAAGTGACAAGGGTCAAGGTCATAGCATTTTTGAGACATATTGCGAAAGTTTTCAAACACATCTGTTAATAGCAACATATCGGTTTTCAGATAAAGATCATGATAATCACTCAAAGTTTCACACTGACATGTTTCAAAAACTTGTTTAGCATGATTATAATCTTGTTGAGATATTGTCTCCCCGGTAAGTGAAGAATAAAAATGTTCTACGGGGGGTAGATATTTTCTTCAAATTTTTCCCATTTATCCATATATTCATATTGATAGACTTCTTTTCCCAACAAAAGTTCTGAATGTTCTGATATTTCATTTTGAAAGTGTTTAAAAGCTGATAAACCATCCTGAGTTAAATTGTCAACAAGTGTGCTCATGGAAGAAGGCAAGAAGGCAAGAAGGCAAAAGAATCAATAAATCTAAGTTTTCCAATGCTAAAACTAATGTATTTTTCCATGGTTTGGGGAATGCATTGAATTTTTCTATTTTTGAATGAACCAATACCTTGACATAAAAGATGGGAATCAAAGATCTTTAAGTTGTGAAATATGACGGATAAAATCAACCTGTTTACATTGCAAGTTGCAATTCATATGTGCGGCACCAATATATTTTCCAGAAGTGTGATCATGATGCTTCGCCTTTTTTTCAGAGTTTAAGAAGTATTTTTGACATAGACAGCATTTTTCAGCTAGCTGAAAAGCTTTTGCTTCATCTTCGTTTAAATTCAAAGGTTTAACATTCTTTAAATACTCGCTTATGTCTTCAGCCTCCCTTAAAAGATTTTCAATTAGTATTTTAGGAGCGTCTTCACCTCTATAGAGCACCGTTTCTTTGGTGTAATTAGGATCTGTTGAGACAACCTTATATCCAAATGAACAAGGCTCTAATAACTGTGTTTTGATTGTTGAGCCTGATTGATTTGATGTATTAATGGGCTTGTTTAAGGTTTCAAAATCTGCATAGATCACATAGGGAACGCGTAAAGTTTTCTCATAGGATTTAAACTCGAGTAAACAGTCTTTCTCTGATGGTAATTCAATTTTCTGTTCATCATGAATTTGACAGTATTGTATATGGTCATTTAACAAGCACTGTGACCCTTGATATTTGGTTAGCTATATTGATACTGGTTACTGTAAACCTTAGATACACACATTAATAAGTTATTAAAATTTAACCTTCATGTTACTTTTACCATAAACATATTGAGACACACCCTTGATATTTGATTAGCTATATTGATACTGGTAATTGTAAAGCTTAGATAAACACTGTAAGTTGTTGCTAAATTTAAACTTCATATTACTTTTTTTAGCATTATCTTTTACTATATTTAGTCTTAAAATTTTAATTTTAAATTTTTAAAAAGAAGAACTTGTTTGTACTTTATCAGTATATTCCGTTATTATCTACTGATTAAAACTATTATTCCTCTTGTATGTCAAAACTTAGGAGTCATACCAGTAATTTCTGTATGAAATGACATACTATTAAGATCTATTATGTATTTCATATTGATGTTCTATATACGTTATTTTGGAGAATAATTATTGTATTTATTTCTTCTATATGTTCAATTCACTTTCTTTTCTTCTACCAGTTTTGTTGTTTCACATATTTGTATTTGACATGTTGCAAAATATTTCTTTTTTTTGTTGCTGTTTCATCATGAACATAAATGAATCTGTTATCAAGAATGATAATTTAGATCTTTCTTGCAGGTGCATACTCCATTTACAATATAAGATACCTTTTCTACATGAAAATGACTAGTCTTAAAATTTTCTCATTTAATTGCAGGGGCTTAAGGGATAGTAAGAAGAGAAAAGATGTTTTTAAACTATTTAAGGAGAAAAAGGCTGATATACTTTGTTTACAGGAAACTCATTTTACTAAAGAAATATAAAAAGACATATATATTGACTGGGGTGGACAATGCTTTTTTAACCATAGTAAATCAAATGCTAAAGGAGTAGCAATCCTTCTGAGAAAGAAAATAGCCACCAAGACAGATCATATATATTCGGATGATAATGGAAGTTGCATTAGCTTAAACCTTGATTTTGATGATATGACATTTAATTTAATTAACATATATGCACCCAACTCTGATAATCCTGGTTTCTTTGAGAAAATATTTCATATGATTGATTCCTTAGAGAAAAATGATCCATACATAATATGTGGTGATTTTAATTTAGTTTTAGACCCCGAGTTAGATTACTATAACTATAAAAATATGAATAATAACATTAGAGCTAGAAAAACACTGCTTAGTTTTATTGATACCAGATGTCTGATTGATCCCTATAGAGAAATGAATCAAAATTGTAAAAAATATACATGGAGACGCATAAATCCATAACAACAAGCCAGGTTAGATTTTTTCTTACATACTGATGATTTATTACAATGTATAAGAAATGCAGATATAGAGTATAGTTATAGATCTGATCATTCCATTATTTTTATAGATTTATGTCTTAATAAAATTAAACATGGGAAAGGACTATGGAAATTTAATAATTCCTTATTGTATGATATAGACTTCATAAATTGATAAATAAATAATTATATAAAAATATTTTTTTGGAAACCTTGCTTATGGAAATAAGAGGTAAAACTATATCATATGCTAGCTTTAAGAAGAAACAGAATTTAAGTAAAGAAGAAGAATTAATAGATAAAATTATTCAACAGGAAAACAGTTTAACAGAAAATAACAAGGAAAAGCTATTACACTTACAAAATGAATTACAAGCTTTGAGAGATAAAAAAAATTAAATTAAGGAAAATGGTGAAAAAAAAAATTTTTTAAATTTAGAAAAATCAAATTGCACAAACAAAAATATACCATTTTTAGAAAATGATGATGGAACACATATACATGATCAAAAACTTATTTTAGATGAAACTTGTAATTATTATAAAAAGCTATATGAAAATGAGAAAGCCAATGAACTTATGATATAGACACTTTTTTAAATGATAGCACTGTCAGAAAATTATCTTTACATGAGGCAAATAATTTAGAAGGACAGTTGACATATGAGGAGATATCTTATACTCTGAAAAACATGAAAAATGATAAAAGCCCTGGCTGTGATGGCTTTACATCAAACTTCTTCAAAGTGTTTTGGAATAAACTTGGTCAATTTGTTGTTAGGGCAATCAATTCTGCTTTTCAAAAAGGGACTTTTTCTCATAGCTTGAAACTAGGAACCATCATTTGCATTCCAAAAGAGAAAAAACCAAAACAATTTTTAAAAAATTGGAGGCCTATTACTCTCTTAAATATTATTTACAAGCTAGCATCAGGAAGTATAGCTAATAGATTAAAAACTGTTTTAGATAAATTAATCTCAAAAGAACAAACTGGTTTTGTTCAAGGTAGGCAAATAAGTGAAAATACCAGACTGTTATGTGATATTATGAAAGTGACAGAAGACAAAAAAAATACCAGGTTTATTAATGCTTATAGATTTTGAAAAGGCTTTTGATACATTATCTTTTAACTTCATTGAAAAAACATTGTCTTTCTTCAATTTTAATAATGAGTTTATAAAATGGATCAGGCTTTTTCTGCATAATTCTAACACATGTATTCAACTTAATGGATTTTTGTCCAATTTTTTTACAGTGGGACGTGGCTGTAGACAAGGGGATCCTATTTCTCCTTATATCTTCATTTTATGCACAGAGATTTTAACATTAAAGATAAAACAATCAAAAAACATAAAAGGCATTATTATAGATGGAGAAGAATATAAAATCTCTCAATTTGCTGATGATACTTCCCTTTTTATGGATGGATCTGAACAATCGTTAAAATATGCATTAAAAGCTTTAACTTATTTTTCTCGTTTTTCAGGACTAAAAGTTAACTTTGATAAAACTAAACTAATTTGGATAGGATCATTAAAATACAGTACTAAGTCCATAAAAACAAAATGGAAATTAACATGGGGGGAAACACATTTTAGAGTCCTTGGAATAAATTTTGATGTAAATCTTGATAAAATATTAGAAATAAATTTTAACGAGAAATTAATTAAATTAAAAAATTCAATAGTATACTGGAAGAGACGTAAACTTACAACAATAGGCAGAATTACTGTTGTAAAATCTTTGTTATTGCCATTATTTACTAATTGTTTCATTAATCTGCCAACTCCAGATAAGAAAATGATAAAAAACATAAGTGATATTATGTATAATTTTGTATGGGATGGAAAGTCAAGAATAAAACATGATGTATTTGTTAAAAACTATGAAGAAGGGGCTTAAGGTTGATATAGATAGCTATATTCATAGATTAAAAATCAAATGGTTAAAACAATATATTGTGAATTCCAGTGGTAAATGTTTTAAACTAATTAACACACAATTGGATCTACACAAAATCTTTAACTTGGGGGATTATATTGCGAACTTGCTATGAATTAAAAATGCTTTCTGGAATGACGTATTGAAGGCTTATACTATATTTATTAAAAAGTATATATTAAGAACACAGAAGATCTCTTGAATATGCCATTGTTTTATAATGATCTATTTTGTGCTAATAAAAACAACATTTTATTTATAAAATCATTATATGACAGATGTGTGATATTTGTTAAAGATATAGTAGATATTAATGGCAATTTTTTAAATAGGGAGGTACTAGAAAATAAATATAGAATAAAAATTGATTTTTTACAATATCATTTTAAAAAATAAAAATGAAACTGTACCTATTTCTCGTCTAAAATGGAATCTTATTTTCACTGATGTTGACTTAAATTGGAATGAAATTAATAGCTATGTATTTAGATGTACAAAAGATACATATATACAATGGTTTCAAACTAGAATTATACATAGAATTTTAGCAACTAATTCATTGTTATATAAAATGAAAATTGTGTCCAGTAATACATGTACCTTTTGTCATAATCATGAGGAAACACTTATGCACATTTTTTGTGAATGTTGTTTTATTAAACCTTTGTTAGATTACATAAATGATATTTTAAAAAGTAACAAATTAGAAAAGAAGATTAACAATAAATTAATTATTTTAGGCTCAGAAGATAGTACAAATGAATATGATATTTTGTTTTTAGAATTTAAAAGATACATATATTTATGCACTGAAATTAAGTTTTAAATTTGCATATAGCATTTATAAGGAGGTATTATCTGACAATTCAAAGCCCAAAAATTGGTCAATTATACAACTATTTATTAATTTATAATTGCTATGTACCTGTATGTTGTGTTTATTTTCCTAACAAATTCTAATAAATATGAAGTGGTTATTTGTTTATATTACAACATGTCAAAACTATACAATACAAAAAAAATCAAACTTTTATTAAATTAAAAGTGATAATATATATATATATGTTACTGTCATTATTATCTAAATATATATATGTATTTTTGAAATGTAAGGTGGCTGCAGGATGGTTCCCCGACCTGCTGACACCTATGACGGGGATAATAAAAGTTTGAAAAAAAAACAATAAAAAAAAACAAACTCTCATTAACAAAACCATGAAGACAATAACAACAGAAATAATGGAGATTATTTCCATTCCTCTGCGAACTTAAAAAACGATGTATATTTTGAATGAGAATATAGTGTGAATTGTGTTCAGATTGTAACAAAAGTAAATCTATGTGGTGACGTGTCTCCTTACTTTTTGTTATACGTAATGGCAATACATTATTTTCTTCAAAAGTAAAAACATTGACGGATATGGATGGGTTCTGTTTTTCAAATTTTGTAATTTGATGCACTGGAAGTTGAAAACTTAAATCATTCACATTCAATTCTGATTCAAACGATTCATAATCACTTACCAAAGGAGAATCTAAGGAGTGTTATGTACAACAAAGAAAATTTGAAATTTTTTTGGTTTATAATTCACTGTATGAAATTTCAAATGAATTTTTTTAAATCCACCCAGAGCTTTCTCTTATATATTTTTCAAAACATTTAAAAAATTTTTTTGAAAACTTTCATTTAAATTTTGCTCATCAAATGTATCTAAGTTCAAAGTAACATAGGTTTGAGATCTAAAATGTGGAGTTGAAGTTTGAGTTGAATGTTGTTCTCCATCACTGACTAATGCACTGACATATACCACTTTATAGCACTGTTTTTCAAACGTCTTTTCAAAATGTCTTGAATCTTTTGCTTTAAAGAATGTCAAAATATATTGTTCATGATTACTTGGTTGAATTGTGAAATCTTGTATATTATTGTTAATTACAAACTCATGATTGGGTCTTGCTGGATGTTTTACATACTCATGATCTGATGGTTGTTAGTAGTGTATAAAAGACAATCCTACAGAAAACGACTTTTCGACTTGGATAGCTTGGATAGCTAAAAGCACGCTATGACGTCATTAATTAGGACAATGGCCTATTGTTTAGGGTATGACATAATCCCCGGCCTCACCCCTTTAACGAGGTCACGTGACATTCTTGAAAAAACGCAATATTTATTTTTAATTGTCTCCCTAAACAATGAATAATAATGACCTATTGTTTCGGGTATGATATAATCCCCGACCCCACCCCTTTAACGAGGTCACGTGTCTATCATTTTCGAGGATAAGTAAACCGCAATATTTATTCTTTTATAATATCGTATTGTTATTCGAGACAATTAATCAACTACGTCATTGATTTAGTTATTGTCATAGGAACAATTAAATCGGACTGCAGCCCCTACCGCTCCCTTAAACGAGGTCACGTTACTCCTACCCCACCCCTTGAACGAGGTCGGGCGGCTATTGTTTTCGGGAATGAAAAACCGCAATATTTATTCGTATATAATATATAATTGTTATTCGGGACAATTAATAAACTACGTCATCGATTTCGCTATTGTCGCAGAAGCATTGAAAGAGAGACGTTAAATAATGAGTATTGTCTCTTCGAATAATAACGTATTTACTTTCTGAACAATCAAACATTGCTATCCGGAATACCTCGCGTCGTATAACGGATACATTCCCACGCGTCGAGAGAAGATTCCTTCATAATTAATTAACGGTAACTGGTCACTTAAACATTTCTGTAAACACAATCTATCCCCGTAACACCCGTATCGATCGGCTATCACCTATTATTGACCTAATGCCTTACGAATCGCGGACTGAAGGAATGTTAACAACTGTCTCACCCGTCCTCGGACGTAATATTTACTGTTTTTGGATGAAGTCGAACATTCGAAATCGCCTATCTATACGTATTATTACTTTGTCTTTCATTTCTCTTTTTCTCGTCATATTTCCCCGTAATACGCGTGTCAATGCGTATGTTTTGACAATCGGTGTGAAACGATTCTCACCTTTTTATGTTTAATCTCTATAATCACAACCAACACCCGCAGCGGTATTTGATCCACGGCGAGTTAATCCGGCTTAGTCTAGAGACGATAAACGGAAATGAGCCGATTTTCATAAGGCGAGATAGTCGCTTTTAGCATTGACCTACGCTACGTTTTTCACTTTCACCGTGTAATTTTTATTTATTTATTTGTTTATTTATTTATAACAAAAACGTAACGCATATATAGCATTGGTTATTCGCTGTTTAACAGGTGTATTAGTAGTTTGCAGTAGTACAGCAAATACGTAACGCATATAACAACAACAACAACAACCTTTATTCAGCTTAATAAACTCACACGAGCTTCTTGCCTACAGTATAATTGCAAATTATATGTAGCAGTACAATCAATACAATCATGATAAAAAAATAATAGATAAATAGGTAGAGAAGCTTAAAATGTAGCTTTATGTAAAAACAAAAATAAAAAGATCACTGAGGTACTTTATTCATTATCTAATTGATTTCTTAATTGATTTTATATATTTTAGGCGATTATAACGCTGTACAAGTTATAATTTATTCAATAACTACATGCAATGTGTATTATTTGTTGCGTTATTGTCGGACTCGTTATATGTTGTTCAATAAATGCATGCACTGTGTATTATTTGTTGCGTTATTGTCGTGTGTCATTTAATCTTCTTCGAGAGTATTTTTATACGTTTTTATATGTTCCTGTTCAATAAAAGTTATGTTCAGAAATAACAAAATATTTTTTTCGCTCTCTCTCTCTCTCATAACGCTTTTCTTTCATTTTTCTTCATCTTTCTCGTAATATTTCCTTTTTTGTGTATACGCATAGTCGCTAATTATATTTCTCTTTCTACAATATTATTCGTAGGATTTTACCGGTCTTTATTTTTTCGTAAAATCTGAAATTCCAGTAAACAAGGTGGAACTTCGGGTGTAAAATAAATAAATACAGCATTCGTGTGACGAGCGATAGAGGGTTACTGTTTATATCTTTAATTCATTTTTTACCAATATAATGTCGGGTATTTACATTTTTGTTTTATTTATTTTCTCCCTTTTCTCTAGGCAATATTATTCGTAGGTATTATTTTGGAATTCTAGTAAATAAGGTGGAACTACGAGAGTAAAATGAAAACATAAATTAAAGAAAAGTTAAATACATCATACTATCATTAGTTTATCGGAATTTTAAACACATTCTATTTCCACGCTTTCTCACGAGTCCAATACCGCGCCCGTATTTGTACAGCATTGTTGCGTCAAACAATAGAGGGGATTATATTTATCCTTACGAAGTTCGCCGAGCCTATAACTGACTTCTAACGGTCAGAATTTAAATCAAACAATCAATTTGGTTAATTACAATGTTATTCGTTATCCACCAATTAGATCGATTAATCGATATAAAATATTAGCGTCTATCAATAGCGGAGCGTCATTCAACCAGTTTCTGGCCTGGAGAACACATCGTTTATATCGCTCTGTTGAGAAACGAGGTAAAATATGCCCAAACTTTAGTAATATTGTAGTTTTTTATATATTATTTGAACGAAATATCTTATTTTTCCAGGTGCATTATATTCCCTTCGAGTGTACGTTTTTTTTCTCTTGTTAAAATAGTCTCAAGAATAAATGATTTGATATCGCAATTTCTTTTTACAGAACTTACACACGCCAATACGACAGGTGCAACAATGTAGTTTAATGAGACAATAAATTCCTTTTGATAAGTTCAAATAAAGAGTCATTTGGGAATTTTAAAACATGGAAAGTATTAACATTTTCATTATGTTTAGATATTGAGACACCGGAAATAAAAAAAAAAAAAAACATATGTTAATTAATGCGGTTAAACTCTATAATAAAAAATATTTCATATATACGTTACAGCAACTTCTACGTTTTTACAATTATATTAACGTCGGCCAGAAACGGGGTGCTTACTAATAAAATTATTCAGTATTGTACATTTACACACATATTTGAACACGGGGAGCGATTTTCTTTTCGATTATTTAGAAAATGATCAGGTATTGACACAAAGCTGGTCAGGGGAAGAAGTCGAAGATAATATTGATATAAGGATTTACACTTCATAAATATTTGACCCCGAGGATATCGAACCGAGTGTATTGATGTTGCAAGTTAATCAATAATATCAAAGATTCGATATCTCATTCAGCCACAAGAGAGTTGTTCAAAACAAGGCGGAGGCGCAGTCTAAGGGAGGTAATTTATATATAAAAAAAAAAACACGAACAATTTTTTTTTAATTACTGTATAATACTTGTAAGTATCAAGTCAGAGACAGCGACAGATTCCCGTGTCATCCAACGAAGCGTTGATTTCTACCCAAGGAATAATTTCGCAGAGAGGACTATAAAAGGTAAAATATTTAATACGCTAGCAAAGTAGTATAATTGAAACATCAAATAATGTCAATTTATTTATTTCGCATATTTTACAACGATGTCACAAAAAATATCTGATATGCTTATCTGTTCTATTATTTCTTTATTTTCTTTAAAACGACTGGCTCATTTTATCATTAGCAATGATATAAAATCATGTTATTACATTTATTGATACGTCTTTAAAATATTAGATTTATTTGTATCGTTTTGTCTTAGTTGTGTCATTTTTTTAGTAACTTAAATGGTATTATTTTATCAGCTATCTTCTTCTTATTGTTGTTATAAATACTAGTTTTACAAGTATAGCGTGCGCGTTCGCGTCTCCATCCTCCCACGCTTACAGAAATAGACCCCGATCCTGCTTCCCGAGAGACATTCATCTCAACCAGGAACACTTCGAATCCGTAATCCCGGGGACTGGGTAAATTGGCTAGATTTTTAATCGCCGACTAACCGCGAAATTGAGCACGTGCTGAGGGCTTTTCTGGACCAGGGCGTTTCCGCCGACCAATTTTAATCGTTCGTCACCGCCCAGGGTATCCAAGACGACCCGTTCGTCCAAGACATTCTTCAGCGACTAGTGGCTAATGAAGTCGCAGCCTCGAGTCCCGGATCTCCTCCGATTTGGAGCGCGGAAGATGCCGACGGGCTGCTGAATTTCTTGAAGTCCTCGGAGAAACCCGCGGCGACCAGTCCATATACACCCAGTAAATGGTCGACGCAGGACGCGGACGACTTGCTGTCCATGCTAAAATCGCCGGAGAAACAGCGTCCCGCTTTGTAAGTTGAATCTTTTCATTTTTCTTTTTATTATTATTATTAAAATAATAAATAACATATAAAATTTATGTCATGATATGTATTTATCGAATAATAATTTATAAACTTTTTTTTTTCAGGGTCGAAATAAATACGAATATTCCGCCGACGATACAGGTCGGTATGGGCGGGGCGGCTATGACGCATAAATGCCCGACATGTTTAAAATGCTTTACGACAAACGGAAACGTAAGTCGACATATCAAGACCGTTCATGAAAGGTTTACCCACACGTGTCCCGAATGCCACAAACGTTTAGCAGAGTTTCGAATTTGAATCAGCATCTGGTCAACTGCCAAAGAGTCTCAGGAACACCGGTTCACGATGATGCGACTTACACGTGCCTTAAATGTCAGAGAGCGTTTAACATCAGTCCAACTTAAGGCGTCACAATTGGAATTTCACCTGAAAATAAAACATAAGGTGAAGCCAGCCAAGCGTTCCGCCGGAAGACCGGGAACCAGTAGCTACGAGTGTCGGCACTGCCCCGCCCAGTTTCAGCACCCGAAAAAACTGCAGGTCCACAACGCCAGGCAACACGGTCCACGGGGTTCTATGCCCGAGACCCCGCAGCCCGGACCCAGTCGTCAGCACCGAGAAGCTATGTCCGAGTCCCCGCAGCCTGGACCCAGCCGTCAGCACGGGGATGCTGGAACCGACTCCCCGCAGCCCGGGCGCAATTCGTATAAATGTCGTAGGTGCCCCGCCGTGTTTCCGGACCGCCGAGCTTTACACGCCCACAACGCGCAGCGGCATTACCAGGTAGGCGCTGGCTTGCACCCGCAACCTTTCCCAGAGGGCCAGGAACCGTTGGTCGACGAAGACGATACGATCGACGAGATTGCGGGATTGCTACCTGGTTAATAGGGCACTGATCCTCGAAAGATACAACGAAAGACCCGTAGAACCTATTTATAACATTCCCATGTTTCCCGGTATGACCGTCGAGGATATCGGCCAAGCCCTTCAAGGCGTGTACGACCGCCAGAACCACGCATTCAAAGTAAATCTGAGTTTCGGATTTATCAGGGGGGGCCAACGTCAACGTTCCCAAAATTGAGTATTTATTTATTTATTATTTTATATATTTTTATTCATCTATTTTTAAATATATATTATAATTAATTTAATTGTTATTTTTATAATAGCATTTTTCTTTTAAATACATTTTTTATTTTATTTAAAGGTTAAACGCATGACTAATAAAGCGCGTCACTATTCCAAGTCCTCAGAAAACTGAGCAGTATGGACGTCATGGCGGAGATGACGTAAAACAGACCGGATACGAAATGGAAGCTGGTGTTACTGACCAACATCCGGGTGAAAGTCTTTAACACCGATTTCTCACTGGGCGCAAAGAGTCAGCTTCCGATCTACGTGACCCGATCCACTGCTATTGTACTCCTGGACAAGGACCCCGTTACGTTCAAAACGTATGAAGATAACTTATGCCTCTTCCGGTGTCTGTGTCTCAAACGCCACGGTTCCCTGGATAAAGTTCCCGAACTCTACGACCAGTGGGAGAAATCGCATCACGCGTGAGAATATAAAGAATTTCTCGGCGGTCGCATGGCGGTTCAAATAACATCGCCCTCCAATTTTAAAGGCGTACAACTCCCCGACCTCCCCGAGTTCGAGCAGTGTTTCGACATCAACGTACAGATGTTTTCCCCGCGAGAAGACGGCATGGTGGTACCCGTCTTCAAGTCAGCGGAACGGTACCCGGACACCATGTACGTAAATCAGCACGAGAATCACTGCTCCTACATCTCCGATTTCCAACAGTACCCCAAAAAATTCCAGTGCCCGTTATGCGACCGGATGTTCGATCACCACGGGCATTTAAACAACATGCCAAAATATGCGATAAAAAGACCCTGTACGTTTATCCGGGCGGATTTTATCGGGAGCAGCGGACGATATTCCAGCAACTGGAAGAAGTCGGTATTTCAGTTCCCGCTGACCGGCGCACTTTCCCTTGGTTCGCCGTCTTCGACTTCGAAAGTATGCTAGTTAAACTCGACGGCGACGCCACGGAAAAGCTGGAATGGACCCAACAGCACGTGCCCATTAGCGTCAGCGTCTGTTCCAACGTGCCCGGACACACGACGCCAAAATGTTTCGTCAATGTAAACACGGACGAACTTTTGGTCGAAATGGTATCCACCTTGACAGAGATGCAAAGCGCCGCTTCCAGTTTGGCTCGGTAGAAGTGGGGGGCCTTCGCCGACGAAATAAGTCAAAAAATGCAAAGTCTCTCGGAGGAAGACGAGGAGGAGCGGAAAGAGAAAGAGAAACTAAAAACGCTTTGCGGGCGGTTCACGGCTTACCACTCCGCTTTACCGGTCCTCGGGTTCAACAGGTAAATAGTTCGAGTTTCAATCTATCTACCTGCCTGTCTGTCCGTCTGTCTGTCTGTCCATGCGTCTGTTTGTCCGTCTGTCCATGCGTCTGTCTGTCTGTGTGTCTGTCTATCCATGCGTCTGTTTGTCTATCTTTTTATCTAACTAACTTCACCTGTTTGTCTGTCTACCTGTCTGTCTCTGTATCTGTCTTTATCTGTGTCTGTCTGTCTGTCTACCTGTCTATCTGTCCGTTTGTCTGTGTGTGTGTCTGTCTGTCTCTGTGTCTGTCTATCTCGTAAAAAAATGCGTAGCTTTATCTTCACGTATTGTATCTATATTTCAGCGCCAAGTACGACCTCAACTTGGTCAAGCGGAAGCTCGCTAAACATCTGGGCATGCATGACCTAGAACGTGGATTCGTGGTTAAAAAATGCAACTCCTAAGCCTCTCGACCGAAAAAAATTCGTATTTTGGATGTCAGCCACTTTCTTGCCCCGGGTACCTCCTACGCCGGATTCTTGAAAGCCTACGGGGTCGAGGAAGCTAAAGATTTCTTCCCCTACGAATGGCTGGATAACCCGGCAAAGCTGAAAAACACGGAGCTACCTCCCAACGAAACCTTTTTCAGCGCGTTAAAAGGTAAAAATATCAGTCCGGAGGAGTACGCGTACTGTCAAAAGGTATGGCGGGACAAAAAGATGGTTACGTTCCGGGACTTTCTGGTCTGGTACAACGACCTAGACGTGGGTCCCTTCGTGACGGCCGTGAAACGCTTGCAAAAGTTCTATTTCGACAAAGACATAGACGTCTTGAAGTCCGCCATGAGCGTTCCCGGCATCGCCCGCCAACTTTTGTTCAAGTCGGCGAGAGAATTAGGGGCCGAGTTCTCCCTCGTAGACCAGAAAAATGCCGACTTACACACCACCATCAAAGACAATATCGTCGGAGGTAAGTGTTTATTTATTATCGCGCTTTTTTCGTCTTAAATTTATTATTTACATAATTTATTATTATTATTATTATTGATAACGCGACGCTGGTAGCGCTTCTGCTCATGCATATCGTTTACGTTTTAGGTCCCTCCATCATATTTACTCGACATCACGAGTCGGGCAAGACTAAAATCAGGGGAGGTAAACTTTGCCAAAAAATCGTGAGATACGACGCTAACGCTCTTTTATTGTGGGCCATCGGGCAGCCCATGCCGGAGGGTATGTTCGTGCGTCGCAGGGCCGAAAACGATTTTAAGCCGGAACACAGGGACCAGTATATGCAGGCCTTCAACTGGTTAAATTATTTAATCAAGTAAGAAGGTAAAAACATACTGCGTCAACGAAACAGAGGTCAAGAGGTCCGGTTGGGCAAATACCCGGTTGACGGCTATGACCCGGATACTAACACCGTCTACGAATTTCAGGTATATTTGTGTTTTTTCTTTCTTTACATACATTATTTATTTATATACTTAATAATAATATATTCATTTTTTTTTTACTTTTACTTAATAACTTTTAATACCTTTTTATTTGAGTAATGACTATATATTTATGTAATATCGCAGGGTTGTTACCACCACGGCCACGAGTGCCACGTCACCAAAGACGTTAAAAGCGAAAAGTGGCACTCGAACAAGGACTCCCTAAAACGAAAGACGGAAGAAAAAGTAGGTCAGCTCCGGCGACAGGGCTACAACGTCGTGGAGATATGGGAATGCGAGTTCCGGGACTTTTGCAAATCCCACCCTCAAATATACGACATCCGGGATCAGTGTCGCCCCGCCTTCAGCCAAAAGCATCGGGGTACCGTGTCCGAAACCCAAATTTTGAACGGCGTCCGTTTCGGGCATTTATACGGTATGGTCGAGTGCGATTTAGAGGTCCCGGAAGAATGGAGCCCCGAGTTTGCCCACATGCCAGTGTCTCCCCGACGCTATTTCGAAGAAATGTGCCCCATTTTCTGCAATACGGAAGTGGGGTTTGACGATATCGGGGAACACATGCAGGCCCACGTCTGGCAGTACCAGCTTTCCGATAAACCCAGACGGCTCCTCGTGAGCGGAACCAAAGCCCACCAAATCCTCCTGGCCACGCCCCTCCTCAAATGGTACTTGGACCACGGTCTGAAAGTGACCAAAATCTACCAAGTGGTCGAGTACCGAAAAATGTCCTGTTTCGAGACCTTCGTACAGGACGTCAGCGCGGCGTACGATTGGGCGCTTCGAATCCCGGCTTATCAATTTTTGCCGACACAATGAAACTTATTGGGAACTCAGCGTGTGTATATTATTTATTAAATATTATATATATATTATTTATTAAAATGATAAATATACACGCGTTTATCATTTACGAAAATAAGTAAGCAACAAAAAATGTATTAATTTAATAATTTTATCTTAACGCGAATTTATTTATTTTTTATTGAATATATAATTTTGAATTTTAATCGAATAATATTATTATAATAAATATATATGAATATATTTATTTAAATAATTAAATTCATTTCAGTTACGGATCCGTCATTATGGATAAATCAAAACACCGCAAAGTGTCTTACGTGGAGGGGGAAAATAAGGCGTGTTTCGAGGTCAACAAGCATCAGTTTAGACAAACCACCTGTCTGGACGAGGTGGACCAGTACTACGAGGCCGAGTCGGCTAAAACGAGTATCAAACTCGACCTCCCCACGCAGGTAGGCTTTTTTATACTGCAGTACGCCAAACTCAGGATGCTGCAGTTTTACTACGACCTCTTGGATCGATACGTGGACCGCTCCGACTTCGAATATCTGGAGATGGACACGGTAAGTTATGTTTTAACGCACTACCACGACGATTTCGTTAATTCACTTTTTGTCACATCGTTTTAATTTTTGAGTCGATCATTTCAATATTTGTCAATACCGTTTCAATTTTTGTCACGTTCAATTTACTTTTTGCGCGTTTACACGTAAATCTCCATAGGCCGCGTTTCATTTTCTGTCAACGTTATTTCACTTTTTGTCATACCGTTTCAGATTTTGTCAGCGTCGTTTCGCTTTTTGTATCGATCATTTCAATATTTGTCAATAGAGATTCAAATTTTGTCACGATCGCTAAGCTTTTTGCGCGTATTTCTCCATAGCTAGCGTTTCATTTTTTTGTCAATGTCGTGCCCTTTGATCGATGGTTCTATTTATTATAATTTATGTTATTTTTTAAGGACTCCGCCTACATGGCCCTGTCGGCGTCGAGTCTCCGAGATGTCGTAAAGCCGGAAATGATGGCCGAGTACCAGCGTGGACTCACGGGATTATGCGACGACGAGTTCGATCCCGTTGGAGACCGCTGGTTCCCTAGAGAATGCTGCGCGAAACACGCCAAATTTGATAAAAGAGTACCGGGACTCTTCAAGACGGAATACGAGGGGGATGCCATGATAGGTCTCTGCTCCAAGACCTATATCGTGAGCAAAACCGTCCCTTCGAAAGCCATCGGCGCCGTCGTGACCGCCGCCAAGCTCTCGCGCAAAGCCAGGGGACTAACGCTCAAGAAGAATCATTCTCGGCCCCTGGTGACAACGGAGTGTAAGTTTAGTTCCAAGGGAATTTCGAAGCGCCTGGTTAAGGAACCCCTTACTATATTTAAAAGGGTCCTGCGTACCGGAAAGTCGGCTTCCGGTCGTAATAAGTGGTTCCGGTTTCGAAACAACGGGATATACAGTTACAACCAGACCAGGTGCGGATTCTCTTATTTCTACTGTAAGCGGCGAGTGTTGTCCGACGGAATTCGCACAGTACCCTTGGACATCGTTCTGTGTCCCTTGAGACGCGGATCTGAGCTCGGTCTCGATCATAATGATCAGTAATTGGTCGAGATGCTCGAGCGTCAATTTAAGTCATGAAAATAAAATAGTACGATTGTTTTTTTATCATATGTATATATATTATTCGAACTTGTTATTGTTGTACAACTCTTTGTATGTGTGTGAAAAATGTTTTCGAATCGCAGCGCTGTTGAATAAAATGTTTGCGCGCTCATTCACATAAATGCGTAATGTTTTATTATTGTTGTAGATGTAATTACATTTACATTCTTATTGTTATTTTTTATCAGTTTGTATATAATCTTTGACGTTTGTAAAATTGTTATCGAGTGTATATAATGTATGTTTGATTACCGAAAATCGCTTATATAATAAATCTTGTATCTGTATTATCGCTTTTTTCAACTATTTTATCTCCCAGTACGTAAGAAGAGGTACGTCTCCTACAAAATAATTTTGAAATTGATATAAACGCGTAAGAACATGAATGATCAAGAAAATGGTATTCCCGAACGGGAGGTATTACTGAATTTTCCGAAACCGGACGATGAAAACCTGAGTGATAAGTGGCATTTATTAGGAACGAGAGTACCCCGGGCAGAGATTGTGTATTTTTCTCAGATGATTATCATTTACGTTATCATTATTACGTCGATAGTCAACTTATCTTTGCAAAACGGTTCTACGGAGTTGTGGATCAGTTTACTTAGCAGTTGTACCTACGCTCTACCTAACCCTAAACTGAAAAAAATAATGTTTCCATTCGAACCGTGTTCCAGCGTGTGTATAAGCGCTCAAACGGGAGCCGGGAAAACGCAATAGGTCTATAAATTTCTAAAAAATATACGAGAAATGTATAGCGAGGACCCGCCAGTATCCATTTTGTATTGTTACGGAATCTATCAACCGCTTTATGACGTCATGGAGAGAGAGATTCCGAATTTTACGAGTAAATAACTAGATAATTTCACGGAAGACAGACGACACAAATTGATCATAATAGACGACTTAATACAGGAGGTGGTGCAACACCAGGAAATGGAACTGTTATTTATCCAGGACACGCATCACAGACGCGTTAGCGTCATTTTAGTTTCGCAAATCTTTACCCCAGAGGCAAACACGCCAGAACTATCGCTTTGAACACGTGGTATCTTGTGCTGATGAAAATTTGCGGGATGTCTCCCAAGTGAGTGTCCTCGGACGGCAGCTCTTCCCGGGTAAAGTTGGGGGTTTTATACGGGCTAACCAGGATGCCTTAAGCGAAATATACGGTTATCTCGTGGTAGATATGAGTCCGCACGGTGATGATAGATATCGATTGCGCGCCCGAGTCTTTCCGGGGGAAGATACTGTCGTCTATCGATTGGCGTAAGAAGGATATACAAGCCTTTCGACCTAAGAACACCATGGAATTAATGAAACAGCAGCAACATTTTCTACGCTTATACGCCCAGACGACTACGGCGCAAAGAAAAGCGATATTAAAAACTGTTACAAAGCCGCAGTTAGGGGCCTAGCGCCAGATCGCTTATAATATTATCAAATTTACTATACGGTTGTCATCGGAAGATAAGAAAATACTTAAACGAGAAAAACGTTTCGTGCACTTATTAGCGAGAAAGTCTGCCGGATACGAACAGAAAAAGCGCGCCATCGCGAACAAGCAAGGACTTATATTGATATTAGTAAATTTAGCGCAGCATTATTTTGATCCCTTGTTGCGGTAATGGAGAAAATGGTACTGGTGCCTTACGACAAATATCAACGCCTCCGAGAGCGCGATCTCGTCGGAAAGGGCGATAACAGCGCTAAATATCCTCAACCGCCGGGAGAAAGAGAGATAAAAAAATCTATTTCGGAGAAAACCCCGTCTTCCGAAGTTACTCCACCTCCCAGTTTTCCCGCTAAACCCCCAAATATCAAGAAACGACATAGCGCCGCCAAAAAGAGAAGCTCTAAGAAACCCCCGACTATAAAGAAACGACAAAACGCCGCCAAAATGAGATGCGAGATATCCCTGCCCTGGCTAGATGTTTAAAAATGAACGGAAATTCAAAGGATAACAAAGACAATATTTTCCTTCTATTCGATTTTTATTTGTATGCAAAATAATAATAAAATTATATAAAATAATATATATGTTGTTTTATTTTGTTATAATAAAGGAGAGAGAGAGATAGTTACACATTTATTATAATATAGGAGAGAGAGAGAAAACCAACAACAAGAAATAATAATAAAGTGATATAAAATAAAACAGGAAAGAAAAAGGGGAGAGTTACACAAAAAACTTTGAAATGATAATGAATTATATAAAATGATACATATACATTTTTTATATTTAAAAATATACACTAAAGAGAAAACGGTATTTAAAGTAAAAATCTTCGCGCTTTCGCGTAATTGATTATATAAGTTTTCGTTCTTTTCACGATTAGTGACACAAAATGGTTTCCTAATATCTATCAAAGACTTTTCGCTACACCGTTCCATTATATAATACACGCTATACAGTCCGCAGGTAGAGGAATCTAGAGCTTGTATGGGGTCGCGTATCATCAAGTATGGTCTCCTTAAGACGTTTTCGAAACCTGCTTGGTAATATTTAGTTTCGTTTTTGAGGGAATCGAAATACTCGTAAGGTCCCTCGTTTGGAAAGTAGAACACGGTCCGATGCTCTTCCGGGGCGTCGCTGGAATCGGTGTTACAAACGACGAAACGCCCCCTTTCTTCGCGTAGCTGATCGGAAGTGCATATTGTAACCGGATAGGCCCGTAGTATTTTCTCTTGTTGATAGTTATTCATTTCACAAATACGGCCCTAGAGTGATCTATATTTAGAATTTCCGGAAACTTCGCGTACATCACCAATGTCACGCTCTCCGGTAAAGCGGTGGCAAATTTCAGCTCTAAACGACAGTGCCCTTTTCGCTTGGTGTTGAATGAATAATAGGGATCGATGTCTAGCACGTACAAACAATATCCCTTCTTATATTCGTCTACGGACACGTTGACGTCCTTTCGAAATGAGGTCAGGGTTCTGTAGCAGTCCACGTACTGATTTCCTCCCTAATTCGGCTGTAAAGGCTGTGATGAATACGATTGACCGTTCACGAAAAAACCCACTGAGGTGCAGTCGTAATGTTTGAAATTAAACGGGTTAAATGGTAATCCTCGGTATACGCGGCGCCTGATACCAGACCGATGATGACTTTACCAAGCTCTGAAAGATGTCATCAGCCGTATAGTTGTAGGATCCAGCTGCTATGGCCGTAGTTTTGACCTCGGAGCGGAGATACGGGTATATAGCCGGTCCTTCTTGTAACAGTTTCTCGTGCGCAACGACCACCGCTCCGTTAACGCGTTGTACGCACAGTTTAAATTTGGCGTCTACAATCTGTACCTTGATAGACGGAGATAAATTATCGGTGATGATTCTAAACGCGTCGGGGGCTGGCCACAGCTGAATACCGATGTGAATTCCGTTGATCAGTAATTTTGATTGTTGAAACAGGTCGAGAAGCAGCGGACCTTCTAAACTGACAGTCGCTCCCCCCAAAGTTTTCTTGTATCTCAAAAATAATCCGGTGTTTTTTCCGGTCTTAACATCATTATCGTCTAAATCCGTATGTAGAAAAGCTGGCTAGTAAGTACACCACCATGCATCTGTTGGTTCGTTTTCAGTATCGTATCGATATAGGCTTTATACGGGTAATTATTACCTATGTGAGAGAGCGGCGTCTGTTGCAAGCTAACGTCGACTTGTTTAAAAATGGTGTGTAAAGGGAGGTTAACGAGCCCCGCAGTTTCAGTGTCCGCAATGGGCGTTCCATCGGCGTTCGTGAGTCTCAGTTTTAGGTTCAATAAACTTCTCTTCAGATCCACGTAAGCGGAGGATTGGGCCGGGATGTTAAATTCTATGGCTGAATTGTGCGTTATCTGATTAATGGGTCGATATTCTATCTATTCCCGAGACTGGAGCGAAGGATCGGTAGGGGCTGATACAAAGAGAGATAATTCTTGCTGATGACAATCTTCCCTTTCCATCGTTTACACTTGCGTTTCTTCGTCGTATCTATAGCGTTTTGCGTACCTCGGTGCCGACTTTTTCACCCCCTTACGTGTACTGCCGAATCCCTTCTTACGTTCTTTTCGCGGCGGATATCGGATTTGGCTATTTCTAAAGCTTGCGTGACGGGGCTGACGAGCTGAATGGCTGGTTGGTTTTCGGCGTTCCTCATTCTCCTTTCATCTTCTTCTTCTTTTTCTTTCACTTTCCTGTTTTTGGCGCCAATACCGACGACATAGCGTCCCTGATGGTCGGGTGGAACGTAACCGTCCCGCAAATCTTTGAAATGTTGATACCACTTGTCGTAATCGGGAACGTAAGGCACCCACTCTTGACGTTTATAATCGTACACTTCTATCGAACCCATCTTTTCTTAAAGTGTAAGACGCAGTGTAAAGTCGGGAAATCGTCAAATATGACTGGTTCTAAAGTTTCGTTTAATAATCGAAATCCCAACTGATGTCCCAAATTTCTTCTTACTCTTACGTATGTGGGTCACGTATACGTCGCGTTCAAGTATTTGTTGAACTTTCCTCTGACTTCCACGTTCTTAAGCGCCGGGATTCGAGCGCGATTAACGTATTGCTCTTCTAGAAAGTCGCCGCATAAATACACTCTGTCGCAATTCGGCGTAAAATTGCAAATTAGAGAGACTTCTAACAGCGCGCATTCCCAAATTCCATCGGAGAGCAAAGCGCCAGGCGTATTTTCCCAAAACTCGGCGGGATTCTTTCTCTCCTCCGAATCCTTGTTAGACAAGTATAGTATGATATCCGACATCTTGCTTCGAAAGGGTGGCTGTACGGAGGCTCTTACGTACCTTTAAATGTCTCGACATCTTTCGCGGGAATAAAACTATTAAATTTCTTGGGCCAACCCATCCATTTCACGAATACATCGTTTCCCGACCTTTTCAGGATTTTTTCGATGCTGAAAGTAGTGTCTTTATCCACCGTAATTTTCGACATTTCGTTGTCGTAAAATGTACCGTCAATCTGTTCTCCTGAAGATTTTTGTAATACGAAATATTCTGTTTTTTACCCCTTTCCGATACGATAAAGTATTTCGTAGTCCAGCGTTCATCGTATTCTCGTTGAAAAGGCCTCCTCAAATGCGATAGGCGGACGGTATCTCACACCTTGAAACGATATGGAGTACCGGAAGGATTCGCTCGACGTTTAGGTTTCTTTAACGCGTCATAGTTTCGTTGCAATATAGCTACCTCGTCCTGTCGCTTCACGCTTTTTAATGGTTCTGTGATAGGTATGATTATAACTTCGCGTCACGTCTTCTAAGATATCGATCCATCTGTGACTTTGCTTCGCGGATATATAGCGGGTTAATTTCATTTTGATAGTTTTTATTGCTCTTTCGGACACGGCGGCCTTGGTTTCGTTACGCGAATAAAAATGTTTAATTTCTTGCATTTTCAGTACCTTCTGAAACGCTTGACTTTTAAATTCGCTATTAAATTAAATTCCGTTCTCAAACATTGCGGTTGGCGACCCTCATCGACAATAGCTCGAAAGGAGGTGGCAACTTTGTGTCCTCGCACCGTTTTCAACGGTTCTGTCCAAACGTATTTGGAAAATATGTCAATCACGAGCAGAAAATAATCGTAACCATCATTCTGTTTCGTAAACTGGTTCATGTACGCCACGTCGGCTTCCCACTGAAAGTCTATATACGGCGATACGATGCGTTGGCGACTGTGTTTTCTGACGATAGCTTTGTGTACGGTATATGTCTCTTGCTTATTTTACCATTTTTCAATTTTAGCTTTATTCAGTACAAATTTCCCTTCTTTCCTCACGGCTCTGTAAAATTTATCCGAGCTAGAATACGACGCCGGGTGAGAGGGATCGTAATAAATGTTCTTCAAGTAGTCTTCGTTCCTCATGACTCGCGCGCGGTGCGGACCTCGTCCGTAATGACTTGTATCAAATAGAGGGTCCTCAATAAGGCGGGGATGAGAGAATGGTTGCGTCTAACCAAAGATTTCTTTCTACGCGGTGAAACGTCTGAGGATGTTAACGTTCTTAGCAGCGTTCTTTTCCGGCTAAATAGCTGGACGTCCCTTCTCGCGGGAGCCACGACGCCATTTACCACCCGGAGCGCGACTTCGCTCACGGCTTCTAGTTGACTGGACGTAAAAATCATGAGCATATTTTTTCTGTCAGACGCGGGTGCAGTAAAAAGCGTATATTACGGTAAACTTTGGAGCCTTCCATGTCGTTTAAGAAACATCCGATTATTACTTCTCACGCTATGCAGTTCCAGTTCGATAAGCGTAGGATAGATGACGTCATCAAATTCGAATATTCTCTTTATACCGGTAATGATAATTTTACCCGTATGGAAACAACTGAATGTGATACCTTTTCGTTTAAGAATCGCTGCGGGGAATAGATCGGGTTCGTAGACGGCTTGTCTTTCCATTACTAGTGTCTGTAAATCTAGTCCGGAGCTCAGTGTATGATAGGCGGATGCTGTCAGTATCTTGACGTCAGTGAATTGTACTGGATAACCTAATTTTTGCAAGCAGCGAGCGTATCTCCTTAATCGTTTTCTACCTTCTTTGAAACAGCGGGCTTTACCGTTACAGTTAATGACGCCGTTAGGAAAAACCAGGCAATTTCCGCCTATTTTCTTGTGTTGCCACAACAGTCCCGTGAATCTATCGGAATGATATTTCACGTTACCTAATTGCCTGCATAACTGGCTTAAATCGAAGGAATAACGTAGCTTAGCGCTACACACAACGTTCGTTATAATCATGTTATCTCTTTCGAATCCGTTGTTAAACTGATATAGAAGAGATGTAAAACCCAGATATTTATACAAGACGGAGAGCCTGCAGTTTGTTAGTTATATTTATTAATACGTAAATGACAATATATAATTTGACATACAATTACAGTAAAATGTACAAAAAAATACAAGTATACAAAAGTTGATAGTATAATATTCAATACATACACGCATACATATATATATAAACCAAAATGAGCCTACTTCGGACAACACTCCGAACATTCCGATACGTTATGATTGTCCATCGTATAGCAGTTGATCACATCTCGAAGTTCGGGTACGAAACTGTCGATCGTACGAAGTCCGTTTCTCAGTTCTCTATACTGTTCGAGCGATAGCGAAACGCCTTTTCTGGTGGCGCAAATCTCCTCCGCCCCTTCTGGTAGCCAAAATTTTCGAATATCCACGCAGTTGAATCCGCTCTGCGCGGTAACGTACCAGTTTCCGCCGAGGTGATGTCGATAGAACGTGTCTTCTCCCAATTCCATTCCCCCGACAATCGTATCGAGGTGCGGTAGAAAAACGTATAATTCGTTACATCTCTGTAACGTTAACGCGATCCCGTCTTTGGTCGGAATTTTTCCGGCTAACATCTTTCTCACGTGAATGTATGTGGTTCCATTAAACACGCTGTCAAACAGAAACAACCCTTTTCCGACGTCCTGTAAATAACGAGCTTTATGATTTTCATTCAGAACCCTGTGGGGCGCGTCAGTCAGTTGAATTCCGGTAGACATGATGTTTCTCCTTCGACGACTTAGAGCGGAATGAGGCATTCCGAGGGTTTAAGCTAGATATAAAAATGATTACTCTCATTGATTGGTCCGAAGAATTACGTCGTTTGCTAATTATAGACGGTGACGCTAGTGTTGCTATGCGTTGTTGAGAATATCGATATCCTTTGCTATATATCGAAGTGACAGGTTCGCGTTTCGTTTTCGCGCTTTTCGCAACCGATCATTTTCAGAAACGCGCAAGAATGTGACCACTGCCGATGCTCCTGATATGGATCATCACGCTGTTCGCAAGCGTATAAAGATAGTTTGCAGCAAAAACAAGTGACTTTGTCGTATTGTCCCGTGTAGAAAAATCCATTTCTCGCCAATGCGAACGGCTCTGGTTTAATTTGCTTTGGCGAAACTTAAGCGTTTCCAGTCGGTCGTCATAGAGCTTCATGTCTCTTCGATTCCAGTCGCTCGCGTCGACACGTCCATACCTTCAGATAGCTAGACGTATAATGACTTTTCCGATCCAATACATTGGTCATTTATAATACTGTACAGTATGACATAATTTTTTTAAAGTTACATAGCCTTCAAATCGCATAATAACATAAGAAAATGGTTTTCTGCGAAGAGATCTTTACATCCCAGAGTATGTTCTATTCCCTTAACATTTTTCCATAGAAAAATACGCCTGATGACCTCATTATCGGTAGCGACATATTTCATCCAATCCTCCATTATGAGCGCTTCGACGTTAATTTTAACGCCATATTTCTCGAGTAAACGTATTAAAAACGTTTTAAATTGTCCGAAAGTGGACTTTTAGCTTAACCACCGTTTAATAATTTGGTCTTCATCGTTGGTTTTCTACACGTTTCGTATAACGCCATTTTGTACATCTCGTATCCGAGAATATGTTTCAAAGATATAAACGGTTTTTCTACTAGGAAATGGTATATATCGTCGTATACGTGGGCCGGCAAAACGTCCATGTTTCGCGTTTTAGCGCGGAATGGCTGTTAACTCGTGACCTCAAAAGTCACGTGACCTCGTTTAAAGGAGCGGTAGGGGCTGCAGCCCGATTTCATTGTTTCAGTCGCGTTTTTGCGGTTAATGACGTAGTTGATTAATTTCAGAAACAAAAGATGTAAAAAAATTTGGTTTTTAAAATTAAAGGGGGGGTATTAATTGTTTAGGGAGACAATTAAAAATAAATATTGGGTTTTTACGTGACCTCGTTAAAGGGTTGAGGACGGGGATTATGTCATACCCTAAACAATAGGCCATTGTCCTAATTAATGACGTCATAGCGTGCTTTTAGCTATCCAAGCTATCCAAGTCGAAAAGTCGTTTTCTTTAGGATTGTCTTTTATACACTACTGTTGTTTTCCATACTTATGATCCGATGGTTGTTTTGCATAATCGTGATCTGATTGCTGTCTTGCATATCCAATTGATGTCTTGCATAATCATGATCTAGTGGTCGTTCAGTTGATGACCCCCCAGAGTTGGGCACTGAAGGTGACTTTTGACTGCTAAAGTCATTATCTGATGTAATTAGTGGAGTGCTAACATCTTGAATAGTATTTTCTCTCACGTTTTCTCGCATTTTTCCTCCATGCTCGTGCTTTCTCTTCACATGTTTCAGTAGAAATTCTTTTCTTCTAATTTTTTTTTCACACAGTTTGCAATTAAAAAATGTACTGTGTGATAACACATGTCTGTGATAATCGTTTTTGCATGTATATACGTTAGAACAAATATGGCATTGATATTCACTTTTTAAAACTTTAATCTCGTTATTTTCTTCAATGTCCAATTATCGTTTCAAAATTTTTAATTCCTGTTGTAATTCTAAACTATCACTAGGATATGTTTCAATCAGTGAATCTTTTAAGTCCGACATGGTTGTTTACACCCTCTAGACTGAAGAGAAGTGGTCCGTGAGGTTTATATACCACACAAAATTGCGCCAAATTTTGAAAAAAAGGACATGGCACATGCTGTGTTGTAAATTACATATCATACACTATCCACTTCGGTTTCTGTATAGGTCTAGATCTTTGTTTTGTCGTCGGTTTTTCAGTATTTGGTGTTGTTCTCGTCTTTCTTTTTGAACGTTTTTTTATATTTAGAACAGTGTTTACAAAATATTTATCCATGTTTGTTTCGTCTATATTCCCACCATTTTGATTTGAATATTCACTTGGTGCATGAGCATGTTCTTTACTGATTTTAGATAATAAATATTCATATTTTGATTTGGGTACTAATACTAATTCTTGAGCCATGACTCGCAAGGCTTTACTAACAAGATAAAATGCTTAAAATATTTGAAAACTTGTTCATTTGCATGAATAAGATATCGCAAAAAGTATTTTTCTTTTTCTAGTTTCTCACTCATATTTCTCCTTTTCGGGTCGGAACAAAATCGTAGTTAGGTGGGGTAATATGTCTGTTCGTAGTTTATATAGGTGCTCTGAATGTGGGCTCACATCTACTAATAAGTATCTATATTTTTTTCTTGTTGCTTTTTTATATGCATCCATAAAATACCTTATTTCACCCGGAAACATTTGTCTGGCTAACGTTTGAATTTGTAGTTGATCTCTTTCATTATTAAACAATATAAAGTAGTGACTATTCAAACTGATAGTACGAAAGTATTTTCCGCCCATAAATAAGTTTTGTTCTACAAAAAATACTGAAAAGTCGTGGTGATGGCTGTATATTGTAAATAAGTTTACAATATCCAAGTTTTCTGAAGCCTTTTGCGCTAAATCGTCATACACTAAAATTTTAAATCCTGGTTCCATAGACCACATATCCATATCTTCTTTGTTGGGGAGACCTTCATGAAATTCTATATTGTTCACTTGAGCTTTCATGGCATTATACATTGGTTGATATGTAGAGTAACAATCTACAAATTTCTTTGGGACTTTTGCAAACATAGCCTGTGCATTTTTGAACAGTTCAAAAAGAAATGTTGACTTCCCTCTTCCATTTGCTCCTGCTATTATACAAGTAGCAGGACATTCAAATTAAATGACAGTTTCAGACATGGTGTTTCCTCGCAGAAAGCTAATGGGTTAATGATATAAAAGTAACAAAAGTATATATTAATAAACATTTATTTGGATAGCATTCAATGAATAAGACAACATTTAATTAGATTTTCCCATAACAAAAATGAAAACAACAATGACAATATTTACAGATGTTTAACAAAAGCTTTGCATATTTGATTTTTTTAATGAGGTTGTATGCACTCTGAAATTAAAGTACTAACTAGATTTCATTCGTTGATACGAATGATAGGAATTTCTGCTAACATTGAAAAATATAAAAATTAATACCGTTAGAAAGAATATATATTAAATTCCCTACCTTTTACTTTTTTTCGTATGGACTTCTCATGCATGAACTTTGGGAAATAAGCCATATGGCAAAAATAAATAACTCTTTATTTTGATATCGCTTTCTTAGAAATTGACCAATTTTAGTATTCTAGGTACCAAAATAAATGGCCTGAAAATCCCGACAATTCCATTGTAGCATATCTGGGTCTAGTTTTATAGGTATTCAAAATATAAGAAATTAAACTTAAACCTCTTAATTCTGCATATCAGCATTCTTTTTTTATTTTCGTGTACAGTCGCGGGAATAAAATAGTAAATGCTACCATGCAATAGAATCGTCGACGCGTGTAGCCTCGTGAGCTAAATTCCAATAACGCTTGTATATACGATCGAGACGACTGTATTACACAAAGTTACTCCATTTTGCGCCTTTAGCCAACGGATAAATTAGCTTGCAGCGTCTTGAACGGATGACATGTGTTGATTTTTTTGTTTCAAACGTCTGCACTAATACACGCTCATGGTATCTCAAGCTGGCAATTAAATTACATTGTACTATAACATATATTTTCACATAGGTTATCATTTATCATAAATTTGGAATATAGCTTGTACAACATTTATCGTTTGATGGAACAATAAAGTCGGGAAATTGCAATGTTTCAACAACGGTCTAAATGACATGTGTCAAAACGCTCAAAGGATTATGGGTAACGCAATGCTGCAACTGATATATATATAAGTTACGTAAATAAAATGATTTAAAATTTGGGACGATGTCACTTAATGCAGTTATAGTACTGCCACACTGCAGTATCACGCCGTAGACATGTGGCATGATACCACACCCAGTCATGTTATCCTGATACCGAGCCAACCAGACCTGCAACTGCCCTTATATGCTGAGCGTCAAGCAAGGGAGCTATAACAGTACCATTTTTTACGACTTTGGTATCGAACCCACGACCTCCCGCTAAAAGACTTGCAACTACCCTAAACGACATTGTCAGGGGGTACATTTTTTAGTAGTAATATCAATATGATATAAGTAAAAAGGTTTTTTTTGCAATTTATATGACTAATACATATCTGTAAACTTACATTTTCCGAAAATGCTTCAATTAAGGTGAAAGCGAAAGTAGGATATTTTATGAAAATTCTTACAATTGGCTTTAAATTCGTATTTTTTATGTAACTTCCTTATTTTTTTTATCAATTTCAAAACTCTAGGTGCCAAAATAATCGTCTTAAAATTCTCTACATCTCACTTGCTTAATGTGTTGACTTATTTCTTATGAGTTTTAAGATATAAGCCGTGAAACTCTTACATAACGGCAAAATCGCTGAAATTCTACATGTTTAAATTCTTATTTTTGATGTAACTTCCTTACATTTTGATCAATTTCAAAATTTTAGGTACAAAAATAATTGTCTTTAAATTCTCTACATTTCACACGCTTTATCTATAGGAATATTTTTAATAATTTTTGAGATACAAGCTCTTAAACCTCCTGAAAAATGAAAAAATCACCAAAGCTATATGCACGAATTTCGTTATTTCGCCATTTTTCCATGAATCTTAGATCAATCATTAAACTTTAAGCATCAAAATAACGGCCAAACATTGATCTACAAATAATATTCATCATCATATTTTCAAAAATCAAAGGTTTTCGAGATATAAACTGTTAAATACTGGAGGTTACCAAATTTCATTTTTCCGCCATAACTCAAACGATTCAACCCCGATCATCAAAAACTAAATATCATCTGAAAGGTCTAAACACTACAAATTATACGCATAGTGTCTCGATAGAGATATTTAAGGCCGAAGAAAAAGCCGATAATTGATATGTGACATTGACCTTTGGGGTTTTCCGAAAACGGAAGTGACATGGCTCCATAGAATCTAATACTGCATCTTCAGCCAAAATTTCAAGCAAATCATACAAAAAATAAAGCCTACAGTGCCTAAAAACCGTTAAGTTTTAATAAAAAAATTTTAATAGCATTATGACGTCATGTGACGTCATATGGCGTTTATCTTTTTAGAATGTAAAGAAAACATAGAGACTAATATTCAGTCCAAATATCAGCTTTCTAGCTTTTCTGGAAGCGATTTTATACGCATTTGAAATTCGACGTCATTAGTTCGAATCTTGGATTCGCCATAAAACTAGAGCCTAACATACACTTTCTGTGAAATTTTTGATGAAAATCGGTCCAGAAATAAAGGCTGTAGACCGCGTACAAACTTTTTCACCTGACGTCAAATCTGACGTTATATGACTTCGTATGAATATAAAATTCATTGAATCCGAAAGCTCATGGTTTGAAATAAATGCCATAAAATTTTTATTGTTCTTAGTCAATGGCAACACCTCGAAATCAACACAAATATAAGAGGAAGAAAAAAAGAATAAGAAGAAGAAGAAGAAGAATAAAAAAAAAACAGTACAAACCCAATAGGACTTTCTGCCAGTAGGCAGAAAGTCCTAATAAGAACTAGATTTCGTTTGCACGGCAAACGATAGGACTTTCTGCAAACCGCTTAAAACTCAATCAAACTGAAAATTATTAATACGGAAAACGCAGAAAATATTAGGTATCTAGAGTATAACCTATACATTATTTGAAAATTTTCAAAAAAATTCAAATTTAATTTTTACAAACTTTTTGATCCGACGTCTATTCTGAAGTCATATGGTTGTGAATATAATTGCATATGAAAATTCAGCATATTTAATAGATGCCCTAAATTTTTTGTAGTTCTGGACCATTGGGATCACACTGAATTTTTTTGCACGAGAAATGAAAACAAATAATAACCCCATGATGTCAAATGACGCCCGGCCTATGAAAATCTGAAGAAAACCTTTAAAATTACAATATGTGTGAATTTCAGCTTTTTATCTCATATGGAGTACTCAATCTGATTAAAGTCATCTCTTATATAAACGCTACGCTACATAAGATTGTAGGAAGATCGTGTACTTTAGTCAGGTTTGTACAAAATTTAATTTCGAGGTCACATTTTTTTAAAACTTGGTTTCACCACAGAACCTCGGTCTTTTCAATATTTTGGAAACGAAAGTAAGGATGCACAACAAAATCCTAACTTATACTTTCTGTGAATTTACTGAAAATCCATTCAAAAATAAATTCTGCAGAGCGCGTACAAACGTTTTAACTGACGATGTCATATGATATACTAGTTGTCTTTAACTACGTAATATACCCAGTCAGCAGAAGTTATCGGGCCAATATAGCACTGATATCGGCACAAAATGCTTTGATACAGGAGAAGCCAGACTCCAGGCAGAGCATAGATAAGCACTTGTATACATAGTATATTATATATGATAGCAATCAATAAGTAAATAAAGTCATTTTTTAAAGTGGATAGAGAATCAGTTATGGTTATTTTGCACAGCAGTATAAAAGTGTAATCACAGTTCTTAGACATTGCACTTCTCCTAGTCGCCATCTGTTTACATTTTATGTTTCAAGAAATTACCATGTATAATATTCAAGTTAATGTCGAGACAAGAAAAAAAAGCTATTTAACAAAGAGGGATAACTAAACAAGAGGGCCATGATGGCCCTGAATCGCTTACCTGATTATAAATGAGCAACATATGTTGTATTTTTCATATTGACCTACATTTTGGCCCCACATGACCCACTTTTGAACTTGTCCAAGATTTTATGGAAACAGATATTCTGACCAAGTATCATGAAGATATGGCAAAAAATGTGGCCTATGGAGTGTAAACAAGGTTTTTTCTAAGATTTGACCTCATGACCTACTTTTTGACCCCACATGCCAAAATTAGAACTTGTCCAAGATTTTATGGAAAGAAACATTCTGACCAAGTTTCATAAAGTTTGGGCTAAAAATGTGGCCTCTAGAGTGTAACAAGGTTTTTCTAAGATTTGACCTCTGACCTACTTTTTGACCCCCATGACCCAAATTCGAACTTGTCAAGATTTTATGGAGAGAAACATTCTGACAAAGTTTCATGAAGATTGGGCTAAAAATGTGGCCTCTAGAGTGTAAACAAGGTTTTTCTAAGATTTGACCTCGTGACCTACTTTTTGACCCCACATGACCCAAATTCGAACTTGTACAAGATTTTATGGAGACAAACATTCTGACAAAGTTTCATGAAAATATGGCCAAAAATGTGGCCTCTATAGTGTTAACAAGGTTTTTTCTAAGATTTGACCTCATAACCTACTTCTTGACCCCACATGGCCAAAATTCGAACTTGTCCAAGATTTTATGGAGAGAAACATTCTGACCAAGTTTCATGAAGATTGGGCCAAAATGTGGCCTCAAGAGTGTAAACAAGTTTTTTCTAAGATTTGACCTCTGACCTACTTTTTGACCCCTTATGGAGACAAACATTCTGACAAAGTTTCCTGAGGATTAGACTAAAAATTTGGCCTCTAGAGTGTAAACAATGTTTTTCTAAGATTTGACCTCTACCTACTTTTTGACCCCCATGCCATTCGAACTTTCAAGTTTTTATGGAGAGAAACATTCTGACCAAGTTTCATGAAGATTGGGCCAAAATGTGGCCTCTAGAGTGTAAACAAGTTTTTTCTAAGATTTGACCTCGTGACCTACTTTTTGACCCCTCATGACCCATTTTCGAACTTTTCAAGATTTTATTAAGACAAACATTCTGACCAAGTTTCATGAAGATTGGCCTAAAAATATGGCCTCTAGAGTGTTAACAAGCCAAATTGTTGACGACGCACGACGGACGACGGACAAAGGGCCATCACAAAAGCTCACCCTTGAGCACGTTGTGCTCAGGTGAGCTTAAAATGGGACCAGGTAGAGTTACATTTCTTGGACACTGCACTTTTCCTAGTTGCCATCAGATTCTGGTTACATTTTAAATTTCAAGTCAATACATTGTATAATATTTGAGCAATGTTCCGGACAAAAAAACAAAATTAACCAAAGGGAGATAATGCAAAAATGAAACCAGGGCAATAATTCTGCGATCCTTGAGACAACTCAAGTAAAATTTATGACATGCACCTACCCACCTGATTATCAATTCACACACAACATTTGAACCGAGTTGGTTAAGAAATGTAGTTCGCATCACAAGATATTTAAAGTCAAATCAGGGGCAATAACTCCGTAATCCTCGTGGGAACGAAGTGAATTTTGCGTCTTGTACATCTACTGCTAATGAAGAACATTTTTTGCAAAGTATTAGATGAATCAGACTGAAATTGAAATTGAAAGAGGAATTCACTGGACAAGACATTTCAAGTTGATTCAGAGGCAATAACATCGTAATCCTTGTGGGAATGAAGTGAAATTTGCGTCTTGCACATTTAGTTCTTCTATCAGGGGTAAAGATAAGCTGCGTATTTGCGTAATTACACATATAAAATAGATAAAAACCCAATTCTTTTAAAATTCTAGCGTATCAAAAAGCAATTAAAATTAGATTACTCAAATATCCAAAATATTAAAGCGTACTGGTACGCAACATTTTGAAACCGAGTGATGTTTACAAATACTCGTATGACTGGTTACTTGCGAATCCGCAAAATAGTCTTCAAACGATTTCCGGTAATTTCCTACTTTGGGTTCCATTCAAGTAAAACATAAATCCAGTCTGTCTTATTTTTTCATCTGACGCTTTTCTATTTGTTTGCTCTTTTCTATTTGTTTGCTTCAAATATGGTTACATAAGGCAGGAAGAAACGGGTAAACGTTTAAAAACACACTGAGTAGATACCTAGCACTGCAAACCAAACATCAGGCATTTGTGTCACAATAATTGACGATCTGGAAGTTGAGATAGAGTCGATAGCATCCAATTCCATGTTAACCAGTAAATAATTTGTTTTAATTCAATATTTAAAAGTGCTAAATCTTTGGATCAGGAAGATCAAATATGATTGAATGTTGTTTTTTTTATTTAATTGTTGATGAGCTAATGATAAATCCTGCATATGATAATTGTTAAATTGACATTGTTGCATACAAGGACAGCAGGCGCATATACTAGTAGGAACATGTACTGTTATTTCAATTCCAAAATTAAGTTGATGAAAAAAAAGCAATTGACTTAATTTTGATGGAGTAACCATATTTTCATTACTCAATTAAAATTGTGAAACCCCAATTCCTTGAAAAATTGATGAGTAAATACCCAATTGACCTCAAACCTTATCTGTAGCCCTGTTCTGATAAATATTTATGCCAAGTATCAGGTGAAATGGCTGAAAGTACCGGACAAGATTTTGCTTAAATACTGCATGACCGACTGACCAACCAACCGACTGACCAACCAACCGACCAACAGGGTGATTCTCTTCCATTTGTGCTGGTATACAGGGGTTTTCATTTCAAAACAAATATAAATCAATAAAAACCTAGTATCATATTAATTAATATAAAATCTTAAGGTTTTTAGAACAGGGTTGCTTGCAAAACTGTTCTAAAGAAGCACACATTTTGGATTTGACAACAGTTTGGGGCTATATTAAGAAATTTTTTATTTATAGATTTCCCTCTTTTTTACTACACAGAGAAAAAAGTCCAAAATTTATTTTCTCTCTTAACACTCAATGGAAAGTTTATTTTGCAATTTATATGACTAATACATATCTGTAAACTTACATTTTCCGAAAATGCTTCTATTAAGGTGAAAGCGAAATTAGGATATTTTCTCAAAATTCCTACAATTGGGTTTAAATTCGTATTTTTGATGTAACTTCCTTATACTTTAATCAATTTTAAAAGTCTAGGTACCAAAATAATCGTCTTAAAATTCTTTCCATCTCATTCGCTAAATGTGTGCAGCTATTTCCAATGATTCTTAAGATATAAAACCATAAACTCTTACATACCGGCAAAATCGCTGAAATTCTACATGTTTAAATTCTTATTTTTGATGTAACTTCCTTATACTTTGATCAATTTCAAAACTTTAGGTAAGGTACCAAAATAATTGTCTGAAAATTCTCTACATTTCACATGCTTTATGGACGGAAAACTTTTAATACTTTTTGAGATACAAGCTCTTAAACCTCCTGAAAAAAGAAAAAAATCAGCAAAGCTATATGCACGAATTTCATTTTTTCCCCCATTACTCCATGAATCTTAGATCAATCATTAAAATTTAAGCATCAAAATAACGGCCAAACATTGCTCTACAAATAATATTCATCATCATATTTTCAAAAATCAAAGGCTTTCGAGATATAAACTGTTAAACACACTGAGGGTTACCAAATTTTCGTTTTTCCGCCATAACTCAACCGATTCAACCCCGATCATCAAAAACTAATGCCATCTGAAAGGCCTTTCTAAACACTACAAACTATACGCATAGTGTCTCGATAGAATATTTACCGTTTTTGAGATATTTAAGGCGGAAGAAAAACCCGATAATTGATATATGACCTTGACCTTTGGGATTTTCCGGAAACGAAAGAGACATGGCTCCAAAAAATCTAATACTGCATCTTCAGACAAAATTTCAAGCAAATCATACAAAAAATAAAGTCTACAGGGCTTAAAAACCGTTAAGTTTTAATACGAAAGTTTTATTAGCATTTTGATGTCATGTGACTGAATATGGCGTGCATCTTTTCAGAATGTAAAGAAGACCTAGAGACAATTATTCAGTCCAAATATCAACTTTCTAGCTCTTCTGGAAGCGATTTTATACGCATTTGAAATTTGACGTCATTAGTTCGAATCTTGGATTCGCCATAAAACCTTTGCCTTTTCGAATTTGGAACAAGGGACACCGAAAGGCAAAATAAGAGCCTAACATACACATTCTGTGAAATTTTGATGAAAATCGGTCCAGAAATAATGGCTGTAGACCGCGTACAAACTTTTTCACATGACGTCGAATCTGACGTTATATGACGTCATATTAATATGAAATTCATTGCAACCAAAAGCTCATAGTTTGAAATATATGCCATAAAATGTTCATTGTTCTGAGTCAATGGCAACACCTCGAAATTAACACAAATATAAGAGGAAGAAAAAAAGAATAATAACTAGATGTCATTCGTCTAAACGAATGATAGGACTTTCAGCAACCTGTGTTAATGCAAAAAGCAGGAGATAGAAGTTTCATGTAATAACTCACCTCTGGTAGTATTTCATGTTCATGCTGAACAATTGACATTATATTCCGCGAAAAATAAGCGTTTAGTTACGAAGAAAAAAAAAGTAGCAGTAGTAGTAGTATGCTTATGACGTCATATGACGTCACGACTCAAAATATATTAAGAAATTATGCAGAACTGCAAACTGTGTAAGTTTCAACTTTCTATCTCATCCCGAAGTTCTTTAACCCTAAAATGAAATTTTTGGTCCTATGTTCGAATCTTACTTCAGCCACAATACTTCGGTTTTTCGGAATTAAGGTTAGCTGACAAAATATTCACACCTTAGTTTCAAGATGTACCATCTGTAAAAATTTGAAGAAAATCTGATCATAAATGACGGCTGTAGAGCGCGAACACCATTTTTCACTATTTTAAGCTCTGACGTCACGTGATGTCATAGGGTGCTGAAAAAGCTGTTGCTCAAAAGCGCATACTTTACTGCAATAACTCTGAAATTTTCATTATTCTGAACAACTGGCATCATGTCGAAATCATTGCCCCAAATTAAAATGTAACTGCAGACTGTGTAAGTTTCAACTTTCTATCTCACCCTGAAGCTCTTTAATCCTAAAATGAAATTTTCGGTCCTATGTTCGAATCTTATTTAAGCCACAGAACTTCGGTCTTTCGGAATTTCGGTTAGCTGACAGGATATGCACACCTTAGATTCAAGGTGTACCATCTGTGAAAATTTGAAAAATCCGACCATAAATGACGGCTGTAATACGTAAAATTAAGCGTTTAGTTAGGAAGAAGAAAAGAATAGAGCACGAACACCATTTTTCACTATTTTTAGCTGTGACGTCATGTGACGTCATAGGGTGCTGACAAACATTGAAATCAAAATTATCTCACGGGACTAATAACCCATAAAAATTTCATCGTCCTAGGACTATTGCAACATATTAAATTAAGCGTTTAGTTAGGAAGAAGAAAAGAATAATAATAATAAAAAAATGACGTCACGTGACGTCATATGACGTTTATTTTCACATAATTGTTAAGACACCCAGAGACCTACTAACTGACAAAATTTCAACTTTCTATCTCAAATAGCACAGTTTTTATAAGCATTTAAAAATTGACGTCCTTGGTTCGAATCTTGGATCCGCCATAGGTGCTTGGACTTTTCGAATTTTTTAAAAAAACGGACACCGGTATACACAATAAGAACGTAACATACACATTCTGTGAAGATTTGATGAAAATCGGCCCATTAATAATGGCTCTGGACCGTATACAAACTTTCGTAGTCAATTTCAAATGTGACGTCATATGACGTCAAAGTCTTCTGAAAATCATTGAAATCTAAATTTCAGCGTCTGAATCATTTGTCATTAAATTTTCATTGCCCTTCGAAAATTTAACATATAGAAATAATCTTGTTAGAATTAGAAATTCATTATCATATAATGACGTCACTTGACGTCATATGACATTTATTTTCACAAAATGTTTAAGACTCCTAGAGTCCTATATACTGACCCAATATCATCTTTCTATCTCAAATAGGACCGATTTTATAAGAATTTGAAAACTTACGACCTTGGTTCGAATCTTGGAATCGCTATAGAACCTTGGACTTTTCGAATTTTGAGAAACGGACACCGCGATGCACAACTAGAACTTAATATACACAATCTGTGAAAATTTGATGAAAATCGGTTCACAAACAATGGCTGTAGACCGCGTACAAACTTTTGTAGCATATTTCAAATGTGACGTCATATGACGTCATAGGCATATGAAAATCATAGAAATCAAAATATCAGCATTTGAAGCATGTGTCATTAAATTTCATTGCCCTTCGACAATTTCAACATATAGAAATATTCTTGTTAATATTAGAAAAACATTATCATATAATGACGTCACGTTACGTCGTATGACATTTATTTTCACAAAAGGTTTAAAACTTCTAGGGACCTATATACTGACTAAATATCAACTTTCTATCTTAAACAGGACATATTTTATAAGCATTTAAAAATTTACGACCTTGGTTCGAATCTTGGATTCGCTATAGAACAATGGACTTTTCGAATTTTGAAAAACGGACACCGGGATGCACAACTAGAACTTAATATACACAATCTGTGAAAATTTGATGAAAATCGGTTCACCAACAATGGCTGTAGACCGCGTACAAACTTTTGTAGCATATTTCAAATGTGACGTCATATGACGTCATAGGCATATGAAAATCATAGAAATCAAAATTTCCTCACGTGACTATTAAGTCATAAAAATTTCATCGTCCTAGGAGTATTGCAACATTGAAAAATAAGCGTTTAGTTAGGAAGAAAAAAAATGGACTTACTAAAAAATCACTAACCTATACTTAATTAACACTGACTAACTTAGAGTTTGCCCCGCCCTATTACTACGTTATGCTGCTATATTAGAAGATGGCGCCATATAAGTGTTACGTCAGCGTGTTGTTAAAGTATTCACACACGTGCACCTGCTTTCTAAATATGGATGTAACACATACATTTCGCGCATTTTTTTACCGTCGGCTCATTTCTTTTTCAGATTTCAATCAATTTATGTGATGGCTGTTTTTTTAATTTATTTATCTTGTTTGAATTAGTTGAGAAATCAGAAAATATCAACTGATTGACATTAAGGTAAGAACGAAATATGTAAAAAATAATCGTTTAAAAAAGTCGGTGTCAGCGGAAGATATCAAGGCTAGGAATACCCCGGAAATACCAAATCAAACGAGATAACACATGATCTGTAAGTTGTTTAAAAACGTTATATCAATTATTCAATTCTTGTATTTACCAAATTCGTAAACATAGGTACTGTTATAGCTCCCTTGTTAGGCGCTCAGCTTCATAAGGGTAGTTCTAGGACTGATGGCCCGGTGTCCGGATAATGTGACTGGGTGTGGTATCATGCCAACTGTCTACGACGTGATACTGTGCAGTGTGACAACACTACATTTGTCTCAAGTAGACATTGTCTCCAAAAGACTTAAATACTGTCGGAGGGACGTTAAACCTAATAAACTTTACTTGTATTTTAGTATTTAATTTAGCATTTTTTCTTTCCTCAGGAGTCCCTTTGCAAAAAATATTTCCGAAACTCCTCATTCTTATGTAAATGTTTATCTATAAACATGATTATTTAAGCAACTTTAATAAATGTTTACAAAAGACGTCAACATGCGCCAGTGTGCACACCTCGTGTGTAGGGATCGGTGTAGTAAACACTGCTATATATGATATCTGTTTGTTTGTTGGGTTTAACGTCCCACCGACAGTAATTCAGCCAGTCACGATGTCTACTTCATGCGGGTATAGGACTACCACACTGCAGTATCACGCCGTAGACATGTGGCATGATACCACACCCAGTCACATCATCCTGATACCGCGCTAACCAGTCCTGCAAATACTCTTATATGCTGAGCGCCAAGCAAGGGAGCTATAACAGTACTATTTTTTACGACTTTGGTATGTCGGGTCGGGGATCGAACCCACGACTTCCGCTCCCGAGGCGGACGCTCTAACCACTCGGCCACCGGAAAGGGTACGCTTGTTTAGCTAGTAATATCAATATGATATAAGTAAAAAAGTTTTTTGCAATTTATATGACTAATACATAGCTGTAAACTTACATCTTTTCCGAAAATGCTTCAATTAACGTGAAAGCGAAAGTAGGATATTTCTCGAAAATTCTTACACTTGGGTTTATATTCGTATTTTTGATGTAACTTCCTTATACTTTAATCAATTTTAAAACACTAGGTACCAAAATAATCGTCTTAAAATTCTCTACATCTCACTTGCTTAAGGTGTGGACTTATTTCTAATGAGCTTTGAGATATTAGCCGTAGAACTTTGACAACACGGCAGAATCGCTGAAATTCTACATGTTTAAATTCTTATTTTTGATGTAACTCCCTTATACTTGGGTCAATTTCAAAACCTTAGGTACCAAAATAATTGTCCTAAAATTCTCTACATTTCACACGCTTTATCTATAGGAATATTTTTAATATTTTTTGAGATACAAGCTCATAAACCTCCTGAAAAAATCACCAACGCTATATGCACGAATTTCGTTTTTTCCCCATTTCTCCATGAATCTTAGGTCAATCATTAAACTTTAAGCATCAAAAGAACGGCCAAACATTGCTTTACAAATAATATTCATCATCATATTTTCAAAAATCAAAGGTTTTCGAGATACAAACAGTTAAACACACTGGGGGTTACAAAATTTTCATTTTTCCTCCATAATTCAACCGATTCAACCCCGATCATCAAAAACTAAATATCATCTGAAATGTCTTTCTAAGCACTACAAATTATACGCCTAGTGTCTCGATAGAATATTTACCGTTTTTGAGATATTTAAGGCGGAAGAAAAACCCGATAATTGATATATGACCTTGACCTTTGGGATTTTCCGGAAACGGAAGTGACATGGCTCCATAGAATCTCATACTGCATCTTCAGACAAAATTTCAAGCAAATCATACAAAAAATAAAGCCTACAGGGATTAAAAACCGTTAAGTTTTAATACGAAAGTTTTATTAGCATTATGACGTCAGTCATCTTTTTAGAATTTAAACTAATATGCAGTCCAAATCTCAGCTTTCTAGCTTTTCTGGAAGCGATTTTATACGCATTTGAAATTTGACGTCATTAGTTCGAATCTTGGATTCGCCATAAAACATTTGCCTTTTCGAATTTGGAAAAACGGACACCGGGATGCACAACTAGAGCCTAACATACACATTCTGTGAAATTTTGATGAAAATCGGTTCATAAACAATGGCTGTAGACCGCGTACAAACTTTTGTAGCATATTTCAAATGTGACGTCATATGACGTCATAGGCATATGAAAATCATAGAAATCAAAATTTCCTCACGTGACTATTAAGTCATAAAAATTTCATCGTCCTAGGAGTATTGCAACATTGAAAAATAAGCGTTTAGTTAGGAAGAAAAAAAACGGACTTACTAAAAAAAACACTAACCTATACTTAATTAACACTGACTAACTTAGAGTTTGCCCCGCCCTATTACTACGTTATGCTGCTATATTAGAAGATGGCGCCATATAAGTGTTACGTCAGCGTGTTGTTAAAGTATTCACACACGTGCACCTGCTTTCTAAATATGGATGTAACACATACATTTCGCGCATTTTTTTACCGTCGGCTCATTTCTTTTTCAGATTTCAATCAATTTATGTGATGGCTGTTTTTTTAATTTATTTATCTTGTTTGAATTAGTTGAGAAATCAGAAAATATCAACTGATTGACATTAAGGTAAGAACGAAATATGTAAAAAATAATCGTTTAAAAAAGTCGGTGTCAGCGGAAGATATCAAGGCTAGGAATACCCCGGAAATACCAAATCAAACGAGATAACACATGATCTGTAAGTTGTTTAAAAACGTTATATCAATTATTCAATTCTTGTATTTACCAAATTCGTAAACATAGGTACTGTTATAGCTCCCTTGTTAGGCGCTCAGCTTCATAAGGGTAGTTCTAGGACTGATGGCCCGGTGTCCGGATAATGTGACTGGGTGTGGTATCATGCCAACTGTCTACGACGTGATACTGTGCAGTGTGACAACACTACATTTGTCTCAAGTAGACATTGTCTCCAAAAGACTTAAATACTGTCGGAGGGACGTTAAACCTAATAAACTTTACTTGTATTTTAGTATTTAATTTAGCATTTTTTCTTTCCTCAGGAGTCCCTTTGCAAAAAATATTTCCGAAACTCCTCATTCTTATGTAAATGTTTATCTATAAACATGATTATTTAAGCAACTTTAATAAATGTTTACAAAAGACGTCAACATGCGCCAGTGTGCACACCTCGTGTGTAGGGATCGGTGTAGTAAACACTGCTATATATGATATCTGTTTGTTTCTTGGGTTTAACGTCCCACCGACAGTAATTCAGCCAGTCACGATGTCTACTTCATGCGGGTATAGGACTACCACACTGCAGTATCACGCCGTAGACATGTGGCATGATACCACACCCAGTCACATCATCCTGATACCGCGCTAACCAGTCCTGCAAATACTCTTATATGCTGAGCGCCAAGCAAGGGAGCTATAACAGTACTATTTTTTACGACTTTGGTATGTCGGGTCGGGAATCGAACCCACGACCTTCCGCTCCCGAGGCGGACGCTCTAACCACTCGGCCACCGGAAAGGGTACGCTTGTTTAGCTAGTAATATCAATATGATATAAGTAAAAAAGTTTTTTGCAATTTATATGACTAATACATAGCTGTAAACTTACATCTTTTCCGAAAATGCTTCAATTAACGTGAAAGCGAAAGTAGGATATTTCTCGAAAATTCTTACACTTGGGTTTATATTCGTATTTTTGATGTAACTTCCTTATACTTTAATCAATTTTAAAACACTAGGTACCAAAATAATCGTCTTAAAATTCTCTACATCTCACTTGCTTAAGGTGTGGACTTATTTCTAATGAGCTTTGAGATATTAGCCGTAGAACTTTGACAACACGGCAGAATCGCTGAAATTCTACATGTTTAAATTCTTATTTTTGATGTAACTCCCTTATACTTGGGTCAATTTCAAAACCTTAGGTACCAAAATAATTGTCCTAAAATTCTCTACATTTCACACGCTTTCTCTATAGGAATATTTTTAATATTTTTTGAGATACAAGCTCATAAACCTCCTGAAAAAATCACCAACGCTATATGCACGAATTTCGTTTTTTCCCCATTTCTCCATGAATCTTAGGTCAATCATTAAACTTTAAGCATCAAAAGAACGGCCAAACATTGCTTTACAAATAAAATTCATCATCATATTTTCAAAAATCAAAGGTTTTCGAGATACAAACAGTTAAACACACTGGGGGTTACAAAATTTTCATTTTTCCTCCATAATTCAACCGATTCAACCCCGATCATCAAAAACTAAATATCATCTGAAATGTCTTTCTAAGCACTACAAATTATACGCCTAGTGTCTCGATAGAATATTTACCGTTTTTGAGATATTTAAGGCGGAAGAAAAACCCGATAATTGATATATGACCTTGACCTTTGGGATTTTCCGGAAACGGAAGTGACATGGCTCCATAGAATCTCATACTGCATCTTCAGACAAAATTTCAAGCAAATCATACAAAAAATAAAGCCTACAGGGATTAAAAACCGTTAAGTTTTAATACGAAAGTTTTATTAGCATTATGACGTCATGTCATCTTTTTAGAATTTAAAGAAGACATAGAGACTAATATGCAGTCCAAATCTCAGCTTTCTAGCTTTTCTGGAAGCGATTTTATACGCATTTGAAATTTGACGTCATTAGTTCGAATCTTGATTCGCCATAAAACATTTGCCTTTTCGAATTTGGAAAAACGGACACCGGGATGCACAACTAGAGCCTAACATACACATTCTGTGAAATTTTGATGAAAATCGGTTCATAAACAATGGCTGTAGACCGCGTACAAACTTTTGTAGCATATTTCAAATGTGACGTCATATGACGTCATAGGCATATGAAAATCATAGAAATCAAAATTTCCTTACGTGACTAAAAAGTCATAAAAATTTCATCGTCCTAGGAGTATTGCAACATAGAAAAATAAGCGTTTAGTAAGGAAGAAAAAAAGAAAAATAATAATAAGAAGAAGAAGAAGAACTAGATGTCATTCGTCAAAACGAATGATAGGACTTTCTGCAACCTGTGTTAATGCAAAAAGCAACAGATAGAAGTTTCATGTAATGACTCACCTCTGGTAGTATTTCATGTTCATGCTGAACAATTGACACTGTATTCCGCGAAAAATAAGCGTTTAGTTACGTAGAAAAAAAAAAGTAGCAGTAGTAGTAGTATGCTTATGACGTCATATGACGTCACGACTCAAAATATATGTAGAAATTATACAGAACCGCAAACTGTGTAAGTTTCAACTTTCTATCTCATCCCGAAGTTCTTTAACCCTAAAATGAAATTTTTGGTCCTATGTTCGAATTTTATTTCAGCCACAATACTTCGGTTTTTCGGAATTAAGGTTAGCTGACAAAATATATTTACACCTTAGTTTCAAGATGTTCCATCTGTAAAAATTTGAAGAAAATCTGATCATAAATGGCGGCTGTAGAGCGCGAACACCATCTTTCACTATTTTTAGCTCTGACGTCACGTGACGTCATAGGGTGCTGAAAATGATGTTGCTCAAAAGCGCATACTTTACTGCAATAACTCTGAAATTTTCATTATTCTGAACAACTGGCATCATGTCGAAATTGTTGCCCCAAATTAAAAATAAGTGGTATGCTTATGACGTCCTCTGACGTCACGATTCAAAATATTTATAGAAATGCTGCAGAACTGCAAACTGTGTAAGTTTCAACTTTCTATCTCATCCTGAAGCTCTTCAATCCTAAAATGAAATTTTTGGTCCTATGTTCGAATATTACTTCAGCCACAGAACTTCGGTTTTTCGGAATTTCGGTAAGCTGGCAGGATATGTACACCTTAGTTTCAAGGTGTACCATCTGTGAAAATTAGAAGAAAATCCGACCATAAATGGCCGCTGTAGAGCGCGAAAACCATTTTTCTCAATATTTTTAGCTCTGACGTCACATGACGTCATAGGGTGCTGAAGATGCTTTTGTTCAAAAGCGCATACTTTACTGTCATAACTCTAAAATTTTCATTATGCTGAACAACTGGCACATGTCGAAATCATTGCCCTAAAATGAAAATTAAGAAGTATGCTTATGACGTCACATGACAACGTTTGACGTTATGACTCAAAATATATTGAGAAGTTCTGCAGAACTGCAAACTGTGTTTGTTTCGACTTTCTATCTCATCCTGAAGCTATTTAATGCTAATATGAAATTTTCGGTCCTATGTTCGAATCTTATTTCAGCCACAGAACTTCAGTCTTTCGGAAATTCGGTTAGCTGACAGGATATGCACACCTTAGTTCCATGATGTACCATCTGTGAAAATTTGAAGCAAATCCGACCATAAATGGCGGCTGTAGAGCTTGAACACCATTTTTCACTATTTTTAGCTCTGACGTCATATGACGAAATAGGGTGCTGAAAATGCTTTTGTTCAAAAGCGCATACTTTACTGTCATAACTCTGAAATTTTCAATATTCTGAACAACTAGCATCATGTCGAAATCATTGCCCTAAAATAAAAATTAAGAAGTATGCTTATGACGTCACATGACGTCATATGACGTCAGGATTCAAAATATATGTAGAAATTCTGCAGAACTGCAAACTGTGTAAGTTTCAACTTTCTATCTCATCCTGAAGCTCTTTAATCCTAAAATGAAATTTTCGGTCCTATGTTCGAATCTTATTTCAGCACAGAAGTTCATTCTTTCGGAATTTCGGTTAGCTGACAGGATATGCACACCTTAGTTTCAAGATGTACCATCTGTGAAAATTTGAAGAAAATCCGACTGTAAATGACGGCTTTAGAGCGCAAACACCATTTTCACTATTTTTAGCTGTGACGTCATGTGACGTCATAGGCTGCTGACAATCATTGAAATCAAAATTTCCTCACGTGACTATAACCCATAAAAATTTCATCGTCCTAGGACTATTGCAACATATTAAAATAAGCGTTTAGCTAGGAAGAAGAAAAGAATAATAATAATAAAAAAATGACATCACGTGACATCATATGACGTTTATTTTCACATAATTGTTAGACACCCAGAGACCTACTAACTGACAAAATTTCAACTTTCTATCTCAAATAGGACAGTTTTTTATCAGCATTTAAAAATTGACGTCCTTGGTTCGAATCTTGGATCCGCCATAGATGCTTGGACTTTTCGAATTTTGAAAAACGGACACCGGTATACACAATAAGAACGTAATATACACATTCTGTGAAAATTTGATAAAA
>CM037787.1:6359424-6409424 GCA_021229015.1 Solen grandis
TCCATCCTCTTTCCATGATTAAACCTTTTTTCCCTATGTTTTCGACTTGGGTAACCAAAAGATATCAGTTTATCTGGGTATGAGTTATATTTATAGTTGTTCCTGATTCCTTTAGCTCTTTGTGGACTGCTAAAGTAGAATTTGACATTTCATCAGCGGTGGATCCAAATTCAAGTTGTCGATTTATTTCACAATGGCTTACAGACAATGCAGGGATTTCTGCTCCTCCACATCCAAATATAAAGGTTGTCGTCTGTATTTCTGTAAGTAATTGTGCTATGACTAGCCAATTCTGGACCTCTTACAGATGTTCCCTTCCTGCCATTTTAGGAAATTATATATAAGCTGTCTGATCTTCCACAACAAACAAGAACGGTGGATTCAAATTCAAGCTGTCGAATTGTTTCACATTGTTTTATATTCAATGCAGGGATTTCTAGTCTTCCACATCCCAATAACAAGTTTGCCGTCTGTATTTCTGTAAGTAAATGTGCTAGGACAAGCCAATTCTGGAACCCTTACCAATTTGTCTCTCTTGCCATCTTTGTTAATTATATATAATATGTTTTATCTTCCACAACAAACAATAATGGTGGATTCAAAGTCAAGTTTTCGAATTGTTTCACTATGTTTCATATACAATGCAGGCATTACTTGTCTTCCACATTCCAATAACAAGTTTGCTGTCTGTAGTTCTGTAAGTAATTGTGCTAGGACAAGTCAAGTCTGGAACTCTTACCGATTTGCCCTTTTTACCATCTCTGTTAATGATATATAAGCTGTCTGATCTTCCACAACAAACAAGGATATGATCATGTTCATCGATATATATTCCTATAGGTCTATTTATTTCTATGTTAGTGTATGAAAACAGGGTACGTTCCTCTGTTACAGAAAAACAATGCACGCAGTCCGTTTTCCAGTCTGAAACAAATAATTTTGTTTTATTTTTGTTGATTCGGATACATCGTGGCCATTTTAGGGATACATTTCCTGTCATAAAAACTTTTGGATTCTTTTCATTTGGAGACAAGACTAGAATCTTAGCATTATCATCTTCACTGTCTGTGTCATGACAGGTTACGTAGATTTCGTCTGAAACCACACACACGCCATAACAGTTGTTATCAAATCTGATTTCATCAAGAACATCGTATGGATCACTCACATTGTATCTCACTAGTTTCTTTTCTTGCGGGAGGGTCACGATAATCTAATCATATTTTACAGGTGTTACTTCCCATGGTTCCGAAGATGTTGGAATAAGTGTCAGTGGTTCGAAATCTTCATCATAAATAAACAATTCTGGTTTCTGGGCATTCGCTATTACAAGTTTTCCATTTTCCAAAAATGATGATCCCATTATCCAACTTTCTGTTTCGATCAGTCTTTTGTAGACTCCAGCTGAAACGTTATACAAGGACCGTTTCCCGCTGGCTACGACAGAGATTTCTTCTGCTTTATGAATAAGCTCTGTCATATCCTTTGCATCTTCATATTTAGGAAATGGCTTTAACATGTCTTTATTCTTCTTAATTTGTAGTAATTCAGTCTTAACCTTATTTACTTTATTACTGATGTTTTGAACCTTCTGTTCAGAGATGAATATCATTTTTTTATCCGGAGAATCTTTCATTTGCTCTAAACTCTCAGCATGCTTTTGAAGCTCGAGTACGTTATCATCTTCTTCGTCCATTTTATCATTCAGTTTTATTTTTTCCTTTTGAAGTCTCATTTTTAATTCCTTTTTTGTGTTGGCTAGTTTTTTCTCAAAGTCTTTAGTCATTTCAGCCAAGTATTCATTGTGTTGCCTTTCCATCTTTGCGATTTCATCAAAACAGTTATCACTCTCTTCTGTTAGGCCTTCAAGCTGCATTGTTTCTTCTTTGATTTTACGCAACGCATTTTTAGTACTTCCGTCTATATTTGCCACTTTTGTGTCCAGATTAGATATCACACAGGACTCGTGTTCTGGGAGAATGCACTCATCACAAAGCAAAACCGTGTGTCTTTCGCAGTAATATAGAATTTCATTTTCGGGATGTCGATTACATTTACAGACTTCTTCTGATGGCTTGTGCATAGGTTTCGGCTTTGTAATATCTGATAATTTTACGTGTTCTGAAACAAGAATTAGTTACTTAATACATGTATATGTACATCGTGCCATAATTTGACGAGGAAAGTATCACACTCATTTTCATAAGGTAATCCTTTGTTATTTCTGAACATGTATAATATATGGAGTATTATACTGTGTCAATCTAATAAAGTAATTACAGTCAGGTAACTATATTTGATACCAAATGAGTACCAGACAACCATGCAGAGTTCCTGTTCAACGTATTATTACTTCATCAAAGGGAAGCGTGAAAGTATCCGATTAATCATGCTTATTTTGTAAAGTCAGTTATATTAATAGAGATAATATTTTAATCTTGAGAAACGCCTCAAACTATCAAATACTTATATTCCATAAAAAATCACATTTAGGTTTTGAGGTCTGCTAAGGGTCTTTTCTAAAAAATTAAAGGCTCATTTTATAATGATTCAATTTTTTATATAAAAGAAAATATAAAATAACATTGACATATTGTAGACCAACACAAAAACTTACGATGTGCATATATCTGTTAAAATAACAGTTAAAATTTGAAAATATTGATTAAATTACGCAATTTAGTATTTTGGAAAGTTGTCAAAATACTCTCATGGTTTACATTTTGCCCCGGCAAACATACCGAAGACAGTCTGTAATCTAAAATAATTCGGATTTTAAAAACCGTCATCGAATCACAACGTGTTTATCTGATACGTCATCAATTTATTCACCCGTGATTCATTAACGAATGATCTTAAGATTTTGTTTATTTTTGAATTGTAGTAACACTCTCGTCAACGAGTATGTACAAAATGTAACAAATCTGTAGCACACGCTTTCTGTCCGAAGACTACACAAGAAAACTTTTTTTAGAAGAATAATGGGCCTTTAAAAACAAATTATTGACGACGGACAACATCGGACGCAGAGCGATCACAATAGCTGACACTGAGCACAGCTAAAAATCCCAAACTCTTTAAATTTCACATTAAATCAAGTTGTACTATTTAAAGTAATATACTTTTTTCTAAATATACATTATTGTTCAATCAGATTGTAATCAGATATTTTGATTGATATAATCTTCTTGCATTTATCAATTTAAAATCAATCGTGTTTCTTACTCCAAAGAATACAATAAGAAAGGAAATTTAAAAAAATATAATGTAGAACTTCATGTACGCCGTTATTCGTATCAACTTTTAAGCCTACTTTTGCAAAAGTGTAAATACCTATTTCGTCCAACGCTTTCTTAACAGTGTCTTCGTGTAGATCTGCGGAAATGGTTATATTTGTATCAAATTCGTCACTGACAACTTTTAATACCTCCTGTAAGTTTTCCAGTAGATCATTGTCATCAACAGAGGCTATCACGTCCGATATGCTTCTGAAGGTCTTGCATTTGAGAACTAAAACAACTGACCCTTTCTTTACATCAACTTTCTTTGTTCTGTATTTCGAGTCAAAGTATCGCGAAGTTCTTCAAAAGCCTCGAAACTTGCAATAGTGGGTCGTGATGATCCGAAGCAGGTGGTTTTTGAAACATTATTCCAATGAGTTCTGTTGCACGACTTGTAACTTCGGGGTCGTTGGATCCAATCTCTAGGTGTATCCCAATTTCAACTAAGAAAAAAAAAACAACATTATCATCATTTACTGGTTTGATGATATAATTACATTATTTACTAAAACGTGTTCATTATCATTAAAAACACCATCTCTATGATTATCAAATGATAGATGAGTTTTCTTTTCTAACAAAATCTAAAAAAAAACAAAATAACATTATAAATCAAAGCCAAAAGTTTAATTCATATCAAAAATATGATTACTTGAATTAACAGTTCATGACTATGTTAAATGTCACTTTTATCATCCGGCTGCACAATGAACATTATAACCAGACGACTTTGACGGTATTGACGGTCACCAATCTCGATTGAACTTTCGTCAAATATAAATAAACATTGTATATTTATTCTATTGTCATTGTCAATTTTTCATTTTCATTTGTGACAAAAAAGTATGAAAATGACCAGAGAAGGTCAGTGTAACACTATTCGCTTGGACTTATAGTCTCTTTACATTTGAGTGTTATATTAGCTGTCTTGTCCAGGGGCCGTATTAATAAAGCTCCTTAGGAATAAATCTCCTTAGGTGTTTTATATATAAGACTAAAGGAAATTCTTAATAACTAAGACAATCTAAGTGATTTTAAGGGAAAAAAATAGAAACTAAGGGAGGTTTTATCCTAAGAAGCTTTATGAATGTTGTCCATTGCATACATTTGTAGTTTTAGTTATGTAAAATTGTCTTGTATTCCTTTAAACATCTCAATTCTACCTAGCCTCACTTTTTATCAATATTTCTCAGCGTTTCTGTTTTGATAAAAAAAAGCTTCGACCCATATTTTATGAATTACCAGTCGAGGGAGCAATTTGAATACGTTTACTAAGCTGACCAATGCAGACGTCCTAGAACGCGAGAAAGAAATTGTCGATGTCCTAGAAAAAGAAAACAAATCGGGAAAATTATAAAGATGGATTTTTTTTTGTTGGTAATCGAAGTAAAGAGGAAGATGTGTGGGTAGGCCAACTGCCCCTAAATCTTAATATTGGTCGATTGAAAGAACCGCAATCGAATGCCTGGGTATAATCGACCACAGGTTCAGTTGAATTGTTTCAATGTATTACATGCACGAACTGATTGTTTATTTGTTTAAACAACAAAATGTGATACGCCATTCACCACTTATTTCTTTTGTTATAAATTTGTTATAAATTAACAGCTAATTATGTGACAGTATTGGCATGTAATTACCGCATTATAGGTAAAACATAATAATAATGGTTTTGTCGATCTGAAGTTATAATAAAAAGAAAATAATCAAAATTTCGTGAAACTGCTAAAGCCTGTGTTTATCTTAAACATAGAGGTCAGAAATGATGTAAGTTGCCTAATATGTTTCGATCGTAAAAATAAATGAGCAGAGATGTACATTACTATTTCCCGACGGAAAGGGACACGCTGGTATAATCATACGTCAAACGTATTTTTCAAATGTTTTCTGAAATTTCGCAGTAACTTCTGTACCTTGCGCTAACGCCATGTATGTGGATTTAACCAATTACATTTCATAAAACGAGATTTTGAGGCAATCCAAAATTTGAGGTTGTAGGTGGTCTGAAAACATACAGGCTAAATATATTTACAACATTCCAAGTATTAATATCTTCTTTCACCAAACGTACAGTCCATTGCCTTTTTTGCCAACAGCTCCTTGTTCTCTGGACATAGTTCATTTTGTAGTTGTCTTATTCGTTCTGAAATGGAAGTTGTTAGTTAAGCTAAAAAAGTATCATATGATAAAAATAATATCGTAAAAATCAAACGCGTATGTTCATATCTTAGTTATACCTTAATGGATACTTGTAAAAGATAGTGTGAGATGTAGTTATTTTATATTTCATTACTCTGCAATAATTGATAAAGATGTATGGTTAATTCACAGTTATTATTTTTAAGTGACCATTTGTTCAAATAATAGAATTATTATCTAACTAATATAATTATACCTTTGTTAAGCCTTTTCTTATATTCAATTTCCTCTGTGGACCATTCATTTTCTATGGCTTCCTTCAGATCATTATTCAGGTCCTCTAAAGTCTTTTTCAGTTCAGCTATCTCCCGAACTGATTTTAAAGAAGCGACTGCGTCATAATTCCCTTCAGTAAGGTCTTGAAGTAACCTTTCAATTATTTCCTTTTCTTTGTTTGGACTACCCTGAGTATCTAAGTCACGGCTTATATTTGAAATAGCCCGATTTGTTTCAGACCATCGAATAGCAAAGTTGTTTGTAGAAATTGCAATTTCGCCTGCATGCGCTAGTTTGTTCCTTTCTTCATAAATGTTCTTTACATCAGCTGTAAGTCCTCGCGTGTTTATATTTCCCTTGAAAAATAAGTTAAATAAGTGATATAAACACGATATTTCCCACTTGTCAACAGGGACATTTTTGATTATATACTCGTTTATCTTGTCCAATACATGTTTTTTTCAGTTTCCGAATGTCTTGATTATGTCCTTGGATATAGAAGTAGACATCGTCAATTCGCTGCGTGTTAGAATGTGGTGTAATACCTCTTTTAGCCTCAAGACGTAACAAACCTCTGAGAGAAACAGCACCGCCTTCAAATGTTAGGCGGAAAAGTTTGATGTAATTTTGTTTCTCAATATCAAGTTTCATTGTTGATGCTCCGTCTATATCATTTAATTCATCCTATTCAGCTCTGCCCTATTAGTATTTCTGTAATAAATAAAACATTTTTTTATTAAATATAGCTTGAAGTTAAAACCAAAAAAATAAAAAAAATATTTTCTCATTGTTGTTATAATTTGTTGGGTTTTATATCGTTACTGTGACAATTTTTCAGTCATATATTGACGTCCAGCTAATAACAGGTGGAAGAAAAACTCGAGTGTAGAGGTTCCCGTATGGAACCACTTTTGAAAGCCAGCTGGAATATGACTTTCAGACTGGAAAGTCCGTTGACGTGACTCGAAGACCTAGCGGCACATGTAGTCAGTGACTAAAACTAGTCAGTCACAGAGACCGGTTTTGTGTTATTCTGTTTATATAACTACGTATTTGTAATACTTTTGGTGTCAGATTTGCGTTACTGCAAATATCACTTGGATACCGTTATGTAAAAAAAAGAAAAAAAAACAGAAAAAAAAACATTTTGGCATAAAATCAAGTATATAATTTCCTTGTATCCTTTAGTGACCTGCACATCTTTAAAAAAAATGTCTTGATGGGCAAAATATCCACTAGTGTCGAATAATTTTCGGTGCATCTGTTTAATCAAGTAAATATGCATTACAATATGGTACATATTTGACAATAGCTGACCTATGTGTTCTATTTTTTATAGTCAATGTGGCAATACATAGTTTGGATAACATGTCTTTAAAAAGCATGAAGCGATTATGGTCATTAAATATGCATAACTGTAATACGCATAACTAGAACAAATAAGTAAAACTAGAACTGCCATTGTCATGGCAAAAATACCCCCACCCCACCCCTCCGCATGCCGCTTTGTCACAGGGATTTTTGGAATGACGCTAATGAGGGATACAGTTCTTTGGCACTGCACTCCTCTTGAAATCTATCCACATATGAAGTTTCATATTGAAATCTTTTATCCATTTTGAGTTATGGTCCAGACAAAAAATGAGTATGAACTAGAACCGCAAGCGGTATCTTGGTTTTCGCTTTTAACCTAATCAACTTGAACACTTTATTTCAACTCAGCCACAATTTTCAATATGAAACAGAACGAAAAGTTTTTTGAAGACCTACTCTCATTTGCAAAGTTTTTTTGTTTTTTTTGCAATGTTAGAACATTCAAACTCTTCTAGCGCAAATATTTTGCCATACCCTGTCTCTTGAAATCCATCACATTATGTGGTGCAGTCAACAAGGAACAAAATGCTGAAAACCGCATTTCAATCACAATTAAACATTTTGAGTTATAAGCAAAAGAGTGATCTAAAGCAAAACGCCCTCTAGCGGCAAAATTAGAAACAAAATTGCAAAAACAGCAAATAGTTCAAACAAGTATATAAGTCGCACTAGTCAAACTTTTTATTCTTATGTATCAGAATTTGAAGCATAAAACCTGATTTACAATTATTCCAAAAAAGGATCAAAATTTGGACTGCCGTTTAATGACCAAATCAAGTCCGATCTTCAAAAACTAAACATTACTGGAAAGAGCTCTTTAAGAACTAAAACTTTTGTTCATATACTCTCAATGAAATATTTTTAGTTTTGGAGCTATTTGTGGCCGAATAAAAACACAATAATCGTAATATGACCTTGACCTTTTCAATTCTTTTTTATTTTTTGAATTGTGAGGCCCTTTCAAACATAACCATACATATCGTGTGAAAATTTCATGAAGAATGAACAGAAAATAAAGTCAGGAGCGACAAAAACATGTTTTTGAAATTTTAATTTTTCCTAAAACTAAGTGAAGTTTGACCGTTTCTAGAGGACAAACCACGCATTTCCTTAATTCGCCATCCCATATATTTTGTGTGTATACGTCTTTTAAATGTTATGCCGGAGACGGAATTCTTCTATCTGATCTCTAACAAAAACGGATAGGTTTTTCGTAGACCTACCCTCATTTGCACAGTTTTTTTTTTTTTTTTTTTTTTTTTTGCAAGGTTCGAACATTCAACCTTCCGTGGTCAAAAGCTTTCAGCCTCACGGACCCTCGAATCCTATCCTATATTATAAGGCTATCAACAGGGAACAGAATGCAAAAAACTGCATTCGAATCGGACTTCAACTTTTTGAGTTATAAGCAAAAGAATGATTTCAAGAAAAGCGCCCCCTAGCGGCAAAATGAGAAAGAAAATTGATTAAAATTTTACTGTTAGGTACCTAGCAAAGCAGCAAATAGTTCAATCAAGTCGCACAAGTCAAACTTTTTATTCTTATGTATCAGAATTTGAAGCATAAAACCTGATTTACAATTATTCCAAAAAAGGATCAAACTTTGGACTGCCGTATAATGACCAAATCAAGTCCGATCTTCAAAAACTAAACATCACTGAAAAGAGCTCTTAAAGGACTAAAACTTTTGTTCATATACTCTCAATGAAATATTTTTAGTTTTGGAGCTATTTGTGGCCGAATAAAAACACAATAATCGTAATATGACCTTGACCTTTTCAATTCTTTTTTATTTTTTGAATTGTGAGGCCCTTTCAAACATAACCATACATATCGTGTGAAAATTTCATGAAGAATGAACAGAAAATAAAGTCAGGAGCGACAAAAACATGTTTTTGAAATTTTAATTTTTCCTAAAATTTAGTGAAGTTTGACCGTTTCTAGAGGACAAACCACGCATTTCCTTAATTCGCCACCCCATATATTTTGTGCGTATATGTCTTGCAAATCGTATGCAGCAAACAGAATTATTCTATCTGATCTCTAACAAAAGTGGGTAGGTTTTTCGTAGACCTACCCTCATTTTTCCACTTTTTTCCAAGGTTCGAACATTCAACCTCTCCTAGAACAAATTTTTCCAGTACTCGATGATAAGATATCCATCATATTTGATTGGGCTGTCAACAAGGAACATTATGTAAAAAACCGCATATAAATAATGTTTCAAATTTTTGAGTTATTAGAAAAAAGTGATTACATGCATTGCGCCCCCTAGTGGCTAAATCAGAAATAAATGTGAAAAGTTTTACCAATTAGGCACATATTCAGATAAAGATGACTCCATGCCCAAAATTTCATAGCTGTGGCTTTTCTCATCTGGCCGCTAGGCTGGACACAAAAATGGGTGGAATTGGAAAAATAATAAAAACTAGAATCGCAATCGCGATATCATCGGTTTTCGCAAAAGCAATTCCATTAAGTTCACGAGTCGCATGATTCGAAAAATATTTCTTCGTTCAATGGCTTGTTTATAATGTTAACAGCGATCTTTCAAAGACTTTTGTCGCAATGTTTAAGAAGACTTTTTACCCAAAAGAAGATTTTTGAGTATTACCTGTCAGTTATGAAATCGCGATATCATCAGTTTTCATGAAAGCAATTCCATTCAGTTCATGAGTCGCATGATTCGAAAAACATATTTCTTCGTTCAATGGCTTGTTGATACTGTTAACAGTGATCTTTGAAACGTTTCTGTCGCAATGTTTAAGCAGACTTTTTACCCAAGAGAGAATTGTTGAGTATTACCTGTCAGTTATGAAATCGCGATGTCATCAGTTTTCATGAAAGCAATTCCATTCACTTCATGAATCGCATGATTCGAAAAACATATTTCTTCGTTCAATGGCTTGTTGAATACTGTTAACAGTGATCATTCAAACATTTTTGTCGCAATGTATAATCAGACTTTTTACCAAGAAGAATACTTTTGAGTATTACCTGTCTGTTATGTAGTCGTAAACTTGAAAACATTTTTTACGGACTTCGAGTACTGCAATGTTATATGTGTTTTTAGCTTTATGATGGAGACAAATGACAATTGTATTCGATAAACAACAATTGCAAACGACAAACAACAGTATAAAATGACACACGACAATGCAATATGCCAGTCAACACTATTACGAACAACTGTTGCATTGAATTACTATCATTTTTATGAAATATCGCATTATCTTTTTTGTGTCATTTCAAATTGATGTCACCGAAGAACAGAATGCAAAAAAAATCGCATAAAAATCAGACTTCATTTTTTTTTAATTATTAATAGTGATTTCAAGCTAATCGCCCCCAAGCGGCAAAATGAGAACCAAAACTGATTAAAATTTTACTATTAGGTACCTAGCAATGCAGCAAATGGTTCAATCAAGTATACTAGTCAAACATTCTATTCCTTATATATCACAATTTGAAGCATAAAAACTGATTTACAATTGTTCTAAAGAGGATCAAAACTTGGATTGCCGTAAAATGACCAAATGAAGTCCGATCTTCAAAAGCTAAACACCAATGGAAAGATCTCTTCACAGACTAAAACTTTTGTTCATATACTTCCTATAAAATATTTTTTATTTGGAAAAAAATTGGATATGACCTTGACCTTTGCATATTATGGGTGATTTTTTTTCTATGATTTTATTTGTTTTATAAAAATGCATTAACAGTGAAAAATGATGAAGATTGAATAAAAAATAAAGTCAGGAGCTGCAAATAACCTTAAAAGTCATGCTTTTAAAATGTTGATTTTTCGAAAATATTGGTTATATTTGACCGCGTACTGTGGACAAACCATTCATTTCTCAAAATCGCCACACCATATATTTTGTGCGTATATGTCTTGCAAATCATATGCAACAAACAAAATTCTCCTATCTCATTCCTGAAAGACGTGGATAAATTTTTCGCAGACCTACCCTCATTTCACAGTTTTTTCGAGATTCGAACATTCAACCTCCTGTAGCACGAAAGTTATATATACGCAACTTTTTGAAAACTATCATATTTTATTAAGTAACTGACAAGGAACGCAATGCAGAAAACCGCATTTCAATCGGACTTCAAATAACAGAGTTATTAGCCCTTAGTCACTTTTACAAAACGCCCCCTAGCGGCAAAATTAAGACAAAAATGAAAATTTTCTCGACGTTAGGATCAAATTCAGATCCTAGGACAAAACTGGTAAAAAAATCAGAACTGTGACTGTTTCCTATCTTGTTGATATGCCGTTCACAAAAAAGAGACGGAAAAATAATAATAAAAAAAAAAAAAAACTAGAACCGCAAAGCGGCATCTTGGTTTTCGCTTTAACTTGACTAGTAAGAGTACTGGTTTCAACTGCAGACATAATTGATTGATATTAACTTTATTCGAATATTTTTGTTAATTGATCAAATTAAGTCCGATCTTCAAAAACTAAACATCATTAGAACGATCTCTTCACGAACTAGAACTTTTGTTCATATACTTTCTATAAAATATTTCTAGATTGAGAACTATTTTGCCAAAAATAATCGGTATTATGACCTTGACCTTTGTATATTTTCATCGTTATTTACTATGAGTTTATTTGTATTATTTAAATGCATAAACAGTGAAAAAATGATGAAGATTGAACAAAAATAAAGTCAGGAGCTGCAAAAAAGAAGCAACATATGGATTTACAATTGTTTGATAAAAGGATCAAACTTTGGACTGTGGTAATTTGATCAAATGAAGTCCGATCTTCAAAATCTAAACACCAATGGAAAGATCTCTTCACAGACTAAAACTTTTGTTCATATACTTTCTATAAAATATTTTTAGATTTGGAGCTATTTTTTGCCGATAAAAATAATAATAATTGGTATATGACCTTGACCTTTGCATATTATGCTTGTTTTTCTTTTTCTATGATTTTATTTGTTTGATAAAAATGCATAAACAGTGAAATAATGATGAAGATTGAACAAAAAATAAAGTCAGGAGCAGCAAAAAAGAGAAAACATATGGATATACAATTGTTTGATAAGAGGATCAAACTTTGGACTGTTGTCATTTGAACAAATGAAGTCCGGTCTTCAAAAACTAAACATTAATGGAAAGATCTCCTCACAAACTAAAACCTTTGTTCATATACTTTCTATAAAATATTTTTAGATTTGGAGCTATTTTATGCCGATATAAATAATAATAATTGGTATATGACCTTGACCTTTGCATATTATGCTTATTTTTTTTCTATGATTTTATTTGTTTTATAAAAATGCATAAACAGTGAAATAATGATGAAGATTGAACAAAAAATAAAGTCAGGAGCAGCAAAAAAGAGAAAACATATGGATATACAATTGTTTGATAAGAGGATCAAACTTTGGACTGTGGTCATTTGATCAAATGAAGTCCGATCTTCAAAAACGAAACATTAATGGAAAGATCTCCTCGAAACCTAAAACTTTTGTTCATATACTTTCTATAAAATATTTTTAGATTTGGAGCTATTTTATGCCGATATAAATAATAATGATTGGTATATGACCTTGACCTTTGCATATTATGTTGTTTTTTTCTATGAATTTATTTGTTTTATAAAAATGCATAAACAGTGAAATAATGATGAAGATTGAACAAAAAATAAAGTCAGGAGCAGCAAAAAAGAGAAAACATATGGATATACAATTGTTTGATAAGAGGATCAAACTTTGGACTGTTTTCATTTGAACAAATGAAGTCCGGTCTTCAAAAACTAAACATTAATGGAAAGATCTCCTCACAAACTAAAACTTTTGTTCATATACTTTCTAAAAAATATTTTTAGATTTGGAGCTATTTTATGCCGATATAAATAATAATAATTGGTATATTACCTTGACCTTTGCATATTATGCTTGTTTTTTTCTATGATTTTATTTGTTTTATAAAAATGCATAAACAGTGATATAATGATGAATATTGAACAAAAATTAAAGTCAGGAGCAGCAAAAAAGAGAAAACATATGGATATACAATTGTTTGATAAGAGGATCAAACTTTGGACTGTGGTCATTTGATCAAATGAAGTCCGATCTTCAAAAACTAAACATTAATGGAAAGATCTCCTCGAAAACTAAAACTTTTGTTCATATACTTTCTATAAAATATTTTTAGATTTGGAGCTATTTTATGCCGATATAAATAATAATAATTGGTATATGACCTTGACCTTTGCATATTATGTTGTTGTTTTTTTCTCTGAATTTATTTGTTTTATAAAAATGCATAAACAGTGAAATAATGATGAAGATTGAACAAAAAATAAAGTCAGGAGCTGCAAATAACCTTAAAAGTCATGCTTTTAAAATGTTGATTTTTCGAAAATATTGGTTAAGTTTGACCGCATACTGTGGACAAACCATGCATTTCCCGAATTCGCCACCCCATATATTTTGTGCGTATATGTCTTGCAGATCATATGCAACAAACAAAATTCTCCTATCTCATCTCTGAATAAAATGGGTAGGTTTTTGGTAGACCTACCCTTATTTCACAGTTTTTGCGAGATTCGAACTTTCAACCTCCTGTAGCACGAAAGTTTTATATACGCAAATTTTTGAAACCTATCATATTTTATTGGGCTATTTACAAGGAACATTGTGCAAAAACCGCATTTGAATCGGACCTCAAATAATGGAGATATTGCTTATTAAACATTTTCATATAAAACGCCCCCTGGCGGGAAAATCAAAACAAAAATGAAAATTATCTCGACGTTAGGATCATCTTCAAATACGTGGTTATTACTGATAAAAGTTTCATAGATGTGGCTTTTCTCACCTCGGAGCTATGCCGTTCACAAAAAGGGGAAGAAAAATAAAAAAAAAAAAAAAAAAAAAAAGAAACAGAACGAGAACAATAGGTTTTCGCACAGCGATGCGAAAACCTAAAAAAAAAAAAATAAAACAGAAGAAGAACAATAGGTTTTCGCAAGCGATGCGAAAACCTAAAAAAAAAAAAAAAAAAAAAATAAAACAGAAGAAGAACAATAGGTTTTCGCACTGCGAGGTGCGAAAACCTAAAAAAAAAAAAAAAAAAAATAAAACAGAAGAAGAACAATAGGTTTTCGCACTGCGAGGTGCGAAAACCTAATAATAAAAGTTTGGAGAAAGCCGTAATGACAAAGGCAATATGCTTATCGGTCCTGGTGTACACAATTGCATCCTAAAATGCACCTCATTCTCTCAAATACGCATCGCAATTCACCTTTCAACACGGGCAGTATTTCCTGCGTAGGAACGTCCGGATAGAGGGTAACCAACCCAATAACCGCCTTCTTTTCTTACTTCAACTTGCTAGATTTTCGTGTACAAGCCCTTATCCGAAAAACATGAATATCTGCCATGTTTGTTGACGGAATCAACTGAAATTATCAGGACTTTTTGCACACCGTAGGCTACGGCATTTCTGCAAATTTCAACTTCATACGTCAACTTGCCGATTTTATATGATTTTTTTAAGAATTCTTGCTTAAATATGCATGACGTCACAATCACGTGACCAAACAAATATTCCTTGCAGTATACATCACTTCACTTTTCAGTGTCTTAATCCTGAAGAAATCATAATTTTGACTCAAAGTTCATGAAACTACAGCGTTTCAATTTCGTTAAAAGTACACTTTTCGCCTTTCTGCCATAACTCAACCAATTCAACCCCGATCTTCAAAAACTTAACATCACTGGAAAGAGCTCTTGAAGAACTAAAACTTTTGTACATATACTTTCAATGAAATATTTGTAGTTTTGGAGCTCTTTGGGGCCGAATAAAAACACAATAATCGTAATATGACCTTGACCTTTTCATTTATTTTTTAACTTTTTAATTGTGAGGCCCTTTCAAACATAACAATACATAAATTGTGAAAATATCATGAAGAATGAACTAAAAATTAAGTCAGGAGCGATTTTTTTTAAATTCCCCTTTTGTGCGTATATGTCTTGCAAATCATTTGCAGCAAACAGAACTCTTCTATCTGATCTCTAAGAAAAATGGATAGGTTTTTCGTAGACCTACCCTCATTTGCGCAGTTTTTTGCGAGGTTCGAACATTCAACCTTCTAAAGCTCAAAAACTTTCCGCGACAAGTACCTCAAAATCTATCATATTTTATGAGGCTATCAACAAGGAACAGAATGCAACAAACCGCATTTGAATCGGACCTCAAATAACTGAGTTATTAGCCATTTATAAATTTCATAAAAAACGCCCCCTAGCGGAAAAAGTAAGACATAAATGAAAATTTTCTCAACGTTAGGATCATCTTCAAATACGTGGTAAAAACTGATTAAAATTCCATAAATGTGGCTTTTCTGATCACGGAGATTTGCCGTTAACAAAAAAGGGTTAGAAAAATAATAAAAAACTAGAACCGCAAAGCGGCATCTTGGTTTTCGCTTTTAATTTGACTAGTAAGAGTACTGGTTTCAACTGCAGACATAATTGATTGATATTAACTTTATTCGAATATTTTTGTAAATTGATCAAATGAAGTCAGATCTTCAAAAACTAAACATCATTAGAACGATCTCTTCACGAACTAAAACTTTATTCATATACCTTCTTTAAAATATTTCTAGATTTGAAGCTATTTTGTGCCGATAAAAATAACAATAATCGGTATTATGACCTTGACCTTTGTATATTTTCATCGTTATTTACTATGAGTTTATTTGTATTATTTAAATGCATAAACAGAAAAAAAACAAAAATAAAGTCAGGAGCTGCAAAAAAGAAGCAACATATGGATTTACAATTGTTTGATAAAAGGATCAAACTTTGGACTGTGGTCATTTGATCAAATGAAGTCCGATCTTCAAAAACTAAACACCAATGGAAAGATCTCTTCACAAACGAAAACTTTTGTTCATATACTTTCTATAAAATATTTTTAGATTTGGTTTTCCTTAAAAAAATTTTTTTTATTTTATTTGTTTTATAAAAATGCATAAATAGTGAAATAATGATGAAGATTGAACAAAAAATAAAGTCAGGAGCAGCAAAAAAGAGGAAACATGTGGATATACAATTGTTTGATAAGAGGATCAAACTTTGGACTGTGGTCATTAGATCAAATGAAGTTCGATCTTCAAAAACTAAACACCAATGGAAAGATCTCTTCACAGACTAAAACTTTTGTTCATATACTTTCTATAAAATATTTTTAGATTTGGAGCTATTTTATGCCGATAATAATAATAATAATTGGTATATGACCTTGACCTTTGCATATTATGCTTGAATTTTTTTCTATGATTTTATTTGTTTTATAAAAATGCATAAACAGTGAAATAATGATGAAGATTAAACAAAAATTAAAGTCAGGAGCAGCCAAAAAGAGGAAACATACGGATTTACAATTGTTTGATAAAAGGATCAAACTTTGGACTGTGGTCATTTGATCAAATGAAGTCCGATCTTCAAAAAATAAACACCAATGGAAAGATCTCTTCACAGACTAAAACTTTTGTTCATATACTTTCTATAAAATATTTTTAGATTTGGAGCTATTTTATGCCGATATAAATAATAATAATTGGTATATGACCTTGATCTTTGCATATTATGTGTGATTTTTTTTCTATTATTTTATTTGTTTTATGAAAATGCATTAACAGTGAAAAAATGATGAAGATTGAATAAAAAATAAAGTCAGTAACTGCAAATAACCGTAAAAGTCATGCTTTTAAAATGTTGATTTTTCGAAAATATTGGTAAAGTTTGACCGCATACTGTTGACAAACCATGCATTTCTCAAAATCGCCACACCATATATTTTGTGCGTATGTGTCTTGCGAATCATATGCAACAAACAAAATTCTCCTATCTCATCTCTGAAAAAAATGGGCACGTTTTTCGTAGACCTACCTTTATTTCATCGTTTTTTTCGAGATTTGAACTTTCAACCTCCTGTAGCACGAAAGTTTTATATACGCAAATAATTGAAACGTATCATATTTTATTAAGTTTCTGACAAGGAACACAATACAAAAAACCGCATTTGAATCGGACCTCAAATAACAGAGTTATTAGCCCTTAGTCATTTTTACAAAACGCCACCTAGCGGCAAAACTAAGACAAAAATGAAAAATTTCTCAACGTGAGGATCAAATTCAGATCTTAGGACAAAAGTGGTAAAAAAATCAGAAATGTGACTTTTTTCTATCATGGTGATATGCCGTTCACAAAAAAAGGTTAGAAAAATAATAATAACTAGAATCGCTATCGCGATATCATCGGTTTTCGCAAAAGTAATTTACCTCAGTTAACGAGTCGCATGATTCGAAAAACATATTTCTTCATTCAAGGGCTTGTTGAATACTGTTAACAGCGATCTTTTAAACATTTTTGTCGCAATGTTTTAGCAGACATTTTACCCAAAACAATATTTTTGAGTATTACCTGTCAGTTATATATGTTAACAGGATCTTTCAAAACATTTTTGTCGCAATGTTTAAGCAGACTTTTTACCCAAAAGAGTATTGTTGAGTATTACCTGTCAGTTATGTAGTCGCGATATCATCAGTTTTCACGAAAGAAATTCCATTCAATTCAAGAGTCGCATGATTCGAAAAACATATTTCTTCGTTTAATGGCTTGTTGAATGCTGCTAACATTGATCTTTCAAACATTCGAGCATTCTATTTCTTATATACCACAATTTGAAGCATAAATACTGATTTACAATTATTCCAAAAAAGGATCAAACTTTGGACTGCCGTAATATGACCAAATCAAGTCGGATCTTCAAAAACTAAGCATCACTGGAAAGATCTCTTCAAGAACTAAAACTTTTGTCCATATACTTTAAATGAAATATTTTTAGTTTTGGAGCTATTTGGGGCCGAATAAAAACACAATAATCGTAATATGACCTTGACCTTTTCATTTATTTTTAACTTTTTAATTGTGAGGCCCTTTCCGACATAACAATACATAACTTATGAACATTTCATGAAGAATGAACAAAAAATAAATCAGGAGCGACAAAAACATGTTTTTGAAACTTTAACTTTTCCTAAAATTTATTCAAGTTTGACCGTTTCCAGAGGACAAACCATGCATTTCTTAAATTCGATACCCCATATATTTTGTGCGTTTATGTTTTGCAAATCATTTGCAGCAAACAGAATTCTTCTATCTGATCTCTAACAAAAATGGATGGGTTTTTCGTAGACCTACCTTCATTTGCACAGTTTTTTTTTTGCGAGTTTCGACCTTTCAACCTTCCCTTATTAACTGAAACATTTTCAGACTTAATACCTTGAAACTATTATATTTTATTAGGCTATCAACAAGGAACAGAATGCAAAAAACTGTATTCGAATCGGACTTCAGCTTTTTAAGTTATAAGCAAAAAAGTGATTTCAAGCTAAGCGCCCCCTAACGGCAAAATGAGAAACAAAATAGATTAAAATTTAACCATTAGGTACCTTGCAATGCATCAAATAGTTCAATAAAGTATACAAGTCGCACTAGTCGAACATTCTATTTCTTATATATCACAAATTGAAGCCTAAATACCGATTTACAATTATTCCAAAAAAGGATCAAATTTTGGAATGCCGTAATATGACCAAATCAAGTCTGATCTTCAAAAACTAAACATCACTGGAAAGATCTCTTCAAGAACTAAAACTTTTGTCCATATACTCTCAATGAAATATTTTTAGTTTTTGAGCTATTTGGGGCCGAATAAAAACACAAAAATCGTAACATGACCTTGACCTTTTCAATTATTTTTAAAAATTTTAATTGTGAGTCCCTTTCAAACATAACAATACATTACATGTGAAAATATCATGAAGAATTAACAAAAAATAAAGTCAGAAGCGATAAAAAACATGTTTTTGAAACTTTAACTTTTCCTAAAATTTAGTGAAGTTTGACCATTTGCAGAGGACAAACCATACATTTCCTAAATTCGCCACCCCATATATTTTGTGCGTATATGTCTTGCAAATCATTTGCAGCAAACAGAATTCTTCTATCTGATGTCTAACAAAAACGGATAGGTTTTTCGTACACATACCCTCATCTGCACAGTTTTTTGCGAGGTTCGAACTTTCAACCTTCCGTTGCTAGCTCAAAAAGTTTCAGCCACTCATACCTAGAAACTATCATATTTTATTAGGCTATCAACAAGAAACATAATGCAATAAACCGCATTTGTATCAGGCTTTAACTTTTTGAGTTATAAGTAGAAGAGTGCTTTCAAGCTAAGCGCCCCCTAGCGGCAAAATGAGAAAGAAAATTGATTAAAATTTTACCATTAGGTACCTAGCAATGCAGCAAATAGTTCAATCAAGTACGCAAGTCGCACTAGTCGAACATTCTATTTCTTATATATCACAATTTGAAGCATAAAAACTGATTTACAATTATTCCAAAAAAGGATCAAACTTTGGACTGCCGTAATATGACCAAATCAAGTCCGATCCTCGAAAACTAAACATCACTGGAAAGAGCTCTTAAAGAACTAAAACTTTTGTTCATATACTCTCAATGAAATATTTTTAGTTTTTGAGCTATTTGGGGCCGAATAAAAACACAAAAATCGTAACATGACCTTGACCTTTTCAATTATTTTTAAAAATTTTAATTGTGAGTCCCTTTCAAACATAACAATACATTACATGTGAAAATATCATGAAGAATTAACAAAAAATAAAGTCAGAAGCGATAAAAAACATGTTTTTGAAACTTTAACTTTTCCTAAAATTTAGTGAAGTTTGACCATTTGCAGAGGACAAACCATACATTTCCTAAATTCGCCACCCCATATATTTTGTGCGTATATGTCTTGCAAATCATTTGCAGCAAACAGAATTCTTCTATCTGATCTCTAAGAAAAATGGATAGGTTTTTCGTAGACCTACCCTCATTTGCACAGTTTTTTGCGAGGTTCGAACTTTCAACCTTCTGTAGCTCAAATACTTTCAGCGACACGTACCCTCGAAACCTATCATATTTTATTTGGCTATCAACAAGGAACAGAATGCAAAAAACCGCATTTGAATCGGACCTCAAATAAGTGAGTTATTAGCCATTAATAAATTTCATGCAAAACGCCCCCTGGCGGGAAAAGTAAGACATAAAAAAATTTTCTCAACGTTAGGATCAAGTTCAAATACGTGGTAATAACTGATTAAAATTTCATACATGTGACTTTTTTCTATCATGGTGATATGCCGTTCACAAAAAAAGGTTAGAAAAATAATAAAAAAAAAAAAAAAAAAAATAAAACAGAAGAAGAACAATAGGTTTTCGCACTGCGAGGTGCGAAAACCTAACTAGAATCGCAATCGCGATATCATCGGTTTTCGCAAAAGCAATTCCATTAAGTTCACGAGTCGCATGATTCGAAAAACATTTCTTCGTTCAATGGCTTGTTTATAATGTTAACAGCGATCTTTCAAACACTTTTGTCGCAATGTTTAAGAAGACTTTTTACCCAAAAGAAGATTTTTGAGTATTACCTATCAGTTATGTAGTCGCGATATCATCGGTTTTCATGAAAGCAATTCCATTCAGTTCACGAGTCGCATGATTCGAAAAACATTTCTTCGTTCAATTGCTTGTTGATACTGTTAACAGTGATCATTCAAACATTTTTGTCGCAATGTATAATCAGACTTTTTACCAAGAAGAATACTTTTGAGTATTACCTGTCTGTTGTGTAGTTGTAAACTTGAAAACATTTTTTACGGACTTCGGGTACTGCAATGTTATATGTGTGCTTTGCTTTATGATGGAGACAAATGACAATTGTATTCGATAAACAACAATTGCAAACGACAAACAACAGTATAAAATGACACACGACAATGCAATATGCCAGTCAACACTATTACGAACAACTGTTGCATTGAATTACTATCATTTTTATGAAATATCGCATTATCTTTTTTGTGTCATTTCAAATTGATGTCACCGAAGAACAGAATGCAAAAGAAATCGTATAAAAATCAGACTTCATTTTTTTTTTAAATTATTAATAGTGATTTCAAGCTAATCGCCCCAAGCGGCAAAATGAGAACCAAAACTGATTAAAATTTTACCATTAGGTACCTAGCAATGCAGCAAATGGTTCAATCAAGTATACAAGTCGCACTAGTCAAACATTCTATCCCTTATATATCACAATTTGAAGCATAAAAACTGATTTACAATTATTCTAAAGAGGATCAAACCTTGGACTGCCGTAAAATGACCAAATCAAGTCAGATCTTCAAAAACTAAACACCAATGGAAAGGGCTATTCAAGAACTAAAACTTTTGTTCATATACTTTCAATGAAATATTTTTTGTTTTGGAGCTATTTGGAGCCGGAAAAAAAACATAATAATAATTGGTATATGACCTTGACCTTTGCATATTATGCTTGATTTTTTTCTATGATTTTATTTGTTTTATAAAAATGCATAAACAGTGAAATAATGATGAAGATTGAACAAAAAATAAAGTCAGGAGCAGCAAAAAAGGGGAAACATATGGATATACAATTGTTTGATAAGAGGATCAAATTTTGGACTGTGGTCATTTGATCAAATGAAGTCCGATCTTCAAAAACTAAACATTAATGGAAAGATCTTTTCACAGACTAAAACTTTTGTTCATATACTTTCTATAAAATATTTTTAGATTTAGAGCTATTTTATGCCGATAAAAATAATAATAATTAGTATATGACCTTGACCTTTGCATATTATGCTTGATTTTTTTCTATGAATATATTTGTTTTATGAAAATGCATAAACAGTGAAATAATAATGAAGATTGAACAAAAAATAAAGTCAGGAGCAGCAAAAAAGAGGAAACATATGGATATACAATTGTTTGATAAGAGGATCAAACTTTGGACTGTGGTCATTTGATCAAATGAAGTCCGATCTTCAAAAACTAAACATTAATGGAAAGATCTTTTCACAGACTAAAACGTTTGTTCATATACTTTCTATAAAATATTTTTAGATTTGGAGCTATTTTATGCCGATCAAAATAATAATAATTAGTATATGACCTTGACCTTTGCATATTATGCTTGATTTTTTTCTATGAATTTATTTGTTTTATAAAAATGCATAAACAGTGAAATAATAATGAAGATTGAACAAAGCAGCAAAAAAGAGGAAACATATGGATATACAATTGTTTGATAAGAGGATCAAACTTTGGACTGTGGTCATTTGATCAAATGAAGTCCGATCTTCAAAAACTAAACACCAATGGAAAGACCTCTTCACAGACTAAAACTTTTGTTCATATACTTTCTATAAAATATTTTTAGATTTGGAGCTATTTTATGCCGATATAACTAATAATTATTGGTATATGACCTTGACCTTTGCATATTATGCTTGAATTTTTTTCTGTGATTTTATTTGTTTTATAAAAATGTATAAACAGTGAAATAATGATGAAGATTGAACAAAAATTAAAGTCAGGAGCTGCAAATAACCGTAAAAGTCATGCTTTGAAAATGTTGATTTTTCGAAAATATTGGTTAAGTTTGACCGCATACTGTGGACAAACCATACATTTCTCAAAATCGCCACACCATATATTTTGTGCGTATATGTCTTGCAAATCATATGCCACGAGCAAAATTGTCCTATCTCATCTCTGAAAAAAATGGGGACTTTTTTCGTAGACCTACCTTTATTTCATCGTTTTTTTCGAGATTTGAACTTTCAACCTCCTGTAGCACGAAAGTTTTATATACGCAAATAATTGAAACGTATCATATTTTATTAAGTTTCTGACAAGGAACACAATGCAAAAAACCGCATTTGAATCGGACCTCAAATAACAGAGTAATTAGCCCTTAGTCATTTTTACAAAACGCCACCTAGCGGCAAAACTAAGACAAAAATGAAAATTTTCTCAACGTGAGGATCAAATTCAGATCTTAGGACAAAAGTGGTAAAAAAATCAGAAATGTGAATTTTTTCTATCATGGTGATATGCCGTTCACAAAAAAAGGTTAGAAAAATAATAATAAAAATAAAAATAAAAAAAAAAATAAAACAGAAGAAGAACAATAGGTTTTCGCAAGCGATGCGAAAACCTAAAAACTAGAATCGCAATCAGAATTGCGATATCATCGGTTTTCGCAATTCAATCACTTTTTTAAGCAACAGAAATTGAAACGTATCATATTAGATCGTTTTAGATTTGGGGCTTTTTTGTGCAAATAAAAATGACAATAATTGGTATATGACCTTGACATATTATGCTTGCTTTATTCTATGATTTTATTTGTTTTATAAAAATGCATAAACAGTGAAATAATGATGAAGATTGAACAAAAAATAAAGTCAGGAGCAGCAAAAAAGAGGAAACATATGGATATACAATTGTTTGATAAGAGGATCAAACTTTGGACCGATCTTCAAAAACTAAACACCAATGGAAAGATCTCTTCACAGACTAAAACTTTTGTTCATATACTTTCTATAAAATATTTTTAGATTTGGAGCTATTTTATGCCGATAAAAATAATAATAACTTGACCTTGACCTTTGCATATTATGCTTGATTTTCGTTTCTATGAATTTATCCGTTTTATAAAAATGCATAAACAGTGAAATAATGATGAAGATTGAACAAAAAATAAAGTCAGGAGCAGCAAAAAAGAGGAAACATACGGATTTACAATTGTTTGATAAAAGGATCAAACTTTGGACTGTGGTCATTTGATCAAATGAAGTCCGATCTTCAAAAGCTAAACACCAATGGAAAGATCTCTTCACAGACTAAAACTTTTGTTCATATACTTTCTATAAAATATTTTTAGATTTGGAGCTATTTTATGCCGATAAAAATAATAATAACTTGACCTTGACCTTTGCATATTATGCTTGATTTTCGTTTCTATGAATTTATCCGTTTTATAAAAATGCATAAACAGTGAAATAATGATGAAGATTGAACAAAAAATAAAGTCAGGAGCAGCAAAAAAGAGGAAACATACGGATTTACAATTGTTTGATAAAAGGATCAAACTTTGGACTGTGGTCATTTGATCAAATGAAGTCCGATCTTCAAAAACTAAACACCAATGGAAAGATCTCTTCACAGACTAAAACTTTTTTTCATATACTTTCTATAAAATATTTTTAGATTTGGAGCTATTTTATGCCAATAAAAATAATAATAATTGGTATATGACCTTGACCTTTGCATATTATGCTTGATATTTTTTCTATGAATTTATTTGTTTTATAAAAATGCATAAACAGTGAAATAATGATGAAGATTGAATAAAAAATAAAGTCAGGAGCTGCAAATAACCGTAAAAGTCATGCTTTGAAAATTTTGATTTTTCGAAAATATTGGTAAAGTTTGACCGCATACTGTGGACAAACCATGCATTTCTCAAAATCGCCACACCATATATTTTGTGCGTATATGTCTTGCGAATCACATGCAACAAACAAAATTCTTCTATCTCATCTCTAAAAAAAATGGGGACGTTTTTCGTAGACCTACCTTTATATCATCGTTTTTTCGAGATTCGAACGTTCAACCTCCTGTAGCACGAAAGTTTTATATACGCAAATAATTGAAACGTATCATATTTTATTAAATTTCTGACAAGGAACACAATGCAAAAAACCGCATTTGAATCGGACCTCAAATAACAGAGTTATTAGCCCTTAGTCATTTTTACATAACGCCACCTAGCGGCAAAACTAAGACAAAAATGAAAATTTTCTCAACGTTAGGATCAAATTCAGATCTTCGGACAAAACTGGTAAAAAAATCAGAAATGTGACTTTTTTCTATCATGGTGATATGCCGTTCACAAAAAAAGGTTAGAAAAATAATAATAACTAGAACCGCAAGCGGTATCTCGGTTTTCGCTTTTAACCTAATCAACTTGAACACTTTATTTCAACTCAGCCACAATTTTCAATATGAAACAGAACGAAAAGGTTTTTGAAGACCTATTCTCATTTGCACAGTTGTTTTTTTTTTTTGCAATGTTAGAACATTCAAACTCTTCTAGCGCAAATATTTTCCCATACCCTTTCCCTTGAAATCCATCACTTTCTGTGGTACTATCAACAAGGAACAAAATGCTGAAAACCGCATTTCAATCAGACTTTAACATTTTGAGTTATAAGCAAAAGAGTGATTTTAAGCAAAACGCCCTCTAGCGGCAAAATAAGAAACAAAATTGCAAAAACAGCAAATAGTTCTGTAACAGGTGGTGAAAAAATCATGGCTCGACCGGGACTCGAACCCAGGGCCTCAAGACTACCGTTCCTGCGCTCTACCACTGAGCTATTGAGACACACATGTCTTATTGCCTATTGATTTATCACCAAATACCTGTACCCGGCTACATATTCCCCCTCCAAATTTAGAATTCGTCCCGAATTCTTTGAGACAAAGAACATTTTGAAGTGTTCTTGAGGTGCCGAAGCAGTAGCCATATCAAACAGTAGGTTATTCACGTTGGGCGCCAAATGTAACAGGTGGTGAAAAAATCATGGCTCGACCGGGACTCGAACCCAGGGCCTCAAGACTACCGTTCCTGCGCTCTACCACTGAGCTATTGAGACACACATGTCTTATTGCCTATTGATTTATCACCAAATACCTGTACCCGGCTACAGTTCAAACAAGTATATAAGTCGCACTAGTCGAACATTCTTTTTCTTATATATCATATCACAACTTGAAGCATAAAAACTGATTAACAATTATTCCAAAAAAGGATCAAACTTTGGACTGCCGTAAAATGAACAAATCAAGTCCGATCTTCAAAAACTAAACATCACTGGAAAGAGCCTTCAAGAACTAAAACCTTTGTTTATATACTCTCAATGAAATATATAGATTTGGAGCACTTTGTGGCCGAATAAAAACACAACTATCGTAATATGACATTGACATTTTCAATGTTTTTTAAACTTTTTAATTGTGAGGCCCTTTCAAACTTACCAAAACATAACGTGTGAAAAAATCATGACGAATAAACAAAAAATAAAGTCAGGAGCGACAAAAAAACATGTTTTTGGAATTTTAATTTTTCTTAAATCTAAGTGAAGTTTGACTGTTTCTAGTGGACAAACCACGCATTTCTTAAATTCGCCACCCCATATATTTTGTGTGTATACGTCTTTCAAATGGTATGCCGGAGACGGAATTCTTCTATCTGATCTTTAACAAAAACGGATAGGTTTTTCGTAGACCTACCCTCATTTGCACAGTTTTTTTTTGCGAGGTTCGAACATTCAACCTTCCGTAGCTCAAAAGCTTTCAGCCACACGGACCCTTGAATCCTATCATATGTTATTAGGCTATCAACAGGGAACAGAATGCAAAAAACCGTATTCGAATCGGACTTCAACTTTTTGAGTTATAAGCAAAAGAATGATTTCAAGAAAAGCGCCCCCTTACCGGCAAAATGAGAAAGAAAATTGATTAAAATTTTACTGTTAGGTACCTAGCAAAGCAGCAAATAGTTCAATCAAGTATACTAGTCGCACAAGTCAAACTTTTTATTCTTATGTATCAGAATTTGAAGCATAAAACCTGATTTACAATTATTCCAAAAAAGGATCAAACTTTGGACTGCCGTATAATGACTAAATCAAGTCCGATTTTCAAAAACTAAACATCACTGGAAAGAGCTCTTTAAGAACTAAAATTTTTGTTCATATACTCTTAATGAAATATTTTTAGTTTTGGAGCTATTTGTGGCCGAATAAAAACACAATAATCGTAATATGACCTTGACCTTTTCAATTCTTTTTTATTTTTTGAATTGTGAGGCCCTTAAAAACATAACAATACATATCGTGTGAAAATTTCATGAAGAATGAACAGAAAATAAAGTAAGGAGCGAAAAAAAAAAATGTTTTTGAAATCTTAATTTTTCCTAAAAATTTAGTGAAGTTTGACCGTTTCTAGAAGACAAACCACGCATTTCCTTAATTCGCCACCCCATATATTTTGTGTGTATACGTCTTTCAAATGGTATGCCGGAGACGGAATTCTTCTATCTGATCTCTAACAAAAATGGATAGGTTTTTCGTAGACCTACCCTCATTTGCACAGTTTTATTATTATTATTTTTTTGCAAGGTTCAAACATTCAACCTTCCGTAGCTCAAGAGCTTTCAGCCACACGAACCCTCGAATCCTATCATATGTTATTAGGCTATCAACAGGGAACAGAATGCAAAAAACCGTATTCGAATCGGACTTCAACTTTTTGAGTTATAAGCAAAAGAATGATTTCAAGAAAAGCGCCCCCTAGCGGCAAAATGAGAAAGAAAATTGATTAAAATTTTACTGTTAGGTACCTAGCAAAGCAGCAAATAGTTCAATCAAGTATACTAGTCGCACAAGTCAAACTTTTTATTCTTATGTATCAGAATTTGAAGCATAAAACCTGATTTACAATTATTCCAAAAAAAGGATCAAACTTTGGACTGCCGTATAATGACCAAATCAAGTCCGATTTTCAAAAACTAAACATCACTGGAAAGAGCTCTTTAAGAACTAAAACTTTTGTTCATATACTCTCAATGAAATATTTTTAGTTTTGGAGCTATTTGTGGCCGAATAAAAACACAATAATCGTAATATGACCTTGACCTTTTCAATTCTTTTTTATTTTTTGAATTGTGAGGCCCTTAAAAACATAACAATACATATCGTGTGAAAATTTCATGAAGAATGAACAGAAAATAAAGTCAGGAGCGACAAAAACATGTTTTTGAAATTTTAATTTTTCCTAAAATTTAGTGAAGTTTGACCGTTTCTAGAAGACAAACCATGCATTTTTCAAAATCGCCAACCCATATATTTTGTGCGTATATGTCTTGCAAATCATATGCAACAAACAGAACTCTTCTATCTCATCTCTGAAAAAACTGGATAGGTTTTTCGTAGACCTACCCTCATTTTCACCATTTTTGTGAGGTTTGAACTTTCAACCTTCCGTAGCTCAAAAGTTTTATATACGCAAATTATTGAAATCTATCATATTTTATTAGGCTATCATCAGTGAACATAATGCAAAAAACCGCATTTGAATCGGACCTCAAATAACAGAGTTATTCCACTTTTATGAGTTTTACAAAGCGCCCCCTAGCGGAAAAACAAAGACAAAAATGAAAATTTTCTCAACGTTAGGATTAAGTTCAAATAAGTAGGAAAGACTGGTAGAAATTTCATAATAGTGGCTTTTTCCTATCATGGTGATATGCCGTTCACAAAAACCGGCGGAAAAATAATAAAAAAAAAAAAAATAAAACAGAAGAAGAACAATAGGTTTTCGCCCAGCGATGCAAAAAAAAAAAAAAAAAAATAAAACAGAAGAAGAACAATAGGTTTTCGCACTGCGAGGGCGAAAACCTAAAAAACAAAAAAAAACAAATCAACAGAAGAAGAACAATAGGTTTTCGCCCAGCAGAGGCGAAAACCTAATTATGAAGTATCCAAAATTATGTGACAGAGTTTTATGGTTCTTGGACACTGCACTCCCCCTCAATGAGATCTAGACACATATGAAGTTTAATCTTGATATCTTTTATACTTTTTGAGTTACGGCTTGGACAAAAATTAAATATGAAGGTTTATAAAGGGCAGTAATTCCAAAATAATGTGACAGAGAGTTATGGTTCTTGGACACTGCACTCCCCGTTAATGAGATTTTATGTAAAAAATATGAAGTTTATCTTATATCTTTTATACTTTTGAGTTACGGCCCGGACAAAAATTAAGTATGAAAATTAACAAAGGCAATAACCCCCCTCAATGAGATCTATCCACATATGAAGTTTCATCTTGATGCCTTTTATACTTTTTGAGTTACGGCCCGGACAAAATTAAGTATGAAAATTTACAAAGGACAAGAACTCCTAAATTACGCGACAGAGTGTTATGGTTATTGGGCACTGCACGCCCTCTCAATGAGATCTATCCACATATGAAGTTTCATATTGATACCTTTTATACCATCTGAGTTATGGCCCGTACAAAAATATGAAGTTTCATCTTGATATCTTTTATACCTTTTGAGTTACGGCCAGGACAAAAATTAAGTATGAAAATTTACAAAGGGTAATAACTCCTAAATAACGCGACAGAGAGTTATGGTTCTTGGTCACTGCACGCCCCCTCATTGAGATCTATCCACATATGAAGTTTAATGTTGATATCTTTTATACTTTTTGAGTTACGGCCCGGACTAAAATAAGTATGAAAATTTACAAAAGAAATAACTCCAAAATTATGCGACAGAGAGTTGTGGTTCTTTGTCACTGCACGCCCCTTCAATGAGATCTATCCACATATGAAGTTTCATCTTGATGCCTTTTACACTTTTTGAGTAAAAGAAACCGACAGACGGACGGAAGGCCGGACGGACGGCCGGACAGAAACAGTCAAATGAAACACACTTTTATAAAAATGATTCCTATGTATGTTTGATAAAACCCAGTAGATCAACGAAAGAGGCATGGGTGAGAGTAGTTTCCTTTGTTTGATATTCTGATCAAGAACGGTTGATGCCTTTTTAAAACCTGGACAACATGTAACGTTTCCAGTCGGTCTATAAACAAGCCTTCTATAAAATATAGTTAATATGTGTTCAAACAAACTTGAAATAAGTCAAGACAACCAGAACCAATGTATATCCATATATTGTTGTTTAAACTTCCCAAGGTCTATACTCATTCATTTAGTGTTGATTTACTGAAATATTTCAAAGTCATTTTTGAAAGACTGCTTATCTAAAGTTCCTTTTCGCTTTTCACTGCATATCCGGACGGAAAAGTCCTGACAAGAATTGCAAAATTGTACTCTTTTAAATACAGCGTTTTTATTTTATCATAACAATGAGTAACCGGTTGTATAAAATGAAATAAAATACGCTTGTGTTAAACAATAATATAGTATGTTTTGGTTCGATAAATGTTGTTCACAGAGTTATGTTCCTTTAAAGTCTGGACCGGTGAGTTAAGTCCATTGAAAGTCAATGGAGGTTCATCAACTAGGACGATGTCTATATAAGGTATGCACAACTTACGAAGTTGACATCACTCAGTGTTTAACGAAAAATGCATTGGAATTCCTATGAACATGCATTAGGCCACATTTTTGGCCCAATCCTCATGAAACTTTGTCAGGATGTTCGTCTTTATACTATAACGGATGAGTTTGAAATTGGGTCATGTTGGGTCAAAAACTAGGTCACTAGGTCAAAACGTAGAAAACCTTAGAAAATCCTTGTGAAAACTCTAGAGGCAGCAGTATTGGCCCAATCTTCATGAAATTTGGTCAGAATGTTTGTCTACATCAAATCTCGGACGAATTTAAAACTGTGCCACATGGGGTCAAAAGGTACAGGGAAATTTAAGAAAAATTTTTTTTTCCCTTAATAAACTTGATAAGAATGATCTGCATGAATTCCCAAAATCTAGGTCACTTAAAGTTAGAAAAACACTTAAGATGCCACAATTTTTTCGGCGTAGCTGTATAATTTCGATTTCAACTCGCATCTTAAACCAATCAAATGTACGCTAACAGCGGTAAATAATTCTAAGCTGAATAAAGGGACTCCTGTTATTGGTTAACGCATCGTTATGGACTATAAAATTACTGTAAATAAGGGGTGCAGCTTGTATATATCATTCAGCTTGGTGTTATTACTTTTCTTTTTGATGTAAACATGAAAGTGATTTCAGTAAGTTAAATACAATCCTTTTCCATCAATTGAGGAATGCTACTTTGTGAAAATGATTTAAAACAATAAAAAAGAATCGACCGTGTTATGACATGAAACCCCTTAATTACTATATTTATTGAATTCTTCCAGCCTGCCGAGATGCTCTCATTGAAAATTAATTCGCCAAAACCAAAACAACTAATAACGCTTTTATATCATAATTGTCATATAAATTTTTTGTATTACCGTCTATAAATAAGTATATTTCATAGAAAAAATACTGAACTATTTCTAGAGCGTACTAAATTTGTTGTGCGTCGGTTTTTCGCGCGCTTTTCCTCGGAATGTTCTAGAAGACTGGAAATCTCGGTTTTAGGCGGCGATAAGCCGTCTTATGCTGAAAATCGAAATCAGGCCTTGCTAATTTGCATATTTTCCACAACATTTTAACTGTACCTCTCCGCGCTTAGTGCGGATCCATGCAATGCGATTCTGCACTAACGAATACGAGTGGAATATGTTACACAGGCGTTTAAAATCATAACCGTAACCGCTTTTAGTGTGTTACTGTTTGTTAACATGTTTTCTTTTGCCATTATTTTTCACTGGAAGCATCAATTTTAAGCGTGAAAAAAATATCCGTGACATTTCTTAACCAGAACAGCAACTCATCTTACGTACATGGAGATCTACTCCTGTAAAAAGAAAAAGTAGTGCTCCGTATGTATGTAATTGACCTAAAGTAGTCCACAGAATATTTTGCATGGTGGCGAGTAAGGTTCCTCCCATGGCATTTCATACATGTAACTTTGAAATAGATAGGCAAACATTCTAGTATATTAAATAATCAAATAACTGGTCATTTTCTACATATACAAAACAACAGATAGAATTCGCTTTCACTAGAGAAAGAGAATGACCTACTTAGGTATGCAGCTCTTTATGAATGAAAGGTTCATGACCTTTACTCCGGATTATTATGTTACAAACAGAACTTCTGTAGCAACAGCGGATGGATTTTTTGTCGTCATGTGACTGCTTCAATAATTTCAGAAACTCTGGGTTTAGGATGTTAATCCCGTCGCCGTCTCTCAGCGCATTGTGCGCTTTGATTCTTTCATCCTACGCCGAATATCTTTTTTAAAGATATATCTTGTTGTCATTATGCCTAACACAGCAATCTTACTCAGGTGAGCGACACAGGGCCATCTTGGCCCTCTTGTTTTTTAGTCCCCTACCGGCATTCTGTCCGTGAGTCAGTCCGTCAGTCACACACATGTTTTCCGGACTTATTTTCTAAACGCTTGCAGATATTGATCTAATATTTGGTATGTGAGTCTACCACCATGAGTACAGATCAAGTTCGAGTTTCGTTCTGGTCCACTGATTTTTGACAAAATTACGGGCCTTGGACTTACAAAATTTCTTTAAAACAGCAGTTTTCCAGACTTTTTTCTAAAGGTTTACAGTCTATCACCATGAGTTACAGATCAAGTTTGACTTTCGTTCCGGTCCTTTGATTTTAGACAACATTACGGACCTTGGACTTAGAAAATTTCTTTAAAATAGCAGTTTTCCAGACTTTTTTCTAAAGGTTTACAGGCTATCACCATGAGTTACAAATCAAGTTTGACTTTCGTTCCGGTACTTTGATTTTAGACAAAATTACGGGCCTTGGACTTATTTCTTTAAAATAGCAGTTTTCCGGACTTTATTTTCTAAACGCTTGGATATATTAATCTAATATTTGGTATGTGTGTCTACCACCATGAGTTACAGATCAAGTTCGAAGAGGGGCGTGAAACAAAACAAAACAAAACAGCGTGAAGAGAGGCGGGAGTTCTTATTTTTCTATTTGCTGGTAAGGGACTTAGTATTGCCTAAGCAATACTTTCAAAATGCTTGTTTATATCATTATTTACCATCCCTATTCAGAAAAATATAATAAACCCCTTTATTGTTTACACGAGCTATTTTGATGAAATCACCGGGCTAATGGGGGCGGTTTATGTTCCTTATGCATGCATACGCCTGCTTAACTACAGACAAATATTTACTTTATTGATCATGTACAAACATTAAGTTAACTAAAACGTATCTTTCGGGGACAATATAAAATAACAGTAGACGTTATATTAACAAGAGGGCCATGGTGTCCCTGAATCGCTCACCTGAAAAATATTGCCTTCATATTAAATACAAAATCCATGCAGAAGTACAGCAAACTTTTTGTAATTCCACACAAAAACTATACCTGTGGCCCAAATTCTGATGGTAATACCTATAAAATCAAGTGACCCCTAGAGTGGGACCAATTTATACCAAAGAGCCATGATTTGAAAACTTGGTTCTGGTCCACAAGGCCATGTTACATACCTTTTTTTCCCATTTAAGGGCCCATTTTACCCCAGGGCCATGATTTGAGCAAACTTGGTAGATGTCTATAAAGCCATGTTACACACCAAATATATAAACTCGAGGTCTTGTGGTTTCTAACAAGAAGATTTTCTAGTTGTTTTTTTTCCTATATCAGCATATGTTAAATCAGGTGACCCCTAGAGCGATGCCAATTCTGACCCCAGAGCCATAATGTGAATAAAGCTGATAGATTTACACTATCCAATATTACATACCAAATATATTAAATCCAGCCTTTTAATTTCTGACCTGAAGATTTTTCTAGTTTTCCTATTTAAGTATATGTAAAATAAAGTGACCCCCGGGATGAAGCCAATTTTTACCCCAGGGTCATTATTTGAACAAACTTGGCAGATGTCTATAAGGCCACGTTACTCACCAAATATCTAAATTCCAGGCCTTGTGATTTCTGACAAGAAGGTTTTTCTAGATTTTCTCGTATAAGCCTATGTAAAATAAAGTGACCCCTGGGGCGGGGTCAATTTTGACAAGGCCTTGCGCTTTCAGAGAAGAAGAATTTTAAATATTTCACTTTAAAAATCTATTTTTAACTCCTGTGACCCAGATATAAAACAAACTGGAACCATTTAAACAATTTTGGTAGAGATTCATGCAAGGAACATCACGGACAATTTTCATCAGATTTGGCCCAGTGGTTTAGGAGGAGATGTCGTTTAAAGAAAATGTTGACGCCGGACGGACGGATGCACGGACGCCGGGCAAAAGGCGATCACAAAAGCTCACCATGAGGACGTTGACCTTCTATTGGTGATGTTCAGATTCTAATACAGTGTAGTATAGCGAAGTGACGTCAGGAGCTGATTTTAATCATATTAAATTGTATTCCAACTATCAGCTCAGCGATACGATATCATCAATACTACCATCGGGGTTTAATGATTGAATTTGGACTTCCCGTCGTAGGTTTTGAAACATAATATATCCTTAAGATATATTTAAACTTTGTAGGTCACTTTTGTTTTGCAAAAATACTTTTATTTTACTTTTCCGGGCAAAATGTACGTATCGGCGTTCGTGTGTATGTCTGGATACAGTTACTCGCCAAAATTGTGAGAAAATGTCGACATGCACTCTCTTTGCATTGCTTTCAAAATAACACTTTCTTATAGGCTATATTTAGCTTCTTAACTTTCATGTACTTGCAACACACACACGTAAACACATGCGTCAATTGATAATTACAATGGCCGGCTAAGTTCTAAAAGAAGACATTTGAAAAACCTTGCAGAGCTGGAATATATAGAAAAGTATACTGCATTTCTTGTCATTATAACACATTGTCATTACAGGTATTATTAAGGTTAGATACGTCCCTTATATGCACAATCGATAACAGTGTGATCATTGTGTACTCTCTGTATGTAAAATAGTTAAAATGCATATTTTGGTGTCGTGCATGTTGGTCTTGTGTTTGTTTGATTGAATACAACGCTTCATCGAGAGTGTCTAAGTCGCGTATGAACTTTGTCCATATGTCACAAATTGATAGTCCATATTACCATACCTGGTCACATTGTCCTAAAATCCGGTCCACCGTTCCATTCCTGGAATTCTACCTTGAAATTTACTCCGTTATCTGCAGAAAAGGTCACCTTCAGATTGAGGAGGTCCACGATAATAAAGTTTAGAACAGGGGCGTAATACACTTCCGGTTTACATTGTCATAGTGATAAACACAAGTAAGCAAGCAACAAGGTAAGAGACTACTAAATAGGTCGGGGCTTCCCAATGGTCAAGCAAAAAAGTACCAGGAATCCGTGGCTAATGTTTACATAATTGGATTTTCAAATTGGTTATTAATAAAATAAAAATGTGAGTATTGTTTAATTTTCAAAATTAAAATATTCTCAACACTAAAAATACAAATAATCTGCTTATCTGACATTGTGTGATTTTTTGTGAGTACAAATTGAGAATGTGCTATTTTTTGACATTTGGGGGGAAATTTAGTCCCAATATGGGGGTTACCATGTTCGGCAGTCTGTAGCTCAAGATTTCGGTGGTCATGCTTTTCTTAGAAAGCACTTGGATGGAACTTTCAAATCAGGGGTAGCTTAATGCTCAATGAGATATAGGTAAGTAGCTAAAAGGATAGACCTTATAATGTAGGTCTATGGAAAACTATTTAGTAGTCTCTGACCTTAAGTACCAAGCAATAGTAGCGGTAATTACCTCCCCTACAAAAATGCGGCGATTGCCATATACGGACAAACAATGAAAACACGGACCATACTTAACGCATAAAATAGTGTATAAAAGTATTTTCTTTTACTTGTATTTATTTTGGTGATTCTCAAAAAAAGGACAAAAATAATAATTTAACTTAAATGAAGATGTTTAGGTTAAATAAACAAGGCTTTTAATTTTAACAAAAATAAATAAATAATACCCGTTCATAGCATTATAGATGACTATAGATGGAAATCCAATCAATGTGACCTTATAAGACTAGGTATAGGCATGTAGCCGGATGAAATAGCTACAAAATAAGACCAAGTATGGCTCTCTATCATATCCAGGTCAGAAGTTAAATCAAATTGTTATATGTGTATATAGTCGTAAATGCAAAGATTACCGTTCGAAGCCATATAGATGACAATAGATGGAAACCTAATCAAGGTGACCAATAAGACTAGATTTAGGCATTTAGAAGGGTGTAATATCTACAAAATAAGACCAAGTATGGGTCTCTATCATATCAAGGTCAGAAATTATATCAAATTATTGTATGTGTATCTGGCCGTAAATGCAAAAAATAACCCTCCCTAGCCATACAGATAATTATAGATAGAAACTCAATCAATGTGACCCATAAGACTACTATAGGCATGAAACAGGATGTAATAGATGCAAAATAAGACCAAGTATGGGTCGCAATCATATCCAGGTCAAACGTTATGTCAAACAATTGTACGTATATATGGCCGTCAAGGCAATGAATACCCATTCATATAGATGACTATAGATTGAAACCGAATCCATGTGACCTTATAAGACTAGGAATAGGCATGTAGCAGGATGTAATAGCTACAAAATAAGACCAATGATGGCTCTCTATCATACCCAGGTCAGAAGTTTTATTAAATTGTTCTCTGTGAATATAGTCGTAAATGCAAAAAATAGCCGTCCTTAGTCATTTTGATGACTATAGATGGAATCCAATCAAAGTGACCCCATGAGACTAGGTATCGGCATGTAGCAGAATGTAATAACTACAAAATAAGACGACGTAGGGTTCTCTATCTTAATCAGGTCAGAAAAATAATCAAATTGTTTTATGTGTATAAAGCAGTAAATGCAAAATATAACCCTTCCTAGCCATATAGATGATTATAGATTTAAACTCAGTCAATGTGACCCCATAAGACCAGGTATAGGCATGTAGCAGGATATAATAGCCACAAAATAAGACTAAGTATGGGTCTCTATCATATCCACGTCAAAAGTTATACCAAATTGTTACATGTTTACATAGTCGTAAATGCAAAAATTAGCCGTTCATAGCCATATAGATGACTATAAATGGAATCTCAATCAATGTGACCCCATAAGACCAGGTATAGGCATGTAGCAGGATATAATAGGTACAAAATAAGACCAAGTATGGGTCTCAATCATATCCAGGTCAAAAGTTATGTCAAACAATTGTAGGTGTATATGGCCGTAAATGCAAAGAATAGCCATTCATAGTCATATAGATGACTATAGATTGAAACCGAATCAATGTGACACAATAAGACTAGGTATAATCATGTAGCAGGATGTAAAAGCTACAAAATAAGACCAGGTATATCTCTCTATCATACCCAGGTCAGAAGTTATATCAAATTGTTATCTGTGAATATAGTCGTAAATGCTAAAAAATAGCCGTCCTTAGTCATATAGATGACTATAGATGGAATCCAATCAATGTGACCCCACAAGACTAGGTATCGGCATGTAGCAGAATGTAATGGCTACAAAATAAGACCAAGTATGTGTCTCAATCATAATCTGGTCAGAAAGTATATCAAATTATTGTATGTGTATCTGACCGTGAATGCAAAAATTAGCCGTTCGTAGCCATATCGATGATTATAGATTTAAACCGAATCAATGTGACCCCATAAGAGTAGATATAGTCATGTAGGAGGATGTTATAGCCACATAATAAGACTAAGTATGGGTCTCAATCATATCCAGGTCAAACTTATGTCAAATAAGTGGACGAGTATATGGCCGTCAATGCAAAGAATAGCCATTCATAGTCATATAGATGACCATAGATTGAAACCGAATCAATGTGACCCGATAAGACCAGTATAGGCATGTAGCAATATGTAAAAGCTACAAAATAAGACCAAGTATGGCTCTCTACCATACCCAGGTCAGAAGTTATACCAAATTGTTATCTGTGTATATATTCGGAAATGCAAAAATTAGCCGTTCGTAGCCATTTAGATGACTATAGATGGAAACTCAATCAATGCGACCTCATAAGACTAGATATAGGCATGTAGCAGGATGTAATATCTACAAAATAAGAGCAAATATGGGTCTCCATCATATCCAAGTCAGAAATTATATCAAATTATTGTATTTGTATCTGGCCGTTAATTAAAAAAATAACCCTTCCTAGCCATATAGATGATTATAGACTGAAACTCAATCAATGTGACCCCATAAGACTAGGTAAAGGCATGTAGCAGGATGTTATAGCTACAAAATAAGATCAAGTATGGGTCTCAATCATTTCCAGGTCAAAAGTTATGTCAAATAATTATGGAACAGAATTGGGGCAAAAATTGCATCTCACCGTCTTACAAGTCCATGTTTACACGTGACATTCTGCCTTTGCCATACTGACAAGTGGTATGCTGTATTATGTTAAGTGCGTTTATCAATTCTACGTTAAATTTGGCTTTCATGTGTCATAATTTGATGCTGTTATATTTTAAAGTTTTGTTGAGCAACCATCAATGTGACATTTGTTTTACATTAAACTGTCTAAACTGCCTCATTTGGGGCAGATTAATCAAAGAGAAGTTAATTCGTAGAATCAAAATCCTGCGTTTCGTTTTTACTCAGGGGAGGAAACTGAATACTCGGAACTCTGGGAAAGTAATATGATCATAACAGGAGTTGAAATATAATAAAGGTATAAAAGTTTGACTTTTTAAATAGTTTTATTTTCACTTAGGGTAATTTTTAGGGGGGGGGGGGCATAGCACCTTGGTTTTTAGATGTGTGTGTGTGTGTGTGTGTGTGTGTGTGTGTAGGGGGGTGGAGGAGGGCATAGCCCCTTGGGAAATATTTTTCTAGGAGGACGGAGATGCATTCTGAGGGGCATCTGAGGGAAATTTGGTAGATTTCTTTTTCAGTTTTGACAAGACTCCTGTCCCACGACCCTCTTGTTATTGTAATGGGGGCGAATGACAACGCTTAGAGGTTGTTGCAGTAGGCGGGCAGTTAACCTATTATAGCTCTTAGGAAGGACCAGTACTAGACTCATATCCTCCGTAAAAATCTCGCATACAAAACCATGGTAGGTAGCCGCCGGGGCTTGAACTCACAACCCGCTTATTTAATATATAGATCGTGAAAATATTTTTCTACATGATTTATAGTGACATAAGTACGAACTTTATGACACTGGCTGCAAAGCTAGGTTGCGAGTACTAATCAAGCTTGGGGACGTTTTTGTGATATGTATTAAAAACTTGTTAATAATTTAAAAAAATGAAAATAAAATGTATGTTCAGCAATACTAAAGGCGTTTGCCTGATTCAGATTAAAGCAGACACAATTCCGTTGTTGTTGTAGTTGTATTGGGGTTTACCGTCGCTGCGATAGTATTTCAATCATATACATGTAGCGACGTCCAGCTAATTACAGGTGGAGGAAGACTCCGAGTACACAGAGGTACCCGGGTAGAACCACCGACCTACCGCAAGCCAGCTGGAAGGCTTCCTCACATGAAAAATCCGAAGTCCCTACCGGGATTCGAACCCACAGCGGTGGGGGGGCTGAGAGATTTGTAGTCCACGACTGCAACCGCTCGGCCACGGCGGCCCCTACACAATTCCGTTGCCATAATGACAGCGTAGATAACTGAAGGTGGATGCTCACTCAGCAAGGGTCGGCCTGGGTGACTGGTAATTGGCTAACTTTATTTCAGTAAGGGGCTCACGATCGGGATTTCCATTTACCCAGTCAAAACAATTTCAGTCACCCAGAAAATTGTATTATCAGGCCAGCTGGGTGGGGGAGGATACTTCAGCCCCCTAAGCCGCCCGGTGACGCTGGGACTTAATTACGAAACTACGAACAGTATGTAGATCGACGAGATGTGCTCGTATATAAAATTTTGCGTGACGTTCATTATTTTTAAATACTCATCTTTGTAAACCTGAGCTCATATTTATATCTGAAGTATTTGGCCTGCAATTAGAAAAGCAATGGAAAGTATAATGTAAAATGCAATTATGTCTTTAAGCAGTGGATCTACTTTCAATTTCAAACAATTTGTCTAAAAGAAATAACTTTTTCGAATTTGGAAACAGCCACAGTTTCGTACTTCAATTTGTCGATTCTTCCCGAACAGTAGTATAAAGTGACTTATAGGCACGCCACCTTTTCTGTGGAGGACGAAATTCCTGTATATACTACTCCGAACTACCGTCAGCGAGTTCAGGTGACCAACTATAGTTCTACTCGAGTTATAGAGCGTCCGCCTCGGGTCCGGGAGGTCGTGGGTTCGATCCCTGGTCGCAACATACCAAAGTCGCAAAAAATGGTACTGTTAAAGCTCCCTTGCTTGGCGCTCACCATATAAGGGTAGATGCAGGACTGGCTGGCCCGGTGCCAGGATAATGTGACTGGGTGTGGTATAATGCCACATGTCCACGGCGTGATACTGCATTGTGGCAACACTATATCTGTCTCAAGTAAACATCGTCTCCAAATGACTTAAAAATACTGTCGGTGGGGCGTTAAACCCAACAAACAAACACTACTCGAGTAAACTCGTATTGATGACGTAATAAATATACTCTAGTTAGCAATCAACTGAACGTATGAGGTTTACCCCCCTTGTGACGTAATTTGTAAATAGACATATGATTAAAACAATAAATCTTTTATTTATGACTTTTTTCGAGCTTGGGCTTGAATAAAGTAGCTGCCAGCTTACATGCTTATTTAAAGACAGGATATCATAGATATTTATAAATTTCTATAAATTTGCCTAGATGCTTTCCGTCCGCCATATTGCTTTCTAGTCTACCCACCTACCTCGCTGGGTTGAACTCGCGTAACCCTACAGAGTTCGTATGGTAAAACCTCGCACGTTTTATTTGCAACTCTGGTAACTCTAGTTAACTCTAGTAGGTAAACTGAACTCTCTCCAAGTCAAACCGGCAGAGCGCCCTCCAACGTCATAATGCTAGGTGCACATTTTGACATTTGTCATTCTGCTTGCGTACATGTGTTATTTTGCTCAGCTACATGTGCCATTCATCGATTCGTTAAACCGACGAAATAAATTCCATTTTAATACGAAACTGGACTGTCCAGCTATACACAGTGCTATACGGTGATGAAAAGGAAATAAAAGCAGATGTATTTTCAGTAGTTAATTATGATGTGAATGAGTAATGAATGTTTAAGGTAAAAAAAATTAATAAAAAAAAATAAATAAAAAATAACGCAGACGACGATTACACCGTATTGTACTAGTCAAAATGATGCTAGTCACTTAGACAAATGAAGCAATAAACATGTCAAAAGGAAAAATGTATATTTTGCCCGAATTCTGTTCCATAAATAATTGTACTTGTATATGGGCCTCAATGCAAAGAATAGCCATTCATAGTCATATAGATGACTATAGATTGAAACCGAATCAATGTGACCCCATAAGGACAGGTATAGGCATGTAGCAGAATATTATAGCTATAGAATAACACCAGGTATGGCTCTCTATCTTAATCGGGTAAGAAAAATAATCAAACTGTTGTATGTGTATATGGAAGTAAATGCAAAAAATAACCCTTTCTAGAAATATAGATGATTATAAATTTAAACTCAATCAAAGTGACACCATAAGACTAGGTACAGGCATGTAGCAGGATGTAATAGCTACAATATTAGACCAAGTATGGGTCTCTGTCAAAACCAGGACAGAAATTTTATGAAATTGTTGTATGTGTTTATGGCCGTAAATGCAAAAATAACCCTTCCTAACCATATAGATGATTATAGATTGAAACTCAATCAATGTGACCCCATAAGACAATGTAAAGGCATGTAACAGGATGTAATAGCTACAAAATAATACAAAGTATGTGTCTCAATCATATCCACGTCAAAAGTTATGTGTACATATCCGTAATTGCAAATATTAGCCGTTCGTTGCTATATAGATGACTTTAGTTGAAAATTCAATCAATATGACCCATAAGAGTAGGTATAGGCATGTAGCGGGATGTAATACCTACAAAAAAAGACCAAGTATGCGTCTCTATCATATCCAGGTCAAATCTTATGTCAAATAATTGTACGTCTATATGGCCGTCAATGCAAAGTATAGCCATTCATAGCCATATAGATGACTATAGATTGAAACCGAATCAATGTGACCTCATAAGACTAGGTATAGGCATGAAGCAGAATATCATAGCTACAAAATAAGACCAAGTATGGGTCTCTTTCATATCCAGGATAGAAATTTTATGAAATTGTTGTATGTGTATATGGCCGTAAATGCAAAAATAACCCTTCCTAGCCATATAGATGATTATAGACTGAAACGCAGTCAATGTGACCCCATAAGACTAGGTATAGGCATGTAGCAAGATGTTATAGCTACAATATAAGACCAAGTATGGTTCTCAATCATATCCAGGTCAAAACTTATACCAAATTGTTATATATGTACATACCCTTAAAGCAAAAACTAGCTATTCCTAGCCATATAAATGATTATAGACTGAAACTCAATCAATGTGACCTCATAAGAGTATGTATAGGCATGTAGCAGGATATAATAGCTACAAAATAAGACCAAGTATGTGTCTCTATCATATCCAGGATAGAAATTTTATGAAATTGTTGTATGTGTATCTGGCCGTAAATGCAAAAAATAACCCATCCTAGCCATATAGATGATTATAGATTGAAACTCAATCAATGTGACCTCATAAGACTAGGTATAGGCATGTAGCAGGATGTAATAGCTACAAAATAAGACCGAGTATGCGTCTCTATCATATCCAGGTCAAAACTTATGTCAAATAATTGTACATGTATATGGCCGTCAATGCAACGAATACCCATTCAGAGCCATATACATGACTTTAGATTGAAACCGAATCAATGTGACCTCATAAGACAATGTGTAGGCATGTTGCAGATAATCAAAGTTTCAAAATAACACAAAATATGCGTCTCATCTTTTACAGTTCAGAAGTTATTTCAAATTGTTATATGTGTATGTAGTCGTTAAAGCAAAAATTATCCGTTTGTAGCCATATAGATGACTTTAGGTGGAAACCAAATCAATGTGACACCATACGACTAGGTATAGGCATGTAGCAGTATGTAATAGCTACAAAAAAGACCAAGTATTGGTCTCTATCATATCCACGTTAAAAGTTATACCAAATTATTACATGTGTACATAGCCGTAATGTAAAAATTAGCGGTTCGGAGCCAAATAGATGATAAAAGATGGAAATTAAATCAATGTGACCCCATAAGACTAGGTATAGGCATGTAGCAGAATGTAATAGCTACAGAATAAGACCAAATATGGTTCTCTATCATATCCAGGTCAGAAATTATATCTTATTGTATGTTTATCCGGCCGTAAATGCAAAAAATAACCCTTCCAAGCCATATAGATGACTTTAGATTGAAATCGAATCAATGTGACCCCATAAGACTAGGTATAGGCATGTAGTTGGATATAATAGTTACAAAATAACACCAGGTATGGGTCTCAATCATATCCAGGTCAAAAGTTATGTCAAATAATTGTACGTATATATGGCCGTCAATGAAAAGAATACCCCTTGATAGCCATATAGATGACTATATATTGCAACCGAATTAATGTGACCCGATAAGACTATGTATAGGCATGTAGCAGGAGGTAATAGCTTCAAAAAAAGAAAATGTATGGGTCTCTATCATATCCAGGTCAGAAGTTATACCAATTGTTATATGTGTATATAGTCGTAAATGCAAAATTAGCCGTTCGTAGCCATATAGATGACTATAGATGGAAACCCAATCAATGTGACCCCATAAGACCGGTATAGACATATACTAGGATGTAGTCCTAAATGCAAAAATTAGCCGTTTCTAATTTTCTATTACCATTCCCTTATTACGAATAATTATGCGGTTTTGAACAATGTACTAATAATCTTCGCTATATCAACTCTTTAAGTGAGGAAATAAAGTCTAAAATCTCTGAAATTGTGTTTCAAATGATGATTTAACGATGTGTTGCACCATAGTACCATCGCCTTTTTCATGTTAACGTTCCCCCGCTTCAAATTTGGCTGCAGGGTGTTTGCAAAAAACTACGACAGTAATAAGCAAACTTTTGGTATCGATAGATGCGGAAAATTGTTGGCTGGAACATAGGATACATTTAAAAGTCAAAATATTAGAATATGAATATAAAAAATAAGAATTACCGTCAAATTTGTGGAGGTCGCCATTTTGTTTGACTCCATAGTACCATTCTTAAAACCACGTGATTCTAGGCCTTGAAAATAGTTATTTAAGGCGTTTCTGTTCTTTGCGTGTAACGTCATTACCCTGAGGGAATGGAGCATCATTTACTTTCGTTGCCTACTGAAAATATGATTAAATTAAAATACCGCCAAATCTGTCTTAAGCGACAATCAAGGGAACAATAGAAAGTGACCGCTTAACATAGATGGTCGTGAAATGAATGTAAAAAATACATGTATACCAAAATATTAGTTTGGTAATATAAACTGACTGCCAAATGCATTTTGGCCGCTTAATACGGGTGACCGCTTACACAGGTTAAACTCTATTATTAAATGACCCAGCTACTCAGCTTCTTTTCTAGTTCTATTGTAATGGGATTTGTCGTTTATCGACATAAATCCCTTTATTGAAGTGGTGATCTGTCGTTGTTATACCTCTGTTCCCCCCCTCTGGTCTAGTAATTGTTCAGGCGTGCTTTTCTCACGCTACACCGTAATCTGCCCTTTCCGGTTTTCAGCGGCAGCCATTTGTATCTGTTTGGTAATTTGTGAGTTCAAAAATCTGTTTATATCTGAACCATCTTAATAATATTTCTAATGACCCGCCCACCCAGCCCATTTTATGAGACATTTTAATTTTGTATTTTGTTATTCCTGAAATTTGTTTTTTGCTTATGAGATAACTGTAAGTTTGTGCAATTCCTTGATGTTTAATTATCAATTAGTAGTTCTAGATTAAAATAAAGTCTATGCATAATTTTGTTTTATGCCTGGTTGGTTTGCTGCTGTTTGTTTATATCTTCAGGTGTCGTGCCTAATGGACCTGCATTCGGTCGTCATCTTACTGACCCCCCTTCGTCATGGCTTCAACAACTCGTGGACTGTTCCATCCGTGGAGGCAGATTCTTGCGCGCACAGCAGTGTTGGCATAATATATATCTATATTGACATTATATTCAAACATTTTCAACCTAATTAATTAACTAGTGAACTACTGTTCCCAGAGTTCACTGGTATTTTAAAACACCCATATTTGGTTAAAACAGAAAGTAAAGTTGAAGCCATGGCCAGGTTTTGCCACTATATATATATATATATGAATATATTTTGGTTGTCCTTAAATGTCAATAATAATTATTAAGCAAGTTAATTTTTGTTCTTTATTCATCCCATCTTTAATAATGGCTAGCAATCTTTTTTTTTCATTATGACCATACTTTTAGACCGGGCTATCAGGATAACCCACCAATGGGGTCCTGTTTTTTGATAAAGAGACAGCATCTGAAGAGACAGTGGTTGGATACAAAGGAGTCCGGATGCGATGCCCTAGCTCATTTGCGAATAGACATTTTAGTGTTTTTACGTGTCCGTTGTAAAGCTCCGATACACGGGACACAAGTTATAGCCAGTGCTTAGTACTCCGATTTCCCATAGCAACCCAATTTTGCCGAGTGCAAGGCAAGGGTGAATCTGGTACCAGTTTTATAAATATTTGGTTTGACGTGGTCACCGGATTCGAACCCCAGACCTTCTGAACGCAAAGCGAACTCTCTACCACTTAAGCTATTGTGCCGGTAAGTCTCAGGTATATCATTAGAACTTGTAAAGCATTGAATGATAAAGTAGAACATGATAGTGCCTTATGAAGGGACAGACTTTGAAGTCGAATTTATGGCTTACTTCGTCGGTTTGAAACGAGTTTTTTTTTAAACATTCCTCGGGTTTCGAAAAACACATCATACCGTATTCTCAAGTATCATCAGCAACATTTAAAATTGATCCCTATTTTTTACAAATTTGTTCTTATGGTACTAGTTTCGAATTTCTCGAGATGACGATATAAATAGATTTTTTTTTATATAAATAACAGTATTAGGGGTAAAATATCTTGCAAAATTATACACCTGGTGGTTTACATTGAATCTAAATTCGGTACATAATTATGGTACATAGTAATGTAATCTAAATTCATTCATGCATTCTAGCAACGTCATTTCTAAAGAAATCATCTCCAAACTTGCCATAATCTCTTGGCCAAGATCGATTATGGCTGATATCAGCCACTTAGGTCAGGGGTTATGGTCCTTTAAACATTAAAAGAAATCCTGGGTTGCATTTTGTTTGTATTCTAGCATCTTCATTTTCTTATCAATTACTTCAAACTTTATGACAATGTTAATAGTCATAATTTCTCGGGCAAGTTCGACTGATATCAGCCAATAAGGTCAGAACTTATGACCCTTTTAATATTAAAAAAAATGCTTGATTTTATTTCGTTTGCATTTTATCATCTTCATTTCTCGTAAGCAATCATTTTCAAACATTATGACAATGTTTAAAGCAATAATCTCTCAGCCAAGTTCGCTTGGTTGATTGGTATCAACTGATTCTTTCACGAGTCATCGTCCTTGAATTGTTATATAATTTGTTTAAGCAATCTTCATTTAATTGATGCACACTGTTAATGGCAACAATATCGATTTCGATTATGGCTAATAACGTTTTTGGACTAAAAGATCTACATTTAAGTCCCTTTTAATTTTAGAAAATAAATTACAGGTTTGCCGTTTTTACTCTTTAGTTTAAACAATATGGCCTGGAATTTAGAGAGTATGTGTGTGTCACTGTATAGAAGTCATTTAAGTTTGGTTCCAATCATAGCCATAGGGACAAAGCCATGTCCTATATATATTTGTTTTATTTAGACTTTCATGAGGTATCTATAACCTTCAATTTCGACCACTTGTAGTTTTTGTGTGTGGAACTGAACTTTGATCTTGGATGACCCTGATCATGACCCAGAACTTCCCAATTCTTTAGTTTTGGTCTTCAAATTTTGAAGGGTTTTTTTTTCTGTATTTTGATAATTTATATTGTGTTCAGACACTTAAGAATTTTTAAGCTACACCCTTCAGATTGGACGACAAATACTGGTTGGTTTGTGGAAATGAAATAATCATGGTGTCTCAGTACAACTGTGCTGTAAATAGCATAATAGAGTAGCTTGTTTAGGCAATGAAGACAATATTTCTCAGGTGAGCGACATCAAAATCATCTCGGTCCTCTTGTTAGGTTTTCGCCTCTGCAGGGCAAAAACCTATTGTTCTTCTTCTGTTGGATTTTTTTTATTAGGTTTTCGCCTCTGCAGGGCGAAAACCTATTGTTCTTCTTCTGCTGATTTTTTTTTTCCTTTTTATTTTTTCAATTCTACCCAACTTTTGTAGCCAGAAAAGATGAGAAAAGCTACAGCTATAAAATTTTGGGCATGGAGTCATATATATCTGAACTTGTGCCTAAATGGTCAAACTTTTCACTTTTGTTTCTGATTTAGCCACTAGGGGGCGCAATGCATGTAATCACTTTTTTGCTAATAACTCAAAAAATTGAATCCTGATTTAGATGCGGTTTTTTACATAATGTTACATAATGTTTACAAATGAGGGTAAGTCTACGAAAAACCCCTCCACTTTTGTTAGAGATCAGATAGAAGAATTCTGTTTGCTGCATACGATTTGCAAGACATATACGCACAAAATATATGGGGTGGCGAATTCAGGAAATGCGTGGTTTGTCCTCTAGAAACGGTCAAACTTCACTAAATTTTAAGAAAAAAATTAAAATTTCAAAAATATGTTTTTGTTGCTCCTGACTTTATTTTCTGCTCATTCTTCATAAAATTTTCACACGTTATGAATTGTTATGTTTGAAAGGGCCTCACAATCAAGAAGGGGTTCAAAGTCCGAATATAAGTAAGATCTTTACAGATCAAGTGAAATAAAAATTACATAGACACGTAATATAGTTTTATTTTGTTTTTGAGCGTATTACAATGCCTAAGACGTTCGTGTTTGTTTAAGTTAATGTTCTGTTATTTGATTTAATTCAATTCAAAATCAGTGATAAAAATATATCAAAATAAATAACATTGTGCACGTAATTTTATATAAATCAATCTGATAAATTATAGTTTGACCTATTGTCAACAAGAAAAACTGAAAACGAATGAGCTGTATGCAGCTATAAGATCGAGTGAACAAAAACGCAGATATAAAGTATAAAGTACATATATATAGTATCAATCCCACATTTTATACGATATATAAATAGAATAAAAACATGTTTACCTGCCTAGCCAAACATTTCAGAGCAGTTACCGGAAAAAAGATTCTTTTTGCTTTGTGACAAAACTTTTAAATGTTCAAAGATGATATTTGCTTGCATGAAAGTATACAAAAAACGAACACACACACCTAAAATACGGAAAAGCATCTGATTCATAGGCATGAGGTTCATACAACACTCAACAAAGTGATCAAAGAATTAAATACTGATACATATTGTATCTGTACAACATAACAGTTATCTAAGACAAAATTGTGCCACGTCTATGCAAATTAATAGACAGATGCCATTCAATTTTACAGAATTTAAAAAACGCGTAAGTAAATTATTTTATCAATATGAATAAGAAAAGCGCGTATGTTTGCGTTTCAAAACCGCGTAAGTTAATTTTGTTGAAAAAATAAATGCGAAAAAAGCGTAAGTATCCGTATGGCTTAACTACATAAGTCTCAGAAAATCCCCGTATCACATGTTAAAGATACACAAAAAAACAAAATCAACCCACTTAAAAACGCGTCTAATATGACGTTTAATAACAGAAATATTAAGATTTTTTTCGTCTCCTGAAAAGTTGCCAAAACTGACTCACGCGGTTTTCGTAGAGCAGCGACGATGTGCTTGTTGTTTTCCTTGACAATAGGAAGAATTCGTTATTAATAAATATATTTACATAGAGACCGAAAAATCCTGGCGAAATGCATTAATTTGGCTAGTTGACTGGCAAATAAGTCAGTCAACTGTCAAAATTTATGTGATTTGTCAGAGAATGCTGCAAAATCATCAATGAATAGAGCCAACCCAAAGACGAACACAAAGATAAGTAAAATTAGTAATGCCTGGGCATTACATTATTGTCTTTTTTCAAAACCTGAATGCACTTTATTCTTAAATGCCTGTGGCAAAATTGTTTTTTAAATTTATTTATTTTTGTTAATCAAAAAATAGGGAAAAAAAAGAATTGCTTAACGGATGGTATTGGAGGAAATTTGAAATAGTGTTTATTTTAACTAAAAAAAGCATTGCTTTTTCTTTTTTCATCTTGTAGTTTTTGTTTTTGAACATATTTTGTCGTAATGCGAAAACCATCAAATTACAGGTCATCTTTTCTTAACAAATGTCCAATTATACTCCTAGTTCATTGGTGTTAAATTTACATTAACTAAGTATAGTCCACAATGTAACGAAACAGTCAAATCTCTATTGAAATACAGCTCTGTTAAGATTATTCAATAGTGAAGGATTTCAATCATTAAAACACGATGACCCAAATTACAAATGGCTAACAGACGTTGAGACCAAAAAATACACATTTTTGCTCTGGTAAGTAAATCCATTGTTTTATTTTCTTTATTTAGTGGCTACCTTTAGAGTTTGACATACATATAATCATTCCAGGGCCAATCTTTTTCGTCTTTTTTAATGACTCCCATTTAAATTTTTCCCTTCAAATTTTACGGTTGTCTCTTGAATATTTTTTTTCGAATATTAATGCTGTAATTAGTGCTATCACTCTTTTGGTAAAATGAATGCATAATTATTATCAACACAAACATGGCATATCTCGGTCAAGAATTAGTGATGCATGGATGTTGTGATAAAATTCAACATGCCGTTGGCTAATCTGACAATCAAATGCATGTGAAAGGTTATTTGGAGAAAAGATGGGTCCCAGTACGGGTTATGATATGTCGGCAAAATCAAAGCATGTTGCACATCAACAGGCTAGTCGCAAGCGCATGGGGAAAACCCTGTACTATTAACCACTATGAAGTTGAACAGATTAAACAGTGCCGACAAACCATTAAATATGATAATTCGAGTTTCAATGTATCAAATTTAAATGCATCCGACGGGACGCACAATATTTTAATTTTAAAGTGTGCGTC
>CM037787.1:6409524-6425928 GCA_021229015.1 Solen grandis
AAAATGAATAGCTTTTTCATAGACTTACACCTATTTGCACAGTTTTTTACGAGGTTCGAAATTTCAACCTTCCGTAACTAGCCCAAAAATATCCAGCCACTAATACCTTGAAATTATCATATTTTGTTAGGCTATAAACAAGGAACATAATGCAAAAAACATATTTGGATCAGACTTCAAAGTGTGAGTTATAAGCAAAAGTGATTTCAAGCAAAGCGCCCCCTAGCGGCAAAATGAGAAACAACATTAAGTAAAATTTTACCTAAAAATGTAGCAAGTAGTTCAATCAAGTTTACAAGTCGCACTATTCGAACATTCTATTTCATATATATCACAATTTGAACCAAAAACCTATTTACAATTATTCCAAAAAAAAAAAAAAAAAAAAAAAAAAAGGATCAAGTTTTGGACTGCCGTAAAATGACCAAATCAAGTCCGATATATCTATCATATTTGATTGGGCTGGCAACATGGAACATTATGTAAAAAAACCGCATCTAAATCGGGCTTCAGCAAAAGAGTGATTACATGCATAGCGTCCCTTAGTGACTTAATCAGAGACAAAAGTTAAAAGTTTTACTTTTTAGGCACAAGTTCAGATAAATGTGACTCCATGCCCGAAATTTCATAGCTGTAGCTTTTCTCATATGGCCGCTGGGTTGGCTACAAAAACGGATGGAATTGGAAAAAATAATAATAAAAAAAATCAACAGAAGAGGAAGAACAAACCTAATTAACATATGACCTTGACCATTGCGATTTTCCGGATACGGAAGAGACGAGTCACCTTATAGAGCTAATTTGCTCCTTCAGTAAAATTAAATGCAAATCAGTCAAAACGTTAGGCAATGCAAAGCTAAAAAAAGTTTGATTTTGTTAAAAATTATGACGTTAAATGACTTCACATGACGTCAGCCTTCACAAAATATGAAATAAACTTCAGTTCATATACACTGTCCAAATTTCCTAATTTCGGCACACTTGGATTGTTCAAAACACTTAAAAAACATATTTTGAGGCCCATAGTTCGAAACTTGTAGTTATGTCTTTTCGAACCTAAAAAAATATATGGAGGTGCACATTCATGTTTTGATTTACACCACCTGGCCATAGAAGGTGACTGCAGCGTAGACACAAAATGTTACACTATGTTTTAATCTGACGTCATACGACGTCATTGGACAAAAAAATCATGTCTTCGAAAGGATAACAGTTGCCGTAGTTGCTGTTAAAAAAATCAATACTTTTCTAGATATACGCGGTTACTGCACTACGGGAAAGGCTTTTTTGATTTTCTATCATATCTGTACTATTGGCCGCAAGCCATTATATTACTTCATTTTTTGATTCCCTTATTATCTTTCCCGTAACATTTCGGACACGTTGCATTTGGCAGATAGCCGAGATTATACTTTTGTGTAAACGTAATATGTGGGTTTCCCAAAGTTAAAATGATTTGTGGGAAGGAACAAACAACCAACTGTCGTGCGTTCAGTGAAGGTGACAGCTACCTATTAATAGCTAACAATTGCGGTTTGGTACCCTACTTACATTATATACACTGCGATAAAACAGGTGTGCAACCGCTCACGATAGCGACTGTTACATTTACTAAACAAGCTACACAAACATGGGGGCTCGAAGTACTGTGGGGCGATTCGCCCAATGCAACTTTGAGCTCTGTGGTTGTTCTGATACTCTGCATTTTTAACAAAATACATAACTGGAAACCACTTATTATTATTAGCACGATTGTTTTACTGGCCTTCAGAGCAATCAGCACTCTTTGGAAAAATAATCTGTGTAAAATCTGTTCATATATGATACACAGTATTATTTAAGTATTAAAAGCTAAATTCAAACTTTAGCGGTGAATCCATTCAACGGTACTTGGTTATCATACTGGGGCCAAGACTTGAACAGAAACAGTTGGTGGTTACACAACATATATTTTGGATAGATCGGCTGATAAGAACTTGGACAAGCCTTCCTTTTAAAAGTAAATTTTATTACACCCAGCTATGTACGGAAAAGACCGAGATATCATTGCTAAAAATGGAAAGGGGTATGTGACTTGATGTGGTATCATGCCACATGTCTACGGCATGATATTGTGGTGTGTTAGCACTTAATCACACAAACAATCATTTACATTTATCGGGGTAAGCTGTATAAAATGAATTTTGACATAATTCTTGAACCAATGAATTCATGGTTAACAACTGTTAACGACCGTAAACTTTAGAAAAGCATCTGTTTCACCTGGTTGGCATAAATTATTTTAGTATACCCCATCTTAAAATGGGAGTTTTAGGGTGCAAAGCTTACTACATGATTGTAAATATGCAGATAACAATTTAATATTCCTATTTAAACCTTAAACACCCAGTTGAAAAAGAAAACAGTTGAGAGTCGATCGATGAATGATTTTGGTCAAAGTTTATCAAATAAAAAGCCTGCGTATGCTAATTTTAAAAATGTGGACTCGTCCCCTAGTTGCAATGCTTAAATCGCCACATAATCCGAGATTAGCCAAATGCTTTCAAGGCGAAGTCGGTTAAGAGTCGGTCTGGTAAGCCAGACGCACTGTGTTTGAATCCCTGTCACGTACCTTTTTTTGCCTTTTGTTAAACCTTTTTACTTTTCCTTCCTTTTACTGCCTTGTTTATTTACAGCTCCTAAATTTATCGACAAATGCGTTTTTAGCATTTTTTTAAACCACAGACCATTTGAAACTGTAATGGAAAAGGTAACAATATGTGATATTTGATATGGCATTAATATCTCGCATTCTTATTCAAACGGTTTAAATTTCTATACTTGTCCTTTTTTTTAAAGCAGCTCGTTGATAAGAATTTGATTTTTTAACTATACGTATGTATTGATTCTATCATTATCCGTCTACAGACGTACGGTCAACCAAAGCAACTATCCGTGATTGTAAAAAAAAAAATGGGAAGTTTCCCCATCACAGGTAATACCGTCACAAACGGTATTGAAATTATTTTTAGAATTGCGAAACGTGGCATGTAGTACCGCAAGCAACTGCTTCGGGGATACCGTACGAGTATTCTATATTTATTCGATTTCCATGAAGTGTCGTTTACGAAAATAATGTTTTCCTGTGTAATGTGGCACACACTTGACGAAACAAAGACATTACCAACATTAACGAGGGGGAGTAGAAAAATATTACCAGTCATCGCCGAAGTTGCATTTACAATAATAGCTTTTCCCATGAAATGTGACCTTCACTTGCCGAGTTTATTTGTCAGGAAAAAATGATTCCGCCAACATTAACGTGAGAGAGAGTAGAGAGAACATTATTTTTTATTTCTACCGATCTTTTATGAAGGCACTGCTTTAACTTTGGTTTGTTTGTTTTATATTTTCCAAGTTTCTTAATAATTTTTTTTTTCATCTGCCTATTAACCTCTTTTTTTAATAAAAATTTTAAGCTGGACTGTACTGTATTAACAAACTCTGTGTTTTGTTGTTGTTTTGTTCTTCCTTATAATATCGAACGCTTTTTTTTGTTACAACACGCATTTGTTTTCTTACTTACGCTGATTTTCTTTTTAAATATTTTTTGCCTAATTTAATAAATAAACACTGATATTTTACTATGTTTATTTCCGTATGAGGCCTCATGTCACCTTGAATTCACACTGAGTCACATCCACGTACTGATTTGCGTACTGATTTGTGGTCCCCCTGTCAAGCGTGAAACTTAATCCGTCTCACTCCGAGCAGAAGTGAACGGGTATGCATAATAAAGCTTATGCATAATAAAGCTGGCAAATTATAGATGGTACATGTATCTCTTGCTTAAGGCTAGGCATAGTGGCAGTGCCAGGACTGGTTGGCGCATGGTCAGGATAATTTGACTTGGTGTGGTCACTTTTGTGGTACTCACTTATCTACAGCGTAATATATATGTTCACAAATGACTGAATACTGTCGGTGGGCCATTAAATCTAGGGAAAAATAGAAAAGGTTTAACGTCATAGAGATGTAGAAGTTGTCGACTGGGGCGGTAGGGTGGGTTTTGGAGACGACATCTCTTTCCCATGTAAGAACTGGTCTAGGGCGTTCCTCTGAGATTTTTGAATATTGGTTTAAAAGCTTATATACAATGTTTAGAAATTCTGTAATGACTCTTAAAAATACTAGATAATTTTACTGGCCTTATAACATTACTACACAGATAAAAATGTTTTCGTTTGTTTGATATTTTCATATTTATAAACATATCACAGTGGTGTCGAAAGTTGGTCCCTTACAAATATTAAACCTCATGTATGCACGGACCATGTCAACGTGTCCTATGCGAGTTTGATGCGTGACATATTTTGCACATATTTATAGAATGAATATATAATGAAGTACATTGTGCACTTTTCAGTGATCATCTTTATGGAGAAATAATGTTTATGTTAAAATTTACCTCAAAAGTGTTTTTAGCTCACCTGAGCACAACGTGTTCATGGTGAGCTTTTGTGATCGCCTTTTGTCCGTCGTCCGTCGTCCGTGCGTGCGTGCGTGCGTCCGTCCGTCGTCAACAATTTCTTTAAACAACATCTCCTTCTAAACTACTCACTGGATTTTGATAAAACTTCACAGGAATGTTCATTATATGGGCCTTTTCCAAAGTTGTTAAAATTATTTTGATTGGTCAAAAATCTTGGTCACAGGAGCTAAAAATAGATTTTAAAAATGAAAATTTTAAAAATCTTCTACTCCGAAACCACAAGGCCTAGCCTTTTGATTTTTTGTATGTAGCATGATCTTTTGACTCTCTACCAAGATTGTTCAAATTATGGCCCTGGGTCAAAATTGACCCCGTCCCAGGGGTCACTTGATTTAACAAAGGCTAATATAGGAAAAACTTGAAAAATCTTCTTCTCAGAAACCACAAGGCCTAGGGTTTAGATATATGGTGTGCAGCACTGTCTAGTAGATCACAACCAAGTTTTGTTCAAATCATGGCTCTGGGGTCAAATTTGGCCCCGCCCCAGGGGTCACTTGATTTAACATAGGCTAATATAGGAAAAAATTGAAAAAATCTTCTTCTCAGAAACCACAAGGCTTGGAGTTTAGATATTTGGTATGTAGCATTGTCTACTGGGTCTCTACAATGTTTTTACAAATCATGACCATTGGGTCAAATTTGGCCCCACCAAAGGGGTCCCTGATTTTACATAGGCTAAAATAGGAAAAAACTTGAAAATCTTCTGAGAAACCACAAGGCCTGGTGTTTAGATATTTGGTGTGTAGCATTGTTTAGTGGATCTCTTCTGCGTTTGTTCAAATCATGGCCCTGGGTCAAAACCCCCCCCGGGGTCACTTGATTTAAATAGACTAATATAGGAGAAACCTGAAAAATCTTCTTCTCAGACATCACAAAGCCTGGAGTTTAGATATTTGGTATGTGACATGGGCTAATAGACCTCTAACAAGTTTGCTCAAATCATGAATCATGCATTGTCTAGTGGATCTATATTTAGTTTGTTCAAATCATGGCCCTGGGTCAATTTTGGCCCCGCCATTGGGGTCACCTGATTTTACATAGGCTAATATAGAAATAACTTGAAAATTCTTCTTTTTAGGAAACTAGAGAACACATGGCCTGGCGTTTAGATATTTGGTGAAAATTTGCCTCGCCCCAGGGGTCACTTGATTTGACTTATTTTGGAAAAAGCTAGAAAAATTTCTTCTCGAAAACCACAAGGTCTGGAGTTTAGATATTTGGTATGTAACATGGGCTTAAAGACCTCTACCAAGTTTGTTCAAATCATGACCCTGGGGTCAAAATTGGCTCTGCCCCAGGGGTCACTTGATTTTACATAGCCTAATGATATCAGGTGAGCGATCCAGGGCCATCATGGCCCTCTTGTTTTTAGACGTTCAAGGTTATTCCAATGCCATAATAATACCCGGCTTGCGTGGGTGAAAGCCAGTTGTCATAGTTAATAGAATATAAAATACTATACTAGTTGCCTTACTTTATACATTTTGGTGAAAGATATACAAGGGCGTAGCTAGAAAGTTATGGATGTTACGGACTATCTGGCTGGGAGTCCAGGTGCCAGTTGCGACCGTGGTGGGTACAGGGTGTTTAATATAGGTATATTGTCCAGCTGTCGATCCGACTATCTTGTTTACCCAAATAATATCAGTATCGCTCTGTATATAACAGGATATAAACGTCCATGATTTGCAAGTTTGAAATAAATCGGTCTATCCACAGATCTTAAACCGATATAGACAACATACTGCCGACAAAGTCTATATTCCCTATTTGTGCACGTAGCTGTTGCATCTTGTCATGCCTCGATGTTTTCAAGGCCAGATATATAAATCGTAACCTTGGGAAAAAAACCGCCTCATGCAATTTGTTTCGGGCATTTCGGGCAACCCAATAACCGTTTAATTTTCTTTCATCAAACTGCTAGATTTCATATAGAAGCCCTTATCCGAAAAACATGAATATCTGCTATGTTTGATGATGTAATCACTTGAGATTTTCAGGACCTTTTGCACATTGTAAGCTACGGCATTCGGGTATGTTTAAAGTTCATACAGCAATTAACCTATTTTATAATATAATGCTTTAATATCTATGACGTCATAATCACAGGACTAAACAAATATCTCTTGCAGCATACATCACTTCACATCTTAGTATGTTAATTCTGAAAACTCCGGTCACATAAGATGTCCAATTTTCATAGTTCTAACTCATCAAGAGCCTTTGTAACACTAAATTATATTTTTTTCATGACAGAAGTTTGATTCTCTGTGTCGATATAAAATCCCGAAATTTTCGATTTTTGAAAATTAAAAACATAGGTGCAAATCTACATCCTAAAACTTACACCTTCTGTGAAAATATCAAGTCAATCTGACCAGAAATTACCGCTGCAAGATATTTTAAACCCTGACGTCACATTACGTCATATGACGATGAAAATTATTGCATTCAAAAGACACTGTGACCACTGATAGAATTTCGCGCTCCTGGCACACCGGCAACTTGTTTCAATTTGAACCTCAAAAGGATGGAAGAAAGAATCATATTAATAATAATAAGAAGAAAAAATATAACAAACCCAAAAGGTCTTTCTGCTGTGACATACCATTTAATACCATTTAAACAGCATAACATCAAGCTATAAATAATGTTTTTAAATTTATTTTCAAAAATTAATAGATACTTAGAAAAACGGCAATCAAATGATATGGAACAACTGCAGAAGTGCATGAAAGAACGGATTTAATTATTGCTCATTTTTCATCTAACTTCCTTATATGATGTCCGATTTCATAAAATAATAAAATAAAAATAAATATTATATATATTATAATATAATAATAATAAAAATACCGTAAGAAAGGTCTTGAGATTTCCATCATTTCACCTGCCTTATGTATCCACCTATCTGTAAAGGCTTTTGAGATATCGAAGTTAATCCTCAAGAAATTGGCAAAAAATATTCAATAAATACTACCCAACCATAACGTTTAAGTTAATGTTTCGATTATTAAAGTCTTCATACCATTTAAACGACATTGCATCAAGCTATGAATAATATATTTTAAGTTATTTTCAAAAACTAATAGTTTCTAAGATAAATAAAAAGAAATTTAATAACTGGGACACCCTGCATAAGTGCAAGTAAGAACGGTTTAAACTGGTTCTTATTTCTTTATGTAACTTCATGATATGATGTTCAATTTTGAAAAGCTGGGTACAGTGAGTGAGAAAGGTCTTTGAATTCCCAACATTTCACACGTTTTAAATAAAAAGTTATCTTTAACAATATTTTTAGATATGAACGGTTAAACCTCGAGAAAACGGCAAAAAATCTGCAAAAATATGTTCATGTTGTTTCGTTTTCTCCCTATAATTCTATGAATCTTTACAAATTCAATATCTGTCAAGATATAAGCAGTTAAATGAACTTGCGGTACCGTCAATTTTTTTTCCTAAAATAACTCAACTGATTCAAACCCGATCTTCAAAAACTGAATGTCATCTGAAAGGTCGTTCAAATCACTACATATTTAACCGATAGTAAAATATTTATCATTTATGAGATATTTAAGGCCGAAGAAAAAACCGATGATTGACATGTGATCTTGACCTTTCTGGATTTCCGGAAACGGAAGTTATTTTTTACAATAAGATGCTATGTTGCACCTTCAGTGAAAAGTTATGCAAATCGGTCAAAAACTAAGGCGCGCAGTGCTGAAAAAACATTTTGATTAAAAGTTGGTTAACGTGTCATGACGCCATTTGAGTCATGTGACGTTAATCTTCGTAGAGCTGAAAGAAATCGATAGGACACAAGTTCTGACAATTATCAAGTTTCTAGCTTATCTGTAAGCTTCGTAATACTTTAAATACATTCCAAGGTCAAAGTTCGAAACTTAGTTTAACCATAGAACTTTGGTCTTTTTGAATCTTGCAAAACGTATATGGAGGTGCACATCTAGAATGTAATACATACGTTTTGTAAAAAGATCATGCTATTCCGTGCAGAAATGACGGCTGTAGAGCGCGTAAAAACATCGGGAAATTTTTCAACTCTGATGTGACGTGACGTCACATGAAAACAAAATTTACTGCAATCAAAAGCGCCAAAGTCACTGTGCTTACTGTTAATATTTCATGCTGCTTGTTCATCGGCAACCTATTTTAATTTGAACCTCAAAAGGAAGAAAAAAATAATATTTTTTTGCAAGACATTAGGAATCTAGATTTTTACATACTGTGAAAAGTTTAGGAAAATTTTAATTATACTGGACCGTCAATTCTAACGTCATGTGAAAATGAATATCATTGCATTTAAAAACTCAGCATCAAAAATACATGCCATAAAATTTTCATCATACTGGACCATTGGCATCACATCGAAATTTTTGCACGAGAAATGAAAACTTTAAGATCACCATAACGTCAAATGAAAACTTTTAAAATTGCAACATGTGCTAATTTCAGCTTTTTATCCAATCTGGAGGCTCTGTAATACTTAATTTTGAGGTCATATTTTCGAAACTTGATTTCACCACAGAATCTCGATCTTTTCTATATTTGGAAAACGAAAGTAAGAATGCACAGCTAAAGCGTAGCTTATACCTTCTGTGAAAAATACAAGAAAATCCATTTACAAATCAATTCTGCAGAGCGCGTACAAACGTTATACCTGACGTCAAATTTGGCGTCATATGACGTCATATGAATTTGATAATCATTACATTCGAAAAGACATGGTCTGAAATATTTGCCATAAAATTTTAATTATACTGGGCCATTGGCAATTACATTTTCCGAAAATGCTTAAAAGTAAGTAAAATTGGAAGAAGGATATTTTCCGAAAATGCTTACAGTGTAGCAATACCACGTGACCGTGACGTCACTAAAGCCATCAAAACCAAGACAAAACTGTCAACAGTTGGCTCCGCTTGAACATAGAAAATTACCCGTAAGTATTTCGTTTCTTCATCGATTTCGATGGGACAAGTGTCAATCTAAGGAAAAAAAATATAAGCTACACTGTAACCGCAAAATATTGAATCTCCATTAGCAGCTTAGCCGTTTTTTTTAAACAGTACGTGAAATTGTTGCACAAAATAGCTTGGAACTGTGCTTGACTAAACGGCTTTTGAGGTTTCTGAGATATAAACTGAAGCGCACTGGGGGTAACATTTGTTTTTTCGCCATATCTCAACCGATTCAACCCCGATCTTTAAAACTTTTAAATCACAAAGAAGCTCTTTCAAAGCATGACAAATAAGGTACATTCTGTCTCGATAGAATATTTTCCCGTTTTGAGATATTTAAGGTCAAAGGAAAAAACACGATAATTCGAATACGACCTTGACCTTTGCAATTTTACGGAAACGGAAGTGACATGCTCCATAAGAACTTATGCTGCACGTTCAGTTAAAATCTCATGCAAATTAATCTAAACATAAAGCATACAGGCCTTAAAAAAACGTTAAATTTTAACAAGCAAGACTTTTGACTTTATGACGTCTAATGACGTCATATGACTTTCATCTTTTAAAAATGTAAGAAGGACTAAGATACTTATATTCTTTCAAAGTATCAGCCTTCCAAATCATCTGGAAGCGACCATATACGTATTTGAAATATGACGTCAATGGTTCGAATCTCGGATCCGCCATAGAACCTTTGCCTTTCGAATTTGGAAAAACGGACACGGGGATGCACAACTAGAACGCAACATAAACATTCTTTTTTTATGAAAATCGGTTTAAAAACAATGGATATAGATCTAGTACAAACTTATATATGACGTCATAGGCATAAGAAAATTTAAAATATGCCATTAAATTATCATGGTCCTGGGACCTAAAAACATATAAAAATATATGCGTAGAATTAAGGAATTCGTTTTGACCTTATGATGTCATATGATGTCAAATGACGTTCTTCTTCACAGAATGTTAAAATCACGAAGTGACTTACATTCACATCAAATATCTCCTTTCTAACTTATCTCAGAGAGATTTTATACTTATTTGAAATTTGACGTCATTGGTTCGAATCTTGAATTCCCCATAGACTATTTGCCTTTTCAAATTTAGAAAAACGGACACCGGGATGCACAACTAGAACGATACATTTACATTCTGTGATTTTTTTAAATAAAAATCTGTTCAGAAATATTGGCCGTAGAGCGCGTACAAACATTTGTAGACAACGTTAAGTTTGACGTCATGTGACGTCATAGGCAAATGGAAATGATTGAAACTGAAATTTCAGTATCTGAAGTATATGCCATTAAATTTTCAATATATATAAATTAAGGCGTAGAAAAGAACAAAAAGAAGAAGAACTAGATTTCGTTGTCCCGAACAAACGATAAGGCTTGCTGCTCTAATGACATTTGTATCATTGTGGCCTTGAGCTTTGACTTTATGACCTCAAAATCATAGGGGTCATCTACAGGCCATTGGCAATGTCCATACTAATTTTCACAGACCTAGGCTTATTCCCTCTCAAGTTATCAATCTAAAAGTATTTTATATTAAATGTCATTATGTCACTTTGATCTTGACCTTTGACCTTGTGACCATAAAATTTTAAAGGTATCATCAACTGACCGTGGGCAATTTCCCTACCAAGTTTCACAAACCTAGGCTTATTTCTGCTCAAGATATTGTGCGGACAATAAATAAAACATCTTGTTCTTAAAATCCTGACCATTAACACGATGCTGTTACCGCTTATGGTGAGCATAACGATGATTCGATTTAAAATCACTGATCCCGTCTCCGGGGCCTGCGTGGCCGAGAGGGTTAAGTCGCTAATTTTAACACACACTCAGTCCCATATCGCCTGGGTTCGAATCCCGGCAGGGTCATTCGGATTTGCATGTGAGGATGCCTTCCAGCTGGCTTGCGGTAGGTCGGTGGTCTACCGGATGCCTCCGTGCATCAGTGTCTTCTTCCACCTGTAATTAGCTGGACGTCGCTATATGACTGAAATACTGTCCAAACGCAGCGATGCATGCCTCAGAATGTCGAAGTGTTCATTAAAATATGACTTTCTCATCAGCAATATAAAGGGTGTCGCTTTGACACAGGTACACAACGGCCCATTAAATATGTGCCTGTGGTTTTCTCGATGAAATGCATGCTGCTCATGATCAGATATCAAGCTGATATTGGCTTTTTATATTGTACTTCATTTAATTATGTCTCCTCCCATATTTATATGGGGGAAATATATTGAGTGTCTGTCTGCCCGTTTGCCTGTCCCATTTTTTTTCCGGAGCATAACTCAAACAGTTTCAAAGCAGAAATCGTGGACATATCCAATTCTAATTTTAAATTTATGCAAAAGCATGATTCACACAAGACAAAAAGACCCAATTTCTTTTTTTTTTCAGATTGATAAAAAGAGTGATGCAAATTCATTGTTACACTCAGGAGGTCGTGGTTTCGATCCCCAGTCCGACATACTGAAGTCGCAAAATATGATACCAGTGTAGCTCCCTTGCTTGGCGCTAGGCATATTTATTTGTCTCTCCAGGAATGGTTGCCCCGGTGTCATGATAATATTACTTGTTGTGACATCATGCTACATGTCTACGGCGTGATACTGCAGTGTGGTAACACACTTCAATATCACCAAAATTATTAGCACTTTGATATGTAATGTCGGTATTATTTCGTCCAAGACATAGATAACAACTACAATATTTAGTTATTTCATATAAATATACTGATAAAATCATGTGACGTTTCATGTATGTGTCTTGAATGTTTCGAAAATAGAAAATGTCTACGATAATTTGGCATGTTTCAATGTTTGAATTATAGCAATTGATTATTTTTGTTTTAATATGAGCAAATTTTTTAACATTGCCCAGAAGAATGCACAGCCGTAAAATGGAGAATCAAAGAATATAATCTTACATATAACGACGGCTTTCTACATAATCATCCCAGTTTTTCTTATACAGTTACAAGCACCAACCATGCAAATATTTATTGACCATAACGCTTCTCACAGCAAGATCTACTTATTATCCCCACAAACTGCAGATCAGTCCCGATAAGCCATATCAAATTACTCTCATATGTTCTTGGATAGCATACATTTTTGTGTTTCTGCGATGAAAGAAAATAGACATGTTATTAATTACATGTTAAGCCAGAAATTACACTGCAGATACCGAAGTGCGGATCGAAATATACGCTTAGGAAATATATATATATATATATTGCCAGTTTTAGGATTAATTGAATATCACTAAATGTTAAGTTAAGTTAAACTTTAAAAATTATTCTGGTAAATTTTGTGTATATTTATTTTTTTCTATGAGTCTTAAGTTTTGTTTAATTTCAAAATAAAAATTGGATATGTGCATGGTTTACTGGTAATCGTCTTGGATTCTAGATCATAACCCTTACATATACAAATGAATAATTTTAGTAACAATGTTGACATTGTAAATGTAAAAAATACTTAAATAAATACTGAAAAAAAAAAATAGATAAAGTATACAATGCAATTTTATTGGACATAATTTCTAAACAGAATGAAGTCAGATGTATAACTACACGATATAGTCACGAGGGCGGAGCCCGAGTGACTATATCGTGTAGTTTAAAACAATTATGAACTAACCTATTTAGCACATGGCATTTTCCTTCCACTAGCGACAAAACTTCACAAAAGTGTGAGATATGTGGTTGCATAGTCTACGCTTATTGATTTTACAAAAGTGTTGGACTACGCGTTATAGTCCACGGTGACTATGAGCAAATTCTAGCATCTGATTGGACGAGAGGAAAATGCCATGTGCTAAACATAAATATCATTTTAAAGATATGATATCAATTGAAAGTAATACAATGACAACCTTTTTATTTGGAATATATATATATTTTGTTTAATGCTTTTCGGTGGATTATACGGAAATATCAGTGAATTAAAAATCGTAATTTCACTGCTAAAAACAGTGAATATTACCATTTTCAAAATTTTCACTCTGGACTTTGAACCCGACCCTACGTTATAAAATGTTCGGAGCGTCATTTGTGCTGGGGTTTACGCAAGAAATGACGTCTTATAAAACGTCACGCACGCGAGGTAATCCGGCCAATTTTGACCAATTTTGTGAATAACACCACAGTTACTATCTTGCCTTTAAAGCATTAAATAAAAAGAATTTTTTTTTTTTTACTCTCATATGATCGAGTAATAATTTCACTACGTGAACATAAAATGTTATATTTTCACGAGTGGCGAAGCATATTCTAAAGCATGTACTGGTTTTATACGAATAAAAGCGCAACACTTAACTAGGCAAACACTTAACTTAACTAGGTTTTGCATGAATGCGCAAGACTGAATGCATCCTTGAAACATTAAAACTGTACACAATTACCTGTTTAACGTGAGTCTAAAGCTGTTGCATTAAAATTGAAATTAAATTTCGGATAAATGCACGTGAGCTGATAAAAACTTCTAGATACCTAGATGCATGTAATTGTTTACTGTTGCTGTATCAGTACAGATTTTTTTGTCATTTCCATACATTCTTACACCCATACATCTATCTCCTTGATACATGTATACATAAATCGAACATATACGTCTTCTGGTGTAAAAAAGTACACTCAGTGATTATAGCCACAATTTAACGGTTTACCTAATCAGCGTAAAACAAAATACAATTTATATTGGTACACTATGAAAAGACATAAATAAACACTGTTGTATAATATTGAGTGATATTCATTTACATTGCACTGGCAGATTCAAGAGGGGGGCGCACTTGGCGCGCGCCCCCTCTAAAATTCCCGGACCATACATAAATGTAGATACATAACCCCCCAAATAACTCACAAGAAAGCAATATTTATCTGTTTTAAAATAAAAAAAACACACACCCTTCTCACGCTTCGGGCAAAGCAGCAAGCGCTTGCATTGTCACTGCCTACATTGTTTTGTATTGCCCCCCCCCCCTCCCTTCCCTGAACTCTGCATTGAACGTGAACTATTTGTCATATCTGATATTGGAATACATAGTTCCCGTGTGATGTCATAGGCACTGAAAGTCTCTTTTTGGCAGCCATCTTTAAAGGTATAAGTTTATAACCAAAAAATTACCTGTTTTTTTGTTTAAGATGAACCCATTCTTTTTTTCTTTACTGTGCATTTTTTTTTCATCCATACATATTTAAAATATTCCATCCAAAAAATATGAATTTCAAGAGCTTTCTTATGGTGTTTACATTTTGATTTTTGGAGCAGAAATAACGAAATGATAAGAAAATGAAAATTCTGTTTCTATGTCATTCATAAAAAAATCCACTGAATTTGCCTTTAAATATGGCCGCCAAGGGTAGGGATGTTCACTGATTTTTAGAACTATGTATTGAGTACATCATCTAATAATATCCAAACATTACATAGGTAATTATACCGAATTTAGGGGTGTAATGTGCGCAAAAGTAAAATATTTTATTCTGAAAACATTTTACTAATTACGCAGTAATTTCAATTATGGCATGTTAAACTATTATAATATATTCTCACGGAACATCGTTCACGTCGTTTAATAAGCGGTGTATTGGGGATTTATTTGACCCCAGATGACTTTAACGAAAACAGTTTTTCAAAAAGATTGGGTGTTTTATATTACAGGTAAAAATTACGTGGCGATATATATTCAGCGCGCAAGTATAAACTGGACTGTGAGTGGTCGGTATAAAAGGAGATCAATGCTACGAGCGCATATATATGGTTTCCATGTGAAACCTTAATGTTTCAATTTTGTACTGATGGATTGTATACTGTAAATACTGCATGGACATCGGGTCGAGAAAAAGTGGGGTGATAAAAACACCCCACTTTTTTCACCACCCCACAAAAAGGGTTTCATATTTGAAAACATCCCACATCTGGGTAATCTCTTAGTATATATATATATATATATATATATATATATATATATATATATATATATACACTAAGAGATTCCTTAGATGAGGGATGTTTTCCAATATGAAACCTTTTTTGTGGGGTGGAAAAAAAGTGGGGTGTATATAACACCCCACTTTTTCTGAACCCTATTTTTCATGCAGTAGTTACAGTATACAACCCATTAAATACAAAATTGAAACATTTAGGTTTCACATGGAAACCATATATACGCAATCGTAGCATTGGTCTCCCTTTATACTGACCATTCCCAATCCGGTTTGTAACTGAGCGATGTATATATATCACCTCTTTTTTTATACCTTTTTTTTATCATTTATTTCTTCATGATATTTACATGGTTAAACATTCATATATGTATATAGATATATATGGTATAAAACATACATAAATTCATACTATCATGTTGATAAATATCATTGTTTTTTTGTTGTTTGTCTCCCCTTGTGTTTTTATAGAAGATTTAAATTATATTAAAATAAAGATTAAATAAAGAAACAAGAAAGAAAGGGATAAAGATGGAAAAAGAAGAAGAACGCGAACACTCTGGCCAAATCACATACGTTAATTATGTAGAATATTTTAATATTCCAAAAAATTAATCCAGGTATCTCTAAATGTTTGGATTCTATCGTTATTAAGTGCAATTTGTTTTTCTAGAATTAATCTGTGTTCGAAATAATGGATAAAATGATTAAATATTGGTTGTTTTTGTTTATATTTCATACTAAATATGAAATACTTCACTAAAATAATTATGTAGTTTATGCAGACGCCTTGGTTATTTTTTAGTTGTAGACCAAACAGAATAACTTGCATGGTTAGTTGTATCGGTATTTGTTTTTGTTTCATGTAATTTGCAACTTCAAACCAGAGTTTTGTCACATGGGGACATTCCCAGAATAAGTGTTCTA